>CM076994.1:32350000-32727500 GCA_039090855.1 Macrothele yani | reverse complement strand
GTATACCCTTGAAATTTTTGATCGTGTAAATCCAAATTTTACGGTAATTCCCGAGATGAAGCGACCCATGTTCCAGGCGCCGACTATTACATCACCTTCGAAATCGGTAACAGTATATCCTAATAAGCTACCATCTGAACGGCGAAGATATGCTTGCGGAGTTATCTATCATACATACTGTATGTTTGCGAGATATCTGCCTCTATATATACGTCGTTTGCGGACGATACCATTTACCGCGTGGATGTGGTGACATGTAATGGAAATGGTACTGCCCTTCCCAGTTTTTTTGGCACCTCAATATATCAAATGAAATGCCAGAAAAACTGGTACACCACTCTAATACTTGGTAGGTCCCCCACGGGAGCGCAGAATTGCAGAAGAACGACAGGGCATGGACTCCACTAGCTTCTGGAAATATACTGTAGGCAATGCACACCATACTTCTTGCAGAGCGTTCCAGAATTCGAGTGTATTCTGAGGTCTCGTATTTCTGTGTTCCATAGCGTGTTGCATGGCATCCCAAATGTGTTCTATCACGTTCAGATCTGGGGACTTGGGTGGGAATGGCAACGACCCAAACTCGGATGAATGCTCCTCTAACCATAATATGGCGTCCCGACACTTGTGTGGAGGTGCATTGTTCTGTTGGAACAGGCCCAACCCATCAGCATGAATGCAGAACATGAACGGGTGTACCCCGTCAGAAACGATGCGAACATAGCGTTGGTCGGTCACAGACGTTTGTAGACGTACCAGGGGTACCAGTGAAGTCCAGCTAAACGCACCACATACCATTATGGACCCCCACCCACCAGCCGGTACAGTTCACTGTTGACAGGCGGGATCCATGGCTTCGTGGGGTTTGCGTCACACACTAATCCTTCAATCTGCCCGATACAGTTGGAAACGCGATTCGTCAGACCAGTCTACTTGTTTCCAGTCATCAAGTATCCAGTGTCGGTGTTGCTGTGCTCAAGCGAGGCGCATAGCTCTGTGTCGTGCACACATCAAGGGGACTCGAGTTGGGCGTCGGCTCTCAAAGCCCATATCGTGCAGGGTACGTTGCACAGTCCGGACGCTGTTGCTTGTTGAGGCTCCAGCATTGAATTCCGATGATACCTGCGAGAGTGTTGCACGCCTATCGCGTGAAACTATTCTTGACAGTCGACGATGGTCACGTTCACCCAATGTCTTTTTACGGCCGCACTGGTATCGTAGGTTGGATGTTTTGCCGGAATTCTTGTAGTCACGGTTCACCCTTGCAATGGTCGTCCGTGAAAATCCGAACTTCGTTTCTACTTCCGAAATACTATGGTCCATCTCACGAGCGCCAACTATGACACCGCGTTGAAAATCGCTTAAATCGTTATTACTTGTCATTCTCATGCCGAAAACAGCTCTGACAGCTGCCAAGGATATCTATCACTTCATATACTTACTGGCGGACGCAACCGAGTACGCACATAGGTGATGTTGCTATGCATTTTGCATTAGCTCGTCTGTACTAGTTTTTCTGGCATTTCAGTGTACATAATTAGTTACTAATTATATACATGTTACTAATTATATGTAAAAATAATAGTAGTATGCATGTTATTATTCTTGACATATAATTAGTTACTAATTATATACATGTATATATCTATATAATTAGTTTACATCTACTAAGTTTGCTTATATGTACTATTAACATTGAATATTTGCAATCATGTGGAATATACGGAGCAGTATTTGAAAAAAAAAAACTTTATATTCTTAGCGTATGACGCTCTCGTAACCTATTTAAAATTCCTCAGATTCATCAATTGTAATTAAATGAATGAAAGTAATTAGTAATAAAATTAAATAGAGAATTCAATAACGAAGGAACAAATCAGGTTTCACATTGCTCTTGTAAATTTTGAGGGTCTTTTTCCGGATTTTTTTTTATCAAATCCCTTCACCGCTTAGGTACTATTTCATTTAAAGCTTCATCAGAGGGGATATCCAAATCTTTTAAGCCGTCGCGGTGGGCGAGTGGTCAGAGGCTTAAATCTCTGGCTAGTTGTCCGGGCTTGGTTCAGAATCGAATTGCGAATTAGGAATGAGAGGTATGTTTTTCCTACTGCGCTGGCTCGCTCCCTTCTCTTAAACCAATTTCTCTAAATTTGAGATGGGAGAATGCGCATATCCCTGAGATTTAATCATGTTAGTCGCTAAACTCCGACACACACAAAAAGAACAAGAGAATCTTATAATTCCATAACGAATGCTTTCCCGGGCATAATAGTTTTTGACTCCAAAACAATTAAACAAACGTCTTTTAAGCTTCAGTTATGCGCTTAGATGTAGAATCATGGAATGTGGATTTCGTCTTTTATGGCCAATAAAAGGGAATGGGAAACAACTGAGAAGCATTCGTGTGATTAATCGGTTTAATTCGAAGTTCTCCAGTTTATTTGCTTTGGATATTTCGCTGAGCTAAGAACCAAGAACTGTGTTCACATAGGCGTGATTCATTGGCCTTTAGCTACACAAACTTGTGCTAGAATTGCTGCGATATAAAGAAAAGTACTGCTGCTCTTATAAGAATTCTAATCAGCTTAAGAGCTTAATTTCTTCGAATCGCTACTAAGGACTGCTTACTGGGAAGATACTCTCTGTCATTTAAATGTGTTAAGAACAGCATTATACGTGAAGCAAAGGTGCGATGGACATCATTAGGGTAATTAAATTTCTTCCATTATGCTCATAGGTGAAGGCATTTCAATAAGAGCTCTGTTTTTAGTAATTATTTTGTTTTGTTAAGGGCTTAACAACATTTATTTATTAGGAGTTTAACAAGTCTAAGTGTTATAAGCAGTCACTTACCCCTAAATTTGGGGTTGCTGGCTGCAGGAAAGGGGTGAGCCAGCACCGTAAGACAAACATACCACCCGTGCGTCATCAGGCATTCAAGCCCGGATCCAACTTGAACAACTACCCAGAAGCCAGCGCTTGTGACCACACGACCACCGGGGTGACGTTTTTAGTGATTCTTCTTATTTGTCAGGAAAGTCTTCATTATGGAAAATTACTTAATGTCATTTAATTGCAATGCTGCAACGGATGGGTTTCATTTCAACATTTTGTTTATCGTGTGTGTTTAGCTTGACTTAGATGTAACCGGTTTTTCATTTTGCTTTTCCCCATTGCGTGCTTTTATGTGATATGAGACTTTTATACCGTTCACAGCTTTGCACTTTTAAAATAGCTCATGATAAATTAACCAGATTGATTTTTGTGGGCTATCGAGGAAGGCTGGTGACGTGACGGACACTGTATCATGTGACTGTAAGAGTAAGATTTGTCCTGCAAGCATGGTCGTTTGCATGCAGTTTGTCAAAAAAGATTGGTGGAAATTTTATTAAGACTATCGATATGATAAATGATTAACAAAGTTATAAACTTTAATTTGGAAGGTGATTGAACTGTGAGATATAACACCCTTTTAAGCGAAGCTTGTAATACCTCCTTTTCCGATTCTATATTTTCAGATGTATTCAATTGAAAAATGTGTAAAAGGTTCTTCGTTAAACGATGGCTTTCTTTTTTTATTGTGACTCTCAAAACAATATGACTTCTTCGACGATAAATCACCTCTTTTTTTATTATTGGGGTTTAACAACCACCGTGCGCAAGTCAGTCGCCCGCCCCTAATTTAGGGCCACTGGTCCCAGGGAAGAAATAACCAATGCCGTAAGACGAGCACAACATCCATGCCTCACCGGGATTTGAACCCGGACCCACCTTGGACGAATGATCAGAAGCCATCGCTTAGACCACTGCGCCACCTGGGCGGCATAAATCCCCTGAATAGCATCAGATTTTTCCTGACTTTCAGGAGTCATTTTTCCACATTCAGAGGCCCTCTTCATTCTGACCATTCAGTTTCTTTTGTTTTTCATATTTTTTATTATTTGTTTCATATTACAATTTTTTGAGGGTGACATAGCATGTGCTATAGAAAATGAACTACGTTGATAAACAAGCTAACTCTTCTCAAAAGAAAAAGAAAAGAGAGGGGAGGAAAGAAACTGAAGTTTAAAGCATTAATTAAAATTCAAACTAACACAAATAACTTAACCCTTCTGGTGGCAAGAGCTTTGGAAGAAGCAATGCAAGTTTTTTACGTGTGTAGCAGAAGACTCCCCTTTCTGTAGCATTTGTCGTCATTAAGATGCGCAAATATGCGTTCTCGTTCCTATTAGTCTGAAAAACATTTCGATGCAATATTGCGTTCTCGTGGGATTTGAACAGGTTTTCGATGAACGAATTATTGCGTTGCCAGCGCTTTGTGCACAGAAACCACCGAGCGTGTATATACGTTCTTGCCATCCGGAGGGTTAACACAGAAGGTTATTAATAAATTTGCTGTAAATTAAAAAATACAGAAGTTACGCATCGCTATTAAATTGATGCCGGTGAAATGTTGGCTTTCATCGGGTGGCCATGTTCATCCTTTCCATTTTATAGGTGTGTTCCAGTAAAGTCACAACGTCAGTATATATCTGGTGTATTTGTTGTGCATCTTACGTCGTTAAAAGGTTCAACCTCTAGTGAACAGGCTTCAGTCAAAGTGGGCCAAGGAGACATAGGCCAGTTGCGCGCAGTTTTTTCTGTGTGGGTCCGAACTAGGACATTCCGCTTGTATGACAGCCTGCGACTTTCGGGAAGAGACGCTCTAACAGATGAAGAGATGAAAAATATCGTGAAATCTGGCCCTCAGCAAAGTGCCCATTAGATTGCAAGGAAACCCCTTGTGCATCATTCGACCGTACTGACAGGCGCCCGGTGGCCCTGTTGATGGGGATAGCACTGGATGTCTGGGTTCCACCTGAATTGACAGCACCCAATAAGGCAATTCTCCTGGAGATGTGCATTTCCATCTCTGGAGGTGTGCATTTCCATCTCTGGAGGCGTGCATTTACATCTTTGCCAGGCATAGACCAGAAGGATTCCTGCATCGGGTTGTAACCTTCGATGAAAAGTGGGTCATCTATATCAAACATAAGCAATCAGCGCAGTGGGTGGATACCTCGGAGCCACATAAGCACTGTCCGAAGTTATTCTTACAGCCACAGATATTGCTACAATAGAATTAGGAACAAGTGACTGCTTATAGCTCTTACAGTTGCTCATGGTGGTCGTTATACCTAGAAACAAAAAAAAAAAGAAATTGTGTAGGGCTTCAAAGCAAGTATCTCTACCTCTTTTCAGTTCAAAATCAATAGAATGTTACAGAAGTGACTCTACAAATTCACTCTGTCGAAAAAAAAAATATTATAACACCAGGAGCTAGTGTTGCAAATCCTGCAAAAAACTTACTGGATACGCAATATAGTAGATAAGTAAGAAATAAGCACTTTCAGGTAAAAAGATACAAAAGCAGTGCTGGAAAAGAAGCTTTACAGGACCATGCTAGTATAAAGTAATTGCTCCCTGATGTGAAATGCAGTCTGCCACATTCTGCGGAATAGAGTTGTACAGACATCTTATAGAGTTCTGAGGCCCTGACCATCGTGCTTCGTCGGAGTATGTCGTCACAACATGTTCTAGATATTCTCTAACTGTGACAAATCTGGGAATCAGGCTGTCTAAAATTACATGATGACACTTTTCAAACACTGCCTTGAGGCATTTGAAGTATGAGGACAGCCGCTGGCATAGCGAAACAGTGCTTCATTTAACGCTGCCACGAACGGTACCGGAGGATTTCTTTGATATACCGTCCACCCGCCTGTGTTCCTGTAATAAAAATTAAGCTGAAGTGTGAAGCACAGGAGATAACTCCCCAAATCATGACGCTCGCTGTTCGGGCGGTGTGTCTTCCGATGGCAATGGTTGACCACATCGGCACCACACGCGTATATCAGGGGATTATCTGGTTGAAGGCAGAAGTCAGATTCATCACTGTATACTACAAGACGCCAGTCTTCAACCCAGGTTACTGGGAAGCGGCACCACTCCAAGCGCTAAGACATTGGGGGTACGGGTTAGTGGTAGGCGACATTATGGAATCCATGGGTTCACGTTTGCTTCTCGTAGTCGCAGTGACAACGCTGCATTTCAAAACTAGGGGACTAGGTATTGTGAGAGAGGACACACGTTTTGCTAGGCACAAATTCCGTTCGTGTAAATTATATCCGACGCTGCTGATGTTAGTCCCAGTACAAAAAACGTTTTCAGGCACATACTGTACGTAGTGTTAATTCAATACACACCGAGTGAGCATTGAATTATGACTATCAAAAGTGGATGCGGGACGTTGACCACGTGGTTTCCGAGAGGGCGCGATTAGTTTACCGACGTAGCATATATAAGGTGTTAGTGGAGTAGTAGGCAGTAAAATTCGGAGCGTGATGGGTAAACGGAAGGATTTATCGGACTTTGAGAAAGGACAGATTGTGTGAGCTCGGAGAACGGGTGCCTCAGTTTCCCAAACGGCTGAACTAGTGGGTTGTTCGCGAGCCACCGTGGTTAAAGTTTATGAGGACTGGCGTGGAAATGGTCAAACAGCGACCCGGAGACAAAAGTGCACAGGGCAGTGAAAGGTTGATGCGAGAGGTGAGCGCCGGGTACGACGATTCGTACAGGTCAACTGACGCAGTACTGCTCAACAGTTGACTACTTAAAACAACAGAGCAGTATCTGTAATGACCATGCGTCGCACGATCGCACGAATGGGCTATATAACAGCAAACGACCCCAACGACATTCTCTCGTAACCACGGTTCAACGACACCACGGTTCAACGACGCAAAAGACTCGCCTGGTGCAAAGATCATGCAAGTCGGACGTCGGATGACCGCATAAAGTGTGTTGGTCTGACGAGTAGCGTTTCTTAGTTCACTCCGTGGATGGTCGTGTACGTAAGGCTGACTGTGAATACCTAGCAATGTTGCACTTCTCCCAAATGGCGACAGTGTCTTCCAAGATGACAATGCGCAGAACCATAGGTCCAATGCTGTGCAGGAATGACTTCAGGAACACAATTCAGACTTCCAGCATATCAACTAGCCTCCCAACGCCCCCGATATTTATCCAATAGAGCACTTGTGCGACACTATGGAACGACATATCAAGCGTCTGAATACACCAATCACCTCCATGTCTGCATTGAAGAACGCATTACACTCAACTTGGTTGGCCATATCTCTCAACTGTTTCTCGCATTTTATTGAATCGATGCCACTTTGAATAGCTGCTGTACTGAGGGCGAAAGGAAGGCCTTCGAAGTATTAGGTAGGTGGTCATAATTCAGTGGTCACTTAGTGTATGTTAAATCGATGCCACATCGGATAGCTGCTGTACTGAGGGCGAAAGGAGGGCCTACGAAGTATTAGGTAGGTGGTCATAATTCAGTGATCACTCAATGTATGTTGAATCGATGAAACGTCGGATAGCTGCTGTACTGAGGACGAAAGAAGGGCCTACGAAGAATTAGGTAGGTGGCCATGATTCAGTGATCACTCAATGTATGTTGAATCGATGCCGCGTCGGATAGCTGCTGTACTGAGGGCGAAAGGAGGACCTACGAAGTATTAGTTAGGTGGTCATAATTCAGTGATCATTCAGTGTATGTTGAATCGATGCCACGTCGGATAGCTGCTGTCCTGAGGGCGAAAGGAGGACCTACGAAGTATTAGTTAGGTGGTCATAATTCAGTGATCATTCAGTGTATGTTGAATCGATGCCACGTCGGATAGCTGCTGTCCTGAGGGCGAAAGGAGGACCTACGAAGTATTAGTTAGGTGGTCATAATTCAGTGGTCACTTAGTGTATGTTAAATCGATGCCACGTTAGATAGGTGCTGTACTGAGGGCGAAAGGAGGACCTACGAAGTATTAGTTAGGTGGTCATAATTCAGTGATCATTCAGTGTATGTTGAATCGATGCCACATCGGATAGCTGCTGTACTGAGGGCGAAAGGAGGGCCTACGAAGTATTAGGTAGGTGATCATAATTCAGTGATCACTCAGTGTTTGTTGAATCGATGCCACGTCGGATAGCTGCTGTCCTGAGGGCGAAAGGAGGACCTACGAAGTATTAGTTAGGTGGTCATAATTCAGTGGTCACTTAGTGTATGTTAAATCGATGCCACGTTAGATAGGTGCTGTACTGAGGGCGAAAGGAGGACCTACGAAGTATTAGTTAGGTGGTCATAATTCAGTGGTCACTTAGTGTATGTTAAATCGATGCCACATCGGATAGCTGCTGTACTGAGGGCGAAAGGAGGGCCTACGAAGTATTAGGTAGGTGATCATAATTCAGTGATCACTCAGTGTTTGTTGAATCGATGCCACGTCGGATAGCTGCTGTCCTGAGGGCGAAAGGAGGACCTACGAAGTATTAGTTAGGTGGTCATAATTCAGTGGTCACTTAGTGTATGTTAAATCGATGCCACGTTAGATAGGTGCTGTCCTGAGGGCGAAAGGAGGACCTACGAAGTATTAGTTAGGTGGTCATAATTCAGTGATCATTCAGTGTATGTTGAATCGATGCCACATCGGATAGCTGCTGTACTGAGGGCGAAAGGAGGGCCTACGAAGTATTAGGTAGGTGATCATAATTCAGTGATCACTCAGTGTTTGTTGAATCGATGCCACGTCGGATAGCTGCTGTCCTGAGGGCGAAAGGAGGACCTACGAAGTATTAGTTAGGTGGTCATAATTCAGTGGTCACTTAGTGTATGTTAAATCGATGCCACGTTAGATAGGTGCTGTCCTGAGGGCGAAAGGAGGACCTACGAAGTATTAGTTAGGTGGTCATAATTCAGTGATCATTCAGTGTATGTTGAATCGATGCCACATCGGATAGCTGCTGTACTGAGGGCGAAAGGAGGGCCTACGAAGTATTAGGTAGGTGATCATAATTCAGTGATCACTCAGTGTTTGTTGAATCGATGCCACGTCGGATAGCTGCTGTCCTGAGGGCGAAAGGAGGACCTACGAAGTATTAGTTAGGTGGTCATAATTCAGTGGTCACTTAGTGTATGTTAAATCGATGCCACGTTAGATAGGTGCTGTCCTGAGGGCGAAAGGAGGACCTACGAAGTATTAGTTAGGTGGTCATAATTCAGTGATCATTCAGTGTATGTTGAATCGATGCCACATCGGATAGCTGCTGTACTGAGGGCGAAAGGAGGGCCTACGAAGTATTAGGTAGGTGATCATAATTCAGTGATCACTCAGTGTTTGTTGAATCGATGCCACGTCGGATAGCTGCTGTCCTGAGGGCGAAAGGAGGACCTACGAAGTATTAGTTAGGTGGTCATAATTCAGTGGTCACTTAGTGTATGTTAAATCGATGCCACGTTAGATAGGTGCTGTCCTGAGGGCGAAAGGAGGACCTACGAAGTATTAGTTAGGTGGTCATAATTCAGTGATCATTCAGTGTATGTTGAATCGATGCCACATCGGATAGCTGCTGTACTGAGGGCGAAAGGAGGGCCTACGAAGTATTAGGTAGGTGATCATAATTCAGTGATCACTCAGTGTTTGTTGAATCGATGCCACGTCGGATAGCTGCTGTCCTGAGGGCGAAAGGAGGACCTACGAAGTATTAGTTAGGTGGTCATAATTCAGTGGTCACTTAGTGTATGTTAAATCGATGCCACGTTAGATAGGTGCTGTCCTGAGGGCGAAAGGAGGACCTACGAAGTATTAGTTAGGTGGTCATAATTCAGTGATCATTCAGTGTATGTTGAATCGATGCCACATCGGATAGCTGCTGTCCTGAGGGCGAAAGGAGGACCTACGAAGTATTAGTTAGGTGGTCATAATTCAGTGGTCACTTAGTGTATGTTAAATCGATGCCACGTTAGATAGGTGCTGTACTGAGGGCGAAAGGAGGACCTACGAAGTATTAGTTAGGTGGTCATAATTCAGTGGTCACTTAGTGTATGTTAAATCGATGCCACATCGGATAGCTGCTGTACTGAGGGCGAAAGGAGGGCCTACGAAGTATTAGGTAGGTGATCATAATTCAGTGATCACTCAGTGTTTGTTGAATCGATGCCACGTCGGATAGCTGCTGTCCTGAGGGCGAAAGGAGGACCTACGAAGTATTAGTTAGGTGGTCATAATTCAGTGGTCACTTAGTGTATGTTAAATCGATGCCACGTTAGATAGGTGCTGTACTGAGGGCGAAAGGAGGACCTACGAAGTATTAGTTAGGTGGTCATAATTCAGTGATCATTCAGTGTATGTTGAATCGATGCCACATCGGATAGCTGCTGTACTGAGGGCGAAAGGAGGGCCTACGAAGTATTAGGTAGGTGATCATAATTCAGTGATCACTCAGTGTTTGTTGAATCGATGCCACGTCGGATAGCTGCTGTCCTGAGGGCGAAAGGAGGACCTACGAAGTATTAGTTAGGTGGTCATAATTCAGTGGTCACTTAGTGTATGTTAAATCGATGCCACGTTAGATAGGTGCTGTCCTGAGGGCGAAAGGAGGACCTACGAAGTATTAGTTAGGTGGTCATAATTCAGTGATCATTCAGTGTATGTTGAATCGATGAAACATCGGATAGCTGCTGTACTGAGGGCGAAAGGAGGGCCTACGAAGTATTAGGTAGGTGATCATAATTCAGTGATCACTCAGTGTTTGTTGAATCGATGCCACGTCGGATAGCTGCTGTCCTGAGGGCGAAAGGAGGACCTACGAAGTATTAGTTAGGTGGTCATAATTCAGTGATCATTCAGTGTATGTTGAATCGATGCCACGTCGGATAGCTGCTGTACTGAGGGCGAAAGGAGGGCCTACGAAGTATTAGTTAGGTGGTCATAATTCAGTGGTCACTTAGTGTATGTTAAATCGATGCCACGTTAGATAGGTGCTGTACTGAGGGCGAAAGGAGGACCTACGAAGTATTAGTTAGGTGGTCATAATTCAGTGGTCACTTAGTGTATGTTAAATCGATGCCACATCGGATAGCTGCTGTACTGAGGGCGAAAGGAGGGCCTACGAAGTATTAGGTAGGTGATCATAATTCAGTGATCACTCAGTGTTTGTTGAATCGATGCCACGTCGGATAGCTGCTGTCCTGAGGGCGAAAGGAGGACCTACGAAGTATTAGTTAGGTGGTCATAATTCAGTGGTCACTTAGTGTATGTTAAATCGATGCCACGTTAGATAGGTGCTGTACTGAGGGCGAAAGGAGGACCTACGAAGTATTAGTTAGGTGGTCATAATTCAGTGATCATTCAGTGTATGTTGAATCGATGCCACATCGGATAGCTGCTGTACTGAGGGCGAAAGGAGGGCCTACGAAGTATTAGGTAGGTGATCATAATTCAGTGATCACTCAGTGTTTGTTGAATCGATGCCACGTCGGATAGCTGCTGTCCTGAGGGCGAAAGGAGGACCTACGAAGTATTAGTTAGGTGGTCATAATTCAGTGGTCACTTAGTGTATGTTAAATCGATGCCACGTTAGATAGGTGCTGTACTGAGGGCGAAAGGAGGACCTACGAAGTATTAGTTAGGTGGTCATAATTCAGTGGTCACTTAGTGTATGTTAAATCGATGCCACATCGGATAGCTGCTGTACTGAGGGCGAAAGGAGGGCCTACGAAGTATTAGGTAGGTGGTCATAATTCAGTGGTCACTTAGTGTATGTTGAATCGATGCCACGTCGGATAGCTGCTGTACTGAGGGCGAAAGGAGGACCTACGAAGTATTAGTTAGGTGGTCATAATTCAGTGATCATTCAGTGTATGTTGAATCGATGCCACATCGGATAGCTGCTGTACTGAGGGCGAAAGGAGGGCCTACGAAGTATTAGTTAGGTGGTCATAATTCAGTGATCACTCAGTGTTTGTTGAATCGATGCCACGTCGGATAGCTGCTGTACTGAGGGCGAAAGGAGGACCTACGAAGTATTAGTTAGGTGGTCATAATTCAGTGATCATTCAGTGTATGTTGAATCGATGCCACATCGGATAGCTGCTGTACTGAGGGCGAAAGGAGGGCCTACGAAGTATTAGGTAGGTGATCATAATTCAGTGATCACTCAGTGTTTGTTGAATCGATGCCACGTCGGATAGCTGCTGTCCTGAGGGCGAAAGGAGGACCTACGAAGTATTAGTTAGGTGGTCATAATTCAGTGGTCACTTAGTGTATGTTAAATCGATGCCACATCGGATAGCTGCTGTACTGAGGGCGAAAGGAGGGCCTACGAAGTATTAGGTAGGTGATCATAATTCAGTGATCACTCAGTGTTTGTTGAATCGATGCCACGTCGGATAGCTGCTGTCCTGAGGGCGAAAGGAGGACCTACGAAGTATTAGTTAGGTGGTCATAATTCAGTGGTCACTTAGTGTATGTTAAATCGATGCCACGTTAGATAGGTGCTGTACTGAGGGCGAAAGGAGGACCTACGAAGTATTAGTTAGGTGGTCATAATTCAGTGATCATTCAGTGTATGTTGAATCGATGCCACATCGGATAGCTGCTGTACTGAGGGCGAAAGGAGGGCCTACGAAGTATTAGTTAGGTGGTCATAATTCAGTGATCATTCAGTGTATGTTGAATCGATGCCACGTCGGATAGCTGCTGTCCTGAGGGCGAAAGGAGGACCTACGAAGTATTAGTTAGGTGGTCATAATTCAGTGATCATTCAGTGTATGTTGAATCGATGCCACGTCGGATAGCTGCTGTCCTGAGGGCGAAAGGAGGACCTACGAAGTATTAGTTAGGTGGTCATAATTCAGTGATCATTCAGTGTATGTTGAATCGATGCCACGTCGGATAGCTGCTGTCCTGAGGGCGAAAGGAGGACCTACGAAGTATTAGTTAGGTGGTCATAATTCAGTGATCATTCAGTGTATGTTGAATCGATGCCACGTCGGATAGCTGCTGTCCTGAGGGCGAAAGGAGGACCTACGAAGTATTAGTTAGGTGGTCATAATTCAGTGGTCACTTAGTGTATGTTAAATCGATGCCACGTTAGATAGGTGCTGTACTGAGGGCGAAAGGAGGACCTACGAAGTATTAGTTAGGTGGTCATAATTCAGTGATCATTCAGTGTATGTTGAATCGATGCCACATCGGATAGCTGCTGTACTGAGGGCGAAAGGAGGGCCTACGAAGTATTAGGTAGGTGATCATAATTCAGTGATCACTCAGTGTTTGTTGAATCGATGCCACGTCGGATAGCTGCTGTCCTGAGGGCGAAAGGAGGACCTACGAAGTATTAGTTAGGTGGTCATAATTCAGTGGTCACTTAGTGTATGTTAAATCGATGCCACGTTAGATAGGTGCTGTACTGAGGGCGAAAGGAGGACCTACGAAGTATTAGTTAGGTGGTCATAATTCAGTGGTCACTTAGTGTATGTTAAATCGATGCCACATCGGATAGCTGCTGTACTGAGGGCGAAAGGAGGGCCTACGAAGTATTAGGTAGGTGATCATAATTCAGTGATCACTCAGTGTTTGTTGAATCGATGCCACGTCGGATAGCTGCTGTCCTGAGGGCGAAAGGAGGACCTACGAAGTATTAGTTAGGTGGTCATAATTCAGTGGTCACTTAGTGTATGTTAAATCGATGCCACGTTAGATAGGTGCTGTACTGAGGGCGAAAGGAGGACCTACGAAGTATTAGTTAGGTGGTCATAATTCAGTGGTCACTTAGTGTATGTTAAATCGATGCCACATCGGATAGCTGCTGTACTGAGGGCGAAAGGAGGGCCTACGAAGTATTAGGTAGGTGATCATAATTCAGTGATCACTCAGTGTTTGTTGAATCGATGCCACGTCGGATAGCTGCTGTCCTGAGGGCGAAAGGAGGACCTACGAAGTATTAGTTAGGTGGTCATAATTCAGTGGTCACTTAGTGTATGTTAAATCGATGCCACGTTAGATAGGTGCTGTACTGAGGGCGAAAGGAGGACCTACGAAGTATTAGTTAGGTGGTCATAATTCAGTGATCATTCAGTGTATGTTGAATCGATGCCACATCGGATAGCTGCTGTACTGAGGGCGAAAGGAGGGCCTACGAAGTATTAGGTAGGTGATCATAATTCAGTGATCACTCAGTGTTTGTTGAATCGATGCCACGTCGGATAGCTGCTGTCCTGAGGGCGAAAGGAGGAATTACGAAGTATTAGTTAGGTGGTCATAATTCAGTGGTCACTTAGTGTATGTTAAATCGATGCCACGTTAGATAGGTGCTGTACTGAGGGCGAAAAGAGGACCTACGAAGTATTAGTTAGGTGGTCATAATTCAGTGGTCACTTAGTGTATGTTAAATCGATGCCACGTTAGATAGGTGCTGTACTGAGGGCGAAAGGAGGACCTACGAAGTATTAGTTAGGTGGTCATAATTCAGTGGTCACTTAGTGTATGTTAAATCGATGCCACGTTAGATAGGTGCTGTACTGAGGGCGAAAGGAGGACCTACGAAGTATTAGTTAGGTGGTCATAATTCAGTGGTCACTTAGTGTATGTTAAATCGATGCCACATCGGATAGCTGCTGTACTGAGGGCGAAAGGAGGGCCTACGAAGTATTAGGTAGGTGATCATAATTCAGTGATCACTCAGTGTTTGTTGAATCGATGCCACGTCGGATAGCTGCTGTCCTGAGGGCGAAAGGAGGACCTACGAAGTATTAGTTAGGTGGTCATAATTCAGTGGTCACTTAGTGTATGTTAAATCGATGCCACGTTAGATAGGTGCTGTACTGAGGGCGAAAGGAGGACCTACGAAGTATTAGTTAGGTGGTCATAATTCAGTGATCATTCAGTGTATGTTGAATCGATGCCACATCGGGTAGCTGCTGTACTGAGGGCGAAAGGAGGGCCTACGAAGTATTAGGTAGGTGATCATAATTCAGTGATCACTCAGTGTTTGTTGAATCGATGCCACGTCGGATAGCTGCTGTCCTGAGGGCGAAAGGAGGACCTACGAAGTATTAGTTAGGTGGTCATAATTCAGTGGTCACTTAGTGTATGTTAAATCGATGCCACATCGGATAGCTGCTGTACTGAGGGCGAAAGAAGGGCCTACGAAGTATTAGGTAGGTGATCATAATTCAGTGATCACTCAGTGTTTGTTGAATCGATGCCACGTCGGATAGCTGCTGTCCTGAGGGCGAAAGGAGGACCTACGAAGTATTAGTTAGGTGGTCATAATTCAGTGGTCACTTAGTGTATGTTAAATCGATGCCACGTTAGATAGGTGCTGTACTGAGGGCGAAAGGAGGACCTACGAAGTATTAGTTAGGTGGTCATAATTCAGTGGTCACTTAGTGTATGTTAAATCGATGCCACGTTAGATAGGTGCTGTACTGAGGGCGAAAGGAGGACCTACGAAGTATTAGTTAGGTGGTCATAATTCAGTGGTCACTTAGTGTATGTTAAATCGATGCCACGTTAGATAGGTGCTGTACTGAGGGCGAAAGGAGGACCTACGAAGTATTAGTTAGGTGGTCATAATTCAGTGGTCACTTAGTGTATGTTAAATCGATGCCACATCGGATAGCTGCTGTACTGAGGGCGAAAGGAGGGCCTACGAAGTATTAGGTAGGTGATCATAATTCAGTGATCACTCAGTGTTTGTTGAATCGATGCCACGTCGGATAGCTGCTGTCCTGAGGGCGAAAGGAGGACCTACGAAGTATTAGTTAGGTGGTCATAATTCAGTGGTCACTTAGTGTATGTTAAATCGATGCCACATCGGATAGCTGCTGTACTGAGGGCGAAAGGAGGGCCTACGAAGTATTAGGTAGGTGATCATAATTCAGTGATCACTCAGTGTTTGTTGAATCGATGCCACGTCGGATAGCTGCTGTCCTGAGGGCGAAAGGAGGACCTACGAAGTATTAGTTAGGTGGTCATAATTCAGTGGTCACTTAGTGTATGTTAAATCGATGCCACGTTAGATAGGTGCTGTACTGAGGGCGAAAGGAGGACCTACGAAGTATTAGTTAGGTGGTCATAATTCAGTGGTCACTTAGTGTATGTTAAATCGATGCCACGTTAGATAGGTGCTGTACTGAGGGCGAAAGGAGGACCTACGAAGTATTAGTTAGGTGGTCATAATTCAGTGATTATTCAGTGTATGTTGAATCGATGCCACATCGGATAGCTGCTGTACTGAGGGCGAAAGGAGGGCCTACGAAGTATTAGGTAGGTGATCATAATTCAGTGATCACTCAGTGTTTGTTGAATCGATGCCACGTCGGATAGCTGCTGTCCTGAGGGCGAAAGGAGGACCTACGAAGTATTAGTTAGGTGGTCATAATTCAGTGGTCACTTAGTGTATGTTAAATCGATGCCACATCGGATAGCTGCTGTACTGAGGGCGAAAGGAGGGCCTACGAAGTATTAGGTAGGTGATCATAATTCAGTGATCACTCAGTGTTTGTTGAATCGATGCCACGTCGGATAGCTGCTGTCCTGAGGGCGAAAGGAGGACCTACGAAGTATTAGTTAGGTGGTCATAATTCAGTGGTCACTTAGTGTATGTTAAATCGATGCCACGTTAGATAGGTGCTGTACTGAGGGCGAAAGGAGGACCTACGAAGTATTAGTTAGGTGGTCATAATTCAGTGATCATTCAGTGTATGTTGAATCGATGCCACATCGGATAGCTGCTGTACTGAGGGCGAAAGGAGGGCCTACGAAGTATTAGGTAGGTGATCATAATTCAGTGATCACTCAGTGTTTGTTGAATCGATGCCACGTCGGATAGCTGCTGTCCTGAGGGCGAAAGGAGGACCTACGAAGTATTAGTTAGGTGGTCATAATTCAGTGGTCACTTAGTGTATGTTAAATCGATGCCACGTTAGATAGGTGCTGTACTGAGGGCAAAAGGAGGACCTACGAAGTATTAGTTAGGTGGTCATAATTCAGTGGTCACTTAGTGTATGTTAAATCGATGCCACATCGGATAGCTGCTGTACTGAGGGCGAAAGGAGGGCCTACGAAGTATTAGGTAGGTGATCATAATTCAGTGATCACTCAGTGTTTGTTGAATCGATGCCACGTCGGATAGCTGCTGTCCTGAGGGCGAAAGGAGGACCTACGAAGTATTAGTTAGGTGGTCATAATTCAGTGGTCACTTAGTGTATGTTAAATCGATGCCACGTTAGATAGGTGCTGTACTGAGGGCGAAAGGAGGACCTACGAAGTATTAGTTAGGTGGTCATAATTCAGTGGTCACTTAGTGTATGTTAAATCGATGCCACATCGGATAGCTGCTGTACTGAGGGCGAAAGGAGGGCCTACGAAGTATTAGGTAGGTGATCATAATTCAGTGATCACTCAGTGTTTGTTGAATCGATGCCACGTCGGATAGCTGCTGTCCTGAGGGCGAAAGGAGGACCTACGAAGTATTAGTTAGGTGGTCATAATTCAGTGGTCACTTAGTGTATGTTAAATCGATGCCACGTTAGATAGGTGCTGTACTGAGGGCGAAAGGAGGACCTACGAAGTATTAGTTAGGTGGTCATAATTCAGTGATCATTCAGTGTATGTTGAATCGATGCCACATCGGATAGCTGCTGTACTGAGGGCGAAAGGAGGGCCTACGAAGTATTAGGTAGGTGATCATAATTCAGTGATCACTCAGTGTTTGTTGAATCGATGCCACGTCGGATAGCTGCTGTCCTGAGGGCGAAAGGAGGACCTACGAAGTATTAGTTAGGTGGTCATAATTCAGTGGTCACTTAGTGTATGTTAAATCGATGCCACATCGGATAGCTGCTGTACTGAGGGCGAAAGAAGGGCCTACGAAGTATTAGGTAGGTGATCATAATTCAGTGATCACTCAGTGTTTGTTGAATCGATGCCACGTCGGATAGCTGCTGTCCTGAGGGCGAAAAGGAGGACCTACGAAGTATTAGTTAGGTGGTCATAATTCAGTGGTCACTTAGTGTATGTTAAATCGATGCCACGTTAGATGGGTGCTGTACTGAGGGCGAAAGGAGGACCTACGAAGTATTAGTTAGGTGGTCATAATTCAGTGGTCACTTAGTGTATGTTAAATCGATGCCACGTTAGATAGGTGCTGTACTGAGGGCGAAAGGAGGACCTACGAAGTATTAGTTAGGTGGTCATAATTCGAGTGGTCACTTAGGTGTATGTTAAATCGATGCCACGTTAGATAGGTGCTGTACTGAGGGCGAAAGGGGGACCTACGAAGTATTAGTTAGAGTGGTCATAATTCAGTGGTCACTTAGTGTATGTTAAATCGATGCCACGTTAGATAGGTGCTGTACTGAGGGCGAAAGGAGGACCTACGAAGTATTAGTTAGGTGGTCATAATTCAGTGGTCACTTAGTGTATGTTAAATCGATGCCACATCGGATAGCTGCTGTACTGAGGGCGAAAGGAGGGCCTACGAAGTATTAGGTAGGTGATCATAATTCAGTGATCACTCAGTGTTTGTTGAATCGATGCCACGTCGGATAGCTGCTGTCCTGAGGGCGAAAGGAGGACCTACGAAGTATTAGTTAGGTGGTCATAATTCAGTGGTCACTTAGTGTATGTTAAATCGATGCCACATCGGATAGCTGCTGTACTGAGGGCGAAAGGAGGGCCTACGAAGATTAGGTATTCAGTGGATCACTTAGGTTGAATCGATGCCACATCGGATAGCTGCTGTCCAGGGCGAAAGGAGGACCTACGAAGTATTAGGTAGGTGATCATAATTCAGTGATCACTCAGTGTTTGTTGAATCGATGCCACGTCGGATAGCTGCTGTCCTGAGGGCGAAAGGAGGACCTACGAAGTATTAGTTAGGTGGTCATAATTCAGTGGTCACTTAGTGTATGTTAAATCGATGCCACGTTAGATAGGTGCTGTACTGAGGGCGAAAGGAGGACCTACGAAGTATTAGTTAGGTGGTCATAATTCAGTGGTCACTTAGTGTATGTTAAATCGATGCCACGTTAGATAGGTGCTGTACTGAGGGCGAAAGGAGGACCTACGAAGTATTAGTTAGGTGGTCATAATTCAGTGATCATTCAGTGTATGTTGAATCGATGCCACATCGGATAGCTGCTGTACTGAGGGCGAAAGGAGGGCCTACGAAGTATTAGGTAGGTGATCATAATTCAGTGATCACTCAGTGTTTGTTGAATCGATGCCACGTCGGATAGCTGCTGTCCTGAGGGCGAAAGGAGGACCTACGAAGTATTAGTTAGGTGGTCATAATTCAGTGGTCACTTAGTGTATGTTAAATCGATGCCACATCGGATAGCTGCTGTACTGAGGGCGAAAGGAGGGCCTACGAAGTATTAGGTAGGTGATCATAATTCAGTGATCACTCAGTGTTTGTTGAATCGATGCCACGTCGGATAGCTGCTGTCCTGAGGGCGAAAGGAGGACCTACGAAGTATTAGTTAGGTGGTCATAATTCAGTGGTCACTTAGTGTATGTTAAATCGATGCCACGTTAGATAGGTGCTGTACTGAGGGCGAAAGGAGGACCTACGAAGTATTAGGTTAGTGGTCATAATTCAGTGATCATTCAGTGTATGTTGAATCGATGCCACGTTCGGATAGCTGCTGTACTGAGGGCGAAAGGAGGGCCTACGAAGTATTAGGTAGGTGATCATATTCATTCAGTGTCAAGTTTGTTAAATCGATGCCACGTCGATAGCTGCTGTCCTGAGGGCGAAAGGAGGACCTACGAAGTATTAGTTAGGTGGTCATAATTCAGTGGTCACTTAGTGTATGTTAAATCGATGCCACGTTAGATAGGTGCTGTACTGAGGGCGAAAGAGGACCTACGATTAGTTAGGTGGTCATAACAGTGGTCACAGTGGTTAAATCGATGCCACATCGGATAGCTGCTGTACTGAGGGCGAAAGGAGGGCCTACGAAGTATTAGGCAGGTGATCATATCCAGTGATCACTCAGTGTTTGTTGAATCGATGCCACGTCGGATAGCTGCTGTCCGAGGGCGAAAGGAGGACTCATTCAGCTTAGTTAGGTGGTCGTAATTCAGTGGTCATTTAGTGTATGTTAATCGATGCCACGTTAGATAGGTGCTGTGGTGAGGGCGAAAGGAGGACCTACGAAGTATTAGTTAGGTGGTCATAATTCAGTGATCACTTAGTGTATGTTAAATCGATGCCACATCGGATAGCTGCTGTACTGAGGGCGAAAGGAGGGCCTACGAAGTATTAGGTAGGTGATCATAATTCAGTGATCACTCAGTGTTTGTTGAATCGATGCCACGTCGGATAGCTGCTGTCCTGAGGGCGAAAGGAGGACCTACGAAGTATTAGTTAGGTGGTCATAATTCAGTGGTCACTTAGTGTATGTTAAATCGATGCCACGTTAGATAGGTGCTGTACTGAGGGCGAAAGGAGGACCTACGAAGTATTAGTTAGGTGGTCATAATTCAGTGGTCACTTAGTGTATGTTAAATCGATGCCACGTTAGATAGGTGCTGTACTGAGGGCGAAAAGGAGGGCCTACGAAGTATTAGTTAGGTGGTCATAATTCAGTGATCACTTCAGTGTATGTTGAATCGATGCCACATCGGATAGCTGCTGTACTGAGGGCGAAAGGAGGGCCTACAGGGTCATAATTAGGTATTAGGTAGGTGATCATAGGTGTGCTGCATTCAGTGACCTACGAAGTATTAGTTAGGTGGTCAGTGATCACTCAGTGTTTGTTGAATCGATGCCACGTCGGATAGCTGCTGTCCTGAGGGCGAAAGGAGGACCTACGAAGTATTAGTTAGGTGGTCATAATTCAGTGGTCACTTAGTGTATGTTAAATCGATGCCACATCGGATAGCTGCTGTACTGAGGGCGAAAGGAGGGCCTACGAAGTATTAGGTAGGTGATCATAATTCAGTGATCACTCAGTGTTTGTTGAATCGATGCCACGTCGGATAGCTGCTGTCCTGAGGGCGAAAGGAGGACCTACGAAGTATTAGTTAGGTGGTCATAATTCAGTGGTCACTTAGTGTATGTTAAATCGATGCCACGTTAGATAGGTGCTGTACTGAGGGCGAAAGGAGGACCTACGAAGTATTAGTTAGGTGGTCATAATTCAGTGGTCACTTAGTGTATGTTATATGTTAAATCGATGCCACGTTAGATAGGTGCTGTACTGAGGGCGAAAGGAGGACCTACGAAGTATTAGTTAGGTGGTCATAATTCAGTGATCATTCAGTGTATGTTGAATCGATGCCACGTCGGATACAGTGGTCACTTAGTGTATGTTAAATCGATGCCACATCGGATAGCTGCTGTACTGAGGGCGAAAGGAGGGCCTACGAAGTATTAGGTAGGTGATCATAATTCAGTGATCACTCAGTGTTTGTTGAATCGATGCCACGTCGGATAGCTGCTGTCCTGAGGGCGAAAGGAGGACCTACGAAGTATTAGTTAGGTGGTCATAATTCAGTGGTCACTTAGTGTATGTTAAATCGATGCCACGTTAGATAGGTGCTGTACTGAGGGCGAAAGGAGGACCTACGAAGTATTAGTTAGGTGGTCATAATTCAGTGGTCATTCAGTGTATGTTGAATCGATGCCACATCGGATAGCTGCTGTACTGAGGGCGAAAGGAGGCCTACGAAGTATTAGGTAGGTGATCATAATTCAGTGATCACTCAGTGTATGTTGAATCGATGCCACGTCGGATAGCTGCTGTCCTGAGGGCGAAAGGAGGGCTACGAAGTATTAGGTAGGTGATCATAATTCAGTGGCACTCAGTGTTTGTTGAATCGATGAGTGATAGCTGCTGTCCTGAGGGCGAAAGGAGGATACGTATTAGTTAGAGTGGTCATAATCATCGGATGCTGTACTCACTTAGTGTATGTTAAATCGATGCGTCACGTAAATCGATGCCACGTTAGATAGGTGCTGTACTGAGGGCGAAAGGAGGACCTACGAAGTATTAGTTAGGTGGTCATAATTCAGTGGTCACTTAGTGTATGTTAAATCGATGCCACATCGGATAGCTGCTGTACTGAGGGCGAAAGGAGGGCCTACGAAGTATTAGGTAGGTGATCATAATTCAGTGATCACTCAGTGTTTGTTGAATCGATGCCACGTCGGATAGCTGCTGTCCTGAGGGCGAAAGGAGGACCTACGAAGTATTAGTTAGGTGGTCATAATTCAGTGGTCACTTAGTGTATGTTAAATCGATGCCACGTTAGATAGGTGCTGTACTGAGGGCGAAAGGAGGACCTACGAAGTATTAGTTAGGTGGTCATAATTCAGTGGTCACTTAGTGTATGTTAAATCGATGCCACATCGGATAGCTGCTGTACTGAGGGCGAAAGGAGGGCCTACGAAGTATTAGGTAGGTGATCATAATTCAGTGATCACTCAGTGTTTGTTGAATCGATGCCACGTCGGATAGCTGCTGTCCTGAGGGCGAAAGGAGGACCTACGAAGTATTAGTTAGGTGGTCATAATTCAGTGGTCACTTAGTGTATGTTAAATCGATGCCACGTTAGATAGGTGCTGTACTGAGGGCGAAAGGAGGACCTACGAAGTATTAGTTAGGTGGTCATAATTCAGTGGTCACTTAGTGTATGTTAAATCGATGCCACATCGGATAGCTGCTGTACTGAGGGCGAAAGGAGGGCCTACGAAGTATTAGGTAGGTGATCATAATTCAGTGATCACTCAGTGTTTGTTGAATCGATGCCACGTCGGATAGCTGCTGTCCTGAGGGCGAAAGGAGGACCTACGAAGTATTAGTTAGGTGGTCATAATTCAGTGGTCACTTAGTGTATGTTAAATCGATGCCACGTTAGATAGGTGCTGTACTGAGGGCGAAAGGAGGACCTACGAAGTATTAGTTAGGTGGTCATAATTCAGTGATCATTCAGTGTATGTTGAATCGATGCCACATCGGATAGCTGCTGTACTGAGGGCGAAAGGAGGGCCTACGAAGTATTAGGTAGGTGATCATAATTCAGTGATCACTCAGTGTTTGTTGAATCGATGCCACGTCGGATAGCTGCTGTCCTGAGGGCGAAAGGAGGACCTACGAAGTATTAGTTAGGTGGTCATAATTCAGTGGTCACTTAGTGTATGTTAAATCGATGCCACATCGGATAGCTGCTGTACTGAGGGCGAAAGGAGGGCCTACGAAGTATTAGGTAGGTGATCATAATTCAGTGATCACTCAGTGTTTGTTGAATCGATGCCACGTCGGATAGCTGCTGTCCTGAGGGCGAAAGGAGGACCTACGAAGTATTAGTTAGGTGGTCATAATTCAGTGGTCACTTAGTGTATGTTAAATCGATGCCACGTTAGATAGGTGCTGTACTGAGGGCGAAAGGAGGACCTACGAAGTATTAGTTAGGTGGTCATAATTCAGTGGTCACTTAGTGTATGTTAAATCGATGCCACGTTAGATAGGTGCTGTACTGAGGGCGAAAGGAGGACCTACGAAGTATTAGTTAGGTGGTCATAATTCAGTGATCACTTAGTGTATGTTAAATCGATGCCACGTCGGATAGCTGCTGTACTGAGGGCGAAAGGAGGACCTACGAAGTATTAGTTAGGTGGTCATAATTCAGTGGTCACTTAGTGTATGTTAAATCGATGCCACATCGGATAGCTGCTGTACTGAGGGCGAAAGGAGGGCCTACGAAGTATTAGGTAGGTGATCATAATTCAGTGATCACTCAGTGTTTGTTGAATCGATGCCACGTCGGATAGCTGCTGTCCTGAGGGCGAAAGGAGGACCTACGAAGTATTAGTTAGGTGGTCATAATTCAGTGGTCACTTAGTGTATGTTAAATCGATGCCACATCGGATAGCTGCTGTACTGAGGGCGAAAGGAGGGCCTACGAAGTATTAGTTAGGTGATCATAATTCAGTGATCACTCAGTGTTTGTTGAATCGATGCCACGTCGGATAGCTGCTGTCCTGAGGGCGAAAGGAGGACCTACGAAGTATTAGTTAGGTGGTCATAATTCAGTGGTCACTTAGTGTATGTTAAATCGATGCCACGTTAGATAGGTGCTGTACTGAGGGCGAAAGGAGGACCTACGAAGTATTAGTTAGGTGGTCATAATTCAGTGGTCACTTAGTGTATGTTAAATCGATGCCACGTTAGATAGGTGCTGTACTGAGGGCGAAAGGAGGACCTACGAAGTATTAGTTAGGTGGTCATAATTCAGTGATCATTCAGTGTATGTTGAATCGATGCCACATCGGATAGCTGCTGTACTGAGGGCGAAAGGAGGGCCTACGAAGTATTAGGTAGGTGATCATAATTCAGTGATCACTCAGTGTTTGTTGAATCGATGCCACGTCGGATAGCTGCTGTCCTGAGGGCGAAAGGAGGACCTACGAAGTATTAGTTAGGTGGTCATAATTCAGTGGTCACTTAGTGTATGTTAAATCGATGCCACATCGGATAGGTGCTGTACTGAGGGCGAAAGGAGGGCCTACGAAGTATTAGGTAGGTGATCATAATTCAGTGATCACTCAGTGTTTGTTGAATCGATGCCACGTCGGATAGCTGCTGTCCTGAGGGCGAAAGGAGGACCTACGAAGTATTAGTTAGGTGGTCATAATTCAGTGGTCACTTAGTGTATGTTAAATCGATGCCACGTTAGATAGGTGCTGTACTGAGGGCGAAAGGAGGACCTACGAAGTATTAGTTAGGTGGTCATAATTCAGTGGTCATTCAGTGTATGTTAAATCGATGCCACATCGGATAGGTGCTGTACTGAGGGCGAAAGGAGGGCCTACGAAGTATTAGGTAGGTGATCATAATTCAGTGATCACTCAGTGTTTGTTGAATCGATGCCACGTCGGATAGCTGCTGTCCTGAGGGCGAAAGGAGGACCTATGAAGTATTAGTTAGGTGGTCATAATTCAGTGGTCACTTAGTGTATGTTAAATCGATGCCACGTTAGATAGGTGCTGTACTGAGGGCGAAAGGAGGACCTACGAAGTATTAGTTAGGTGGTCATAATTCAGTGGTCACTTAGTGTATGTTAAATCGATGCCACATCGGATAGCTGCTGTACTGAGGGCGAAAGGAGGGCCTACGAAGTATTAGGTAGGTGATCATAATTCAGTGATCACTCAGTGTTTGTTGAATCGATGCCACGTCGGATAGCTGCTGTCCTGAGGGCGAAAGGAGGACCTACGAAGTATTAGTTAGGTGGTCATAATTCAGTGGTCACTTAGTGTATGTTAAATCGATGCCACGTTAGATAGGTGCTGTACTGAGGGCGAAAGGAGGACCTACGAAGTATTAGTTAGGTGGTCATAATTCAGTGGTCACTTAGTGTATGTTAAATCGATGCCACATCGGATAGCTGCTGTACTGAGGGCGAAAGGAGGGCCTACGAAGTATTAGGTAGGTGATCATAATTCAGTGATCACTCAGTGTTTGTTGAATCGATGCCACGTCGGATAGCTGCTGTCCTGAGGGCGAAAGGAGGACCTACGAAGTATTAGTTAGGTGGTCATAATTCAGTGGTCACTTAGTGTATGTTAAATCGATGCCACGTTAGATAGGTGCTGTACTGAGGGCGAAAGGAGGACCTACGAAGTATTAGTTAGGTGGTCATAATTCAGTGGTCACTTAGTGTATGTTAAATCGATGCCACATCGGATAGCTGCTGTACTGAGGGCGAAAGGAGGGCCTACGAAGTATTAGGTAGGTGATCATAATTCAGTGATCACTCAGTGTTTGTTGAATCGATGCCACGTCGGATAGCTGCTGTCCTGAGGGCGAAAGGAGGACCTACGAAGTATTAGTTAGGTGGTCATAATTCAGTGGTCACTTAGTGTATGTTAAATCGATGCCACGTTAGATAGGTGCTGTACTGAGGGCGAAAGGAGGACCTACGAAGTATTAGTTAGGTGGTCATAATTCAGTGATCATTCAGTGTATGTTGAATCGATGCCACATCGGATAGCTGCTGTACTGAGGGCGAAAGGAGGGCCTACGAAGTATTAGGTAGGTGATCATAATTCAGTGATCACTCAGTGTTTGTTGAATCGATGCCACGTCGGATAGCTGCTGTCCTGAGGGCGAAAGGAGGACCTACGAAGTATTAGTTAGGTGGTCATAATTCAGTGGTCACTTAGTGTATGTTAAATCGATGCCACATCGGATAGCTGCTGTACTGAGGGCGAAAGGAGGGCCTACGAAGTATTAGGTAGGTGATCATAATTCAGTGATCACTCAGTGTTTGTTGAATCGATGCCACGTCGGATAGCTGCTGTCCTGAGGGCGAAAGGAGGACCTACGAAGTATTAGTTAGGTGGTCATAATTCAGTGGTCACTTAGTGTATGTTAAATCGATGCCACGTTAGATAGGTGCTGTACTGAGGGCGAAAGGAGGACCTACGAAGTATTAGTTAGGTGGTCATAATTCAGTGATCATTCAGTGTATGTTGAATCGATGCCACGTCGGATAGCTGCTGTCCTGAGGGCGAAAGGAGGACCTACGAAGTATTAGTTAGGTGGTCATAATTCAGTGGTCACTTAGTGTATGTTAAATCGATGCCACGTTAGATAGGTGCTGTACTGAGGGCGAAAGGAGGACCTACGAAGTATTAGTTAGGTGGTCATAATTCAGTGATCATTCAGTGTATGTTGAATCGATGCCACGTCGGATAGCTGCTGTCCTGAGGGCGAAAGGAGGACCTACGAAGTATTAGTTAGGTGGTCATAATTCAGTGGTCACTTAGTGTATGTTAAATCGATGCCACGTTAGATAGGTGCTGTACTGAGGGCGAAAGGAGGACCTACGAAGTATTAGTTAGGTGGTCATAATTCAGTGATCATTCAGTGTATGTTGAATCGATGCCACGTCGGATAGCTGCTGTCCTGAGGGCGAAAGGAGGACCTACGAAGTATTAGTTAGGTGGTCATAATTCAGTGGTCACTTAGTGTATGTTAAATCGATGCCACATCGGATAGCTGCTGTACTGAGGGCGAAAGGAGGGCCTACGAAGTATTAGGTAGGTGATCATAATTCAGTGATCACTCAGTGTTTGTTGAATCGATGCCACGTCGGATAGCTGCTGTCCTGAGGGCGAAAGGAGGACCTACGAAGTATTAGTTAGGTGGTCATAATTCAGTGGTCACTTAGTGTATGTTAAATCGATGCCACGTTAGATAGGTGCTGTACTGAGGGCGAAAGGAGGACCTACGAAGTATTAGTTAGGTGGTCATAATTCAGTGGTCACTTAGTGTATGTTAAATCGATGCCACATCGGATAGCTGCTGTACTGAGGGCGAAAGGAGGGCCTACGAAGTATTAGGTAGGTGATCATAATTCAGTGATCACTCAGTGTTTGTTGAATCGATGCCACGTCGGATAGCTGCTGTCCTGAGGGCGAAAGGAGGACCTACGAAGTATTAGTTAGGTGGTCATAATTCAGTGGTCACTTAGTGTATGTTAAATCGATGCCACGTTAGATAGGTGCTGTACTGAGGGCGAAAGGAGGACCTACGAAGTATTAGTTAGGTGGTCATAATTCAGTGATCATTCAGTGTATGTTGAATCGATGCCACATCGGATAGCTGCTGTACTGAGGGCGAAAGGAGGGCCTACGAAGTATTAGGTAGGTGATCATAATTCAGTGATCACTCAGTGTTTGTTGAATCGATGCCACGTCGGATAGCTGCTGTCCTGAGGGCGAAAGGAGGACCTACGAAGTATTAGTTAGGTGGTCATAATTCAGTGGTCACTTAGTGTATGTTAAATCGATGCCACGTTAGATAGGTGCTGTACTGAGGGCGAAAGGAGGACCTACGAAGTATTAGTTAGGTGGTCATAATTCAGTGGTCACTTAGTGTATGTTAAATCGATGCCACATCGGATAGCTGCTGTACTGAGGGCGAAAGGAGGGCCTACGAAGTATTAGGTAGGTGATCATAATTCAGTGATCACTCAGTGTTTGTTGAATCGATGCCACGTCGGATAGCTGCTGTACTGAGGGCGAAAGGAGGACCTACGAAGTATTAGTTAGGTGGTCATAATTCAGTGGTCACTTAGTGTATGTTAAATCGATGCCACGTTAGATAGGTGCTGTACTGAGGGCGAAAGGAGGACCTACGAAGTATTAGTTAGGTGGTCATAATTCAGTGGTCACTTAGTGTATGTTAAATCGATGCCACATCGGATAGCTGCTGTACTGAGGGCGAAAGGAGGGCCTACGAAGTATTAGGTAGGTGATCATAATTCAGTGATCACTCAGTGTTTGTTGAATCGATGCCACGTCGGATAGCTGCTGTACTGAGGGCGAAAGGAGGACCTACGAAGTATTAGTTAGGTGGTCATAATTCAGTGGTCACTTAGTGTATGTTAAATCGATGCCACGTTAGATAGGTGCTGTACTGAGGGCGAAAGGAGGACCTACGAAGTATTAGTTAGGTGGTCATAATTCAGTGATCATTCAGTGTATGTTGAATCGATGCCACATCGGATAGCTGCTGTACTGAGGGCGAAAGGAGGGCCTACGAAGTATTAGGTAGGTGATCATAATTCAGTGATCACTCAGTGTTTGTTGAATCGATGCCACGTCGGATAGCTGCTGTCCTGAGGGCGAAAGGAGGACCTACGAAGTATTAGTTAGGTGGTCATAATTCAGTGGTCACTTAGTGTATGTTAAATCGATGCCACATCGGATAGCTGCTGTACTGAGGGCGAAAGGAGGGCCTACGAAGTATTAGGTAGGTGATCATAATTCAGTGATCACTCAGTGTTTGTTGAATCGATGCCACGTCGGATAGCTGCTGTCCTGAGGGCGAAAGGAGGACCTACGAAGTATTAGTTAGGTGGTCATAATTCAGTGGTCACTTAGTGTATGTTAAATCGATGCCACGTTAGATAGGTGCTGTACTGAGGGCGAAAGGAGGACCTACGAAGTATTAGTTAGGTGGTCATAATTCAGTGATCATTCAGTGTATGTTGAATCGATGCCACGTCGGATAGCTGCTGTCCTGAGGGCGAAAGGAGGACCTACGAAGTATTAGTTAGGTGGTCATAATTCAGTGGTCACTTAGTGTATGTTAAATCGATGCCACGTTAGATAGGTGCTGTACTGAGGGCGAAAGGAGGACCTACGAAGTATTAGTTAGGTGGTCATAATTCAGTGATCATTCAGTGTATGTTGAATCGATGCCACGTCGGATAGCTGCTGTCCTGAGGGCGAAAGGAGGACCTACGAAGTATTAGTTAGGTGGTCATAATTCAGTGGTCACTTAGTGTATGTTAAATCGATGCCACGTTAGATAGGTGCTGTACTGAGGGCGAAAGGAGGACCTACGAAGTATTAGTTAGGTGGTCATAATTCAGTGATCATTCAGTGTATGTTGAATCGATGCCACGTCGGATAGCTGCTGTCCTGAGGGCGAAAGGAGGACCTACGAAGTATTAGTTAGGTGGTCATAATTCAGTGGTCACTTAGTGTATGTTAAATCGATGCCACATCGGATAGCTGCTGTACTGAGGGCGAAAGGAGGGCCTACGAAGTATTAGGTAGGTGATCATAATTCAGTGATCACTCAGTGTTTGTTGAATCGATGCCACGTCGGATAGCTGCTGTCCTGAGGGCGAAAGGAGGACCTACGAAGTATTAGTTAGGTGGTCATAATTCAGTGGTCACTTAGTGTATGTTAAATCGATGCCACGTTAGATAGGTGCTGTACTGAGGGCGAAAGGAGGACCTACGAAGTATTAGTTAGGTGGTCATAATTCAGTGGTCACTTAGTGTATGTTAAATCGATGCCACATCGGATAGCTGCTGTACTGAGGGCGAAAGGAGGGCCTACGAAGTATTAGGTAGGTGATCATAATTCAGTGATCACTCAGTGTTTGTTGAATCGATGCCACGTCGGATAGCTGCTGTCCTGAGGGCGAAAGGAGGACCTACGAAGTATTAGTTAGGTGGTCATAATTCAGTGGTCACTTAGTGTATGTTAAATCGATGCCACGTTAGATAGGTGCTGTACTGAGGGCGAAAGGAGGACCTACGAAGTATTAGTTAGGTGGTCATAATTCAGTGATCATTCAGTGTATGTTGAATCGATGCCACATCGGATAGCTGCTGTACTGAGGGCGAAAGGAGGGCCTACGAAGTATTAGGTAGGTGATCATAATTCAGTGATCACTCAGTGTTTGTTGAATCGATGCCACGTCGGATAGCTGCTGTACTGAGGGCGAAAGGAGGGCCTACGAAGTATTAGTTAGGTGATCATAATTCAGTGGTCACTTAGTGTATGTTAAATCGATGCCACGTTAGATAGGTGCTGTACTGAGGGCGAAAGGAGGACCTACGAAGTATTAGTTAGGTGGTCATAATTCAGTGGTCACTTAGTGTATGTTAAATCGATGCCACATCGGATAGCTGCTGTACTGAGGGCGAAAGGAGGGCCTACGAAGTATTAGGTAGGTGATCATAATTCAGTGATCACTCAGTGTTTGTTGAATCGATGCCACGTCGGATAGCTGCTGTACTGAGGGCGAAAGGAGGGCCTACGAAGTATTAGTTAGGTGGTCATAATTCAGTGGTCACTTAGTGTATGTTAAATCGATGCCACGTTAGATAGGTGCTGTACTGAGGGCGAAAGGAGGACCTACGAAGTATTAGTTAGGTGGTCATAATTCAGTGGTCACTTAGTGTATGTTAAATCGATGCCACGTTAGATAGGTGCTGTACTGAGGGCGAAAGGAGGACCTACGAAGTATTAGTTAGGTGGTCATAATTCAGTGGTCACTTAGTGTATGTTAAATCGATGCCACGTTAGATAGGTGCTGTACTGAGGGCGAAAGGAGGACCTACGAAGTATTAGTTAGGTGGTCATAATTCAGTGATCATTCAGTGTATGTTGAATCGATGCCACATCGGATAGCTGCTGTACTGAGGGCGAAAGGAGGGCCTACGAAGTATTAGGTAGGTGATCATAATTCAGTGATCACTCAGTGTTTGTTGAATCGATGCCACGTCGGATAGCTGCTGTACTGAGGGCGAAAGGAGGGCCTACGAAGTATTAGTTAGGTGATCATAATTCAGTGGTCACTTAGTGTATGTTAAATCGATGCCACGTTAGATAGGTGCTGTACTGAGGGCGAAAGGAGGACCTACGAAGTATTAGTTAGGTGGTCATAATTCAGTGGTCACTTAGTGTATGTTAAATCGATGCCACATCGGATAGCTGCTGTACTGAGGGCGAAAGGAGGGCCTACGAAGTATTAGTTAGGTGGTCATAATTCAGTGATCACTTAGTGTTTGTTGAATCGATGCCACGTTAGATAGGTGCTGTACTGAGGGCGAAAGGAGGGCCTACGAAGTATTAGTTAGGTGGTCATAATTCAGTGGTCACTTAGTGTATGTTAAATCGATGCCACGTTAGATAGGTGCTGTACTGAGGGCGAAAGGAGGACCTACGAAGTATTAGTTAGGTGGTCATAATTCAGTGGTCACTTAGTGTATGTTAAATCGATGCCACATCGGATAGCTGCTGTACTGAGGGCGAAAGGAGGGCCTACGAAGTATTAGGTAGGTGATCATAATTCAGTGATCACTCAGTGTTTGTTGAATCGATGCCACGTCGGATAGCTGCTGTACTGAGGGCGAAAGGAGGGCCTACGAAGTATTAGTTAGGTGGTCATAATTCAGTGGTCACTTAGTGTATGTTAAATCGATGCCACGTTAGATAGGTGCTGTACTGAGGGCGAAAGGAGGACCTACGAAGTATTAGTTAGGTGGTCATAATTCAGTGGTCACTTAGTGTATGTTAAATCGATGCCACGTTAGATAGGTGCTGTACTGAGGGCGAAAGGAGGACCTACGAAGTATTAGTTAGGTGGTCATAATTCAGTGGTCACTTAGTGTATGTTAAATCGATGCCACGTTAGATAGGTGCTGTACTGAGGGCGAAAGGAGGACCTACGAAGTATTAGTTAGGTGGTCATAATTCAGTGGTCACTTAGTGTATGTTAAATCGATGCCACATCGGATAGCTGCTGTACTGAGGGCGAAAGGAGGGCCTACGAAGTATTAGGTAGGTGATCATAATTCAGTGATCACTCAGTGTTTGTTGAATCGATGCCACGTCGGATAGCTGCTGTACTGAGGGCGAAAGGAGGGCCTACGAAGTATTAGTTAGGTGGTCATAATTCAGTGGTCACTTAGTGTATGTTAAATCGATGCCACGTTAGATAGGTGCTGTACTGAGGGCGAAAGGAGGACCTACGAAGTATTAGGTAGGTGGTCATAATTCAGTGGTCACTTAGTGTATGTTAAATCGATGCCACATCGGATAGCTGCTGTACTGAGGGCGAAAGGAGGGCCTACGAAGTATTAGGTAGGTGATCATAATTCAGTGATCACTCAGTGTTTGTTGAATCGATGCCACGTCGGATAGCTGCTGTACTGAGGGCGAAAGGAGGGCCTACGAAGTATTAGTTAGGTGGTCATAATTCAGTGGTCACTTAGTGTATGTTAAATCGATGCCACGTTAGATAGGTGCTGTACTGAGGGCGAAAGGAGGACCTACGAAGTATTAGTTAGGTGGTCATAATTCAGTGGTCACTTAGTGTATGTTAAATCGATGCCACGTTAGATAGGTGCTGTACTGAGGGCGAAAGGAGGACCTACGAAGTATTAGTTAGGTGGTCATAATTCAGTGGTCACTTAGTGTATGTTAAATCGATGCCACGTTAGATAGGTGCTGTACTGAGGGCGAAAGGAGGACCTACGAAGTATTAGTTAGGTGGTCATAATTCAGTGATCATTCAGTGTATGTTGAATCGATGCCACATCGGATAGCTGCTGTACTGAGGGCGAAAGGAGGGCCTACGAAGTATTAGGTAGGTGATCATAATTCAGTGATCACTCAGTGTTTGTTGAATCGATGCCACGTCGGATAGCTGCTGTACTGAGGGCGAAAGGAGGGCCTACGAAGTATTAGTTAGGTGATCATAATTCAGTGGTCACTTAGTGTATGTTAAATCGATGCCACGTTAGATAGGTGCTGTACTGAGGGCGAAAGGAGGACCTACGAAGTATTAGTTAGGTGGTCATAATTCAGTGGTCACTTAGTGTATGTTAAATCGATGCCACGTTAGATAGGTGCTGTACTGAGGGCGAAAGGAGGACCTACGAAGTATTAGTTAGGTGGTCATAATTCAGTGGTCACTTAGTGTATGTTAAATCGATGCCACGTTAGATAGGTGCTGTACTGAGGGCGAAAGGAGGGCCTACGAAGTATTAGGTAGGTGATCATAATTCAGTGGTCACTTAGTGTATGTTAAATCGATGCCACGTTAGATAGGTGCTGTACTGAGGGCGAAAGGAGGGCCTACGAAGTATTAGTTAGGTGATCATAATTCAGTGGTCACTTAGTGTATGTTAAATCGATGCCACGTTAGATAGGTGCTGTACTGAGGGCGAAAGGAGGACCTACGAAGTATTAGTTAGGTGGTCATAATTCAGTGGTCACTTAGTGTATGTTAAATCGATGCCACATCGGATAGCTGCTGTACTGAGGGCGAAAGGAGGGCCTACGAAGTATTAGGTAGGTGATCATAATTCAGTGATCACTCAGTGTTTGTTGAATCGATGCCACGTCGGATAGCTGCTGTACTGAGGGCGAAAGGAGGGCCTACGAAGTATTAGTTAGGTGGTCATAATTCAGTGGTCACTTAGTGTATGTTAAATCGATGCCACGTTAGATAGGTGCTGTACTGAGGGCGAAAGGAGGACCTACGAAGTATTAGTTAGGTGGTCATAATTCAGTGGTCACTTAGTGTATGTTAAATCGATGCCACGTTAGATAGGTGCTGTACTGAGGGCGAAAGGAGGACCTACGAAGTATTAGTTAGGTGGTCATAATTCAGTGGTCACTTAGTGTATGTTAAATCGATGCCACGTTAGATAGGTGCTGTACTGAGGGCGAAAGGAGGACCTACGAAGTATTAGTTAGGTGGTCATAATTCAGTGGTCACTTAGTGTATGTTAAATCGATGCCACGTTAGATAGGTGCTGTACTGAGGGCGAAAGGAGGACCTACGAAGTATTAGTTAGGTGGTCATAATTCAGTGATCATTCAGTGTATGTTGAATCGATGCCACATCGGATAGCTGCTGTACTGAGGGCGAAAGGAGGGCCTACGAAGTATTAGGTAGGTGATCATAATTCAGTGATCACTCAGTGTTTGTTGAATCGATGCCACGTCGGATAGCTGCTGTACTGAGGGCGAAAAGAGGGCCTACGAAGTATTAGTTAGGTGATCATAATTCAGTGGTCACTTAGTGTATGTTAAATCGATGCCACGTTAGATAGGTGCTGTACTGAGGGCGAAAGGAGGACCTACGAAGTATTAGTTAGGTGGTCATAATTCAGTGGTCACTTAGTGTATGTTAAATCGATGCCACGTTAGATAGCTGCTGTACTGAGAGCGAAAGGAGGACCTGCGAAGTATTAGTTAGGTGGTCATAATTCAGTGGTCACTTAGTGTATGTTAAATCGATGCCACATCGGATAGCTGCTGTACTGAGGGCGAAAGGAGGGCCTACGAAGTATTAGGTAGGTGATCATAATTCAGTGATCACTCAGTGTTTGTTGAATCGATGCCACGTCGGATAGCTGCTGTACTGAGGGCGAAAGGAGGGCCTACGAAGTATTAGTTAGGTGGTCATAATTCAGTGGTCACTTAGTGTATGTTAAATCGATGCCACGTTAGATAGGTGCTGTACTGAGGGCGAAAGGAGGACCTACGAAGTATTAGTTAGGTGGTCATAATTCAGTGGTCACTTAGTGTATGTTAAATCGATGCCACATCGGATAGCTGCTGTACTGAGGGCGAAAGGAGGGCCTACGAAGTATTAGGTAGGTGATCATAATTCAGTGATCACCCAGTGTTTGTTGAATCGATGCCACGTCGGATAGCTGCTGTACTGAGGGCGAAAGGAGGGCCTACGAAGTATTAGTTAGGTGGTCATAATTCAGTGGTCACTTAGTGTATGTTAAATCGATGCCACGTTAGATAGGTGCTGTACTGAGGGCGAAAGGAGGACCTACGAAGTATTAGTTAGGTGGTCATAATTCAGTGGTCACTTAGTGTATGTTAAATCGATGCCACGTTAGATAGGTGCTGTACTGAGGGCGAAAGGAGGACCTACGAAGTATTAGTTAGGTGGTCATAATTCAGTGGTCACTTAGTGTATGTTAAATCGATGCCACGTTAGATAGGTGCTGTACTGAGGGCGAAAGGAGGACCTACGAAGTATTAGTTAGGTGGTCATAATTCAGTGATCATTCAGTGTATGTTGAATCGATGCCACATCGGATAGCTGCTGTACTGAGGGCGAAAGGAGGGCCTACGAAGTATTAGGTAGGTGATCATAATTCAGTGATCACTCAGTGTTTGTTGAATCGATGCCACGTCGGATAGCTGCTGTACTGAGGGCGAAAGGAGGGCCTACGAAGTATTAGTTAGGTGATCATAATTCAGTGGTCACTTAGTGTATGTTAAATCGATGCCACGTTAGATAGGTGCTGTACTGAGGGCGAAAGGAGGACCTACGAAGTATTAGTTAGGTGGTCATAATTCAGTGGTCACTTAGTGTATGTTAAATCGATGCCACATCGGATAGCTGCTGTACTGAGGGCGAAAGGAGGGCCTACGAAGTATTAGGTAGGTGATCATAATTCAGTGATCACTCAGTGTTTGTTGAATCGATGCCACGTCGGATAGCTGCTGTACTGAGGGCGAAAGGAGGGCCTACGAAGTATTAGTTAGGTGGTCATAATTCAGTGGTCACTTAGTGTATGTTAAATCGATGCCACGTTAGATAGGTGCTGTACTGAGGGCGAAAGGAGGACCTACGAAGTATTAGTTAGGTGGTCATAATTCAGTGGTCACTTAGTGTATGTTAAATCGATGCCACGTTAGATAGGTGCTGTACTGAGGGCGAAAGGAGGACCTACGAAGTATTAGTTAGGTGGTCATAATTCAGTGGTCACTTAGTGTATGTTAAATCGATGCCACGTTAGATAGGTGCTGTACTGAGGGCGAAAGGAGGACCTACGAAGTATTAGTTAGGTGGTCATAATTCAGTGGTCACTTAGTGTATGTTAAATCGATGCCACGTTAGATAGGTGCTGTACTGAGGGCGAAAGGAGGACCTACGAAGTATTAGTTAGGTGGTCATAATTCAGTGATCATTCAGTGTATGTTGAATCGATGCCACATCGGATAGCTGCTGTACTGAGGGCGAAAGGAGGGCCTACGAAGTATTAGGTAGGTGATCATAATTCAGTGATCACTCAGTGTTTGTTGAATCGATGCCACGTCGGATAGCTGCTGTACTGAGGGCGAAAGGAGGGCCTACGAAGTATTAGTTAGGTGATCATAATTCAGTGGTCACTTAGTGTATGTTAAATCGATGCCACGTTAGATAGGTGCTGTACTGAGGGCGAAAGGAGGACCTACGAAGTATTAGTTAGGTGGTCATAATTCAGTGGTCACTTAGTGTATGTTAAATCGATGCCACATCGGATAGCTGCTGTACTGAGGGCGAAAGGAGGGCCTACGAAGTATTAGGTAGGTGATCATAATTCAGTGATCACTCAGTGTTTGTTGAATCGATGCCACGTCGGATAGCTGCTGTACTGAGGGCGAAAGGAGGGCCTACGAAGTATTAGTTAGGTGGTCATAATTCAGTGGTCACTTAGTGTATGTTAAATCGATGCCACATCGTTAGATAGGTGCTGTACTGAGGGCGAAAGGAGGACCTACGAAGTATTAGTTAGGTGGTCATAATTCAGTGGTCACTTAGTGTATGTTAAATCGATGCCACATCGGATAGCTGCTGTACTGAGGGCGAAAGGAGGGCCTACGAAGTATTAGGTAGGTGATCATAATTCAGTGATCACTCAGTGTTTGTTGAATCGATGCCACGTCGGATAGCTGCTGTACTGAGGGCGAAAGGAGGGCCTACGAAGTATTAGTTAGGTGGTCATAATTCAGTGGTCACTTAGTGTATGTTAAATCGATGCCACGTTAGATAGGTGCTGTACTGAGGGCGAAAGGAGGACCTACGAAGTATTAGTTAGGTGGTCATAATTCAGTGGTCACTTAGTGTATGTTAAATCGATGCCACGTTAGATAGGTGCTGTACTGAGGGCGAAAGGAGGACCTACGAAGTATTAGTTAGGTGGTCATAATTCAGTGGTCACTTAGTGTATGTTAAATCGATGCCACGTTAGATAGGTGCTGTACTGAGGGCGAAAGGAGGACCTACGAAGTATTAGTTAGGTGGTCATAATTCAGTGATCATTCAGTGTATGTTGAATCGATGCCACATCGGATAGCTGCTGTACTGAGGGCGAAAGGAGGGCCTACGAAGTATTAGGTAGGTGATCATAATTCAGTGATCACTCAGTGTTTGTTGAATCGATGCCACGTCGGATAGCTGCTGTACTGAGGGCGAAAGGAGGGCCTACGAAGTATTAGTTAGGTGATCATAATTCAGTGGTCACTTAGTGTATGTTAAATAGATGCCACGTTAGATAGGTGCTGTACTGAGGGCGAAAGGAGGACCTACGAAGTATTAGTTAGGTGGTCATAATTCAGTGGTCACTTAGTGTATGTTAAATCGATGCCACATCGGATAGCTGCTGTACTGAGGGCGAAAGGAGGGCCTACGAAGTATTAGGTAGGTGATCATAATTCAGTGATCACTCAGTGTTTGTTGAATCGATGCCACGTCGGATAGCTGCTGTACTGAGGGCGAAAGGAGGGCCTACGAAGTATTAGTTAGGTGGTCATAATTCAGTGGTCACTTAGTGTATGTTAAATCGATGCCACGTTAGATAGGTGCTGTACTGAGGGCGAAAGGAGGACCTACGAAGTATTAGTTAGGTGGTCATAATTCAGTGGTCACTTAGTGTATGTTAAATCGATGCCACGTTAGATAGGTGCTGTACTGAGGGCGAAAGGAGGACCTACGAAGTATTAGTTAGGTGGTCATAATTCAGTGATCATTCAGTGTATGTTGAATCGATGCCACATCGGATAGCTGCTGTACTGAGGGCGAAAGGAGGGCCTACGAAGTATTAGGTAGGTGATCATAATTCAGTGATCACTCAGTGTTTGTTGAATCGATGCCACGTCGGATAGCTGCTGTCCTGAGGGCGAAAGGAGGACCTACGAAGTATTAGTTAGGTGGTCATAATTCAGTGGTCACTTAGTGTATGTTAAATCGATGCCACATCGGATAGCTGCTGTACTGAGGGCGAAAGGAGGGCCTACGAAGTATTAGGTAGGTGATCATAATTCAGTGATCACTCAGTGTTTGTTGAATCGATGCCACGTCGGATAGCTGCTGTACTGAGGGCGAAAGGAGGGCCTACGAAGTATTAGTTAGGTGGTCATAATTCAGTGGTCACTTAGTGTATGTTAAATCGATGCCACGTTAGATAGGTGCTGTACTGAGGGCGAAAGGAGGACCTACGAAGTATTAGTTAGGTGGTCATAATTCAGTGGTCACTTAGTGTATGTTAAATCGATGCCACGTTAGATAGGTGCTGTACTGAGGGCGAAAGGAGGACCTACGAAGTATTAGTTAGGTGGTCATAATTCAGTGATCATTCAGTGTATGTTGAATCGATGCCACATCGGATAGCTGCTGTACTGAGGGCGAAAGGAGGGCCTACGAAGTATTAGGTAGGTGATCATAATTCAGTGATCACTCAGTGTTTGTTGAATCGATGCCACGTCGGATAGCTGCTGTCCTGAGGGCGAAAGGAGGACCTACGAAGTATTAGTTAGGTGGTCATAATTCAGTGGTCACTTAGTGTATGTTAAATCGATGCCACGTTAGATAGGTGCTGTACTGAGGGCGAAAGGAGGACCTACGAAGTATTAGTTAGGTGGTCATAATTCAGTGGTCACTTAGTGTATGTTAAATCGATGCCACGTTAGATAGGTGCTGTACTGAGGGCGAAAGGAGGACCTACGAAGTATTAGTTAGGTGGTCATAATTCAGTGATCATTCAGTGTATGTTGAATCGATGCCACATCGGATAGCTGCTGTACTGAGGGCGAAAGGAGGGCCTACGAAGTATTAGGTAGGTGATCATAATTCAGTGATCACTCAGTGTTTGTTGAATCGATGCCACGTTAGATAGGTGCTGTACTGAGGGCGAAAGGAGGACCTACGAAGTATTAGTTAGGTGGTCATAATTCAGTGATCATTCAGTGTATGTTGAATCGATGCCACATCGGATAGCTGCTGTACTGAGGGCGAAAGGAGGGCCTACGAAGTATTAGGTAGGTGATCATAATTCAGTGATCACTCAGTGTTTGTTGAATCGATGCCACGTTAGATAGGTGCTGTACTGAGGGCGAAAGGAGGACCTACGAAGTATTAGTTAGGTGGTCATAATTCAGTGGTCACTTAGTGTATGTTAAATCGATGCCACATCGGATAGCTGCTGTACTGAGGGCGAAAGGAGGGCCTACGAAGTATTAGGTAGGTGATCATAATTCAGTGATCACTCAGTGTTTGTTGAATCGATGCCACGTTAGATAGGTGCTGTACTGAGGGCGAAAGGAGGACCTACGAAGTATTAGTTAGGTGGTCATAATTCAGTGATCATTCAGTGTATGTTGAATCGATGCCACGTCGGATAGCTGCTGTCCTGAGGGCGAAAGGAGGACCTACGAAGTATTAGTTAGGTGGTCATAATTCAGTGGTCACTTAGTGTATGTTAAATCGATGCCACGTTAGATAGGTGCTGTACTGAGGGCGAAAGGAGGACCTACGAAGTATTAGTTAGGTGGTCATAATTCAGTGATCATTCAGTGTATGTTGAATCGATGCCACGTCGGATAGCTGCTGTCCTGAGGGCGAAAGGAGGACCTACGAAGTATTAGTTAGGTGGTCATAATTCAGTGGTCACTTAGTGTATGTTAAATCGATGCCACGTTAGATAGGTGCTGTACTGAGGGCGAAAGGAGGACCTACGAAGTATTAGTTAGGTGGTCATAATTCAGTGATCATTCAGTGTATGTTGAATCGATGCCACGTCGGATAGCTGCTGTCCTGAGGGCGAAAGGAGGACCTACGAAGTATTAGTTAGGTGGTCATAATTCAGTGGTCAATTAGTGTATGTTAAATCGATGCCACGTTAGATAGGTGCTGTACTGAGGGCGAAAGGAGGACCTACGAAGTATTAGTTTGGTGGTCATAATTCAGTGATCATTCAGTGTATGTTGAATCGATGCCACGTCGGATAGCTGCTGTCCTGAGGGCGAAAGGAGGACCTACGAAGTATTAGTTAGGTGGTCATAATTCAGTGGTCACTTAGTGTATGTTAAATCGATGCCACGTTAGATAGGTGCTGTACTGAGGGCGAAAGGAGGACCTACGAAGTATTAGTTAGGTGGTCATAATTCAGTGATCATTCAGTGCATGTTGAATCGATGCCACGTCGGATAGCTGCTGTACTGAGGGCGAAAGGAGGGCTTACAAAGTATTAGGTAGGTGGTCATAATTCAGTGATCACTTAGTGTATGTTGAATCGATGCCACGTTAGATAGCTGCTGTGCTGAAGGCGAAAGGAGGACCTACGAAGTGTTAAGTAGGTGGTCATAATTCAGTTATCACTCAATGTATGTAATATTGAGGATCATGGATACGAACGTCCATGTCATTAGCAATCTACCATTTCTTCGCAATTTTGCTTACTTACGTCGTTTTTGTTAATCTTTTCTTAATACATTTATTTGCTGTCACTCGACTGTTTATGAATTTCAGTTTGTAATCTGACAAGGAATACCTCACTTTCTCTGTCATCTATACACTATAATTACGAAAGTGGTCTTTCTACCAGTCTCTTAGACTTTCGCTGAGAGGACTCCCTCCGTTTCACAGAAAGGTACACTAAATTTAATAAAAAAATATTTTATAAAAGAAAAATTCTGTAAATTCAAAACATTGACGTACGTTTATCTAAGTTTACTAAAATTTTAAGTGGGTGAACTCGCATGCTCTCTAAGTACTTAAATATTTGGAGGGGGAGCCAAAAGATGTGCCCGTAGAAAAGTTAGAGGGCTGCGTAGCGTCGCGCCTCCGTAGACCATAGAGGTTTGCCATGCGATTAAGTGACTAATGCTCGACATCATCGCTCTTCTCATGGCTGAGAGCGAGGCTATCGTTTATGTAACGACCTATCGCCGGATCAAAAGGTTTTTAGGTCCAGTGGCTGCTCTAGGTTGGCCACTTCCAAACCGACGGCTGTGTATGTCTCCTTTTATCTATCGTCTCCAGGAACTGTGGCATTTTCGTGGCCAAACATGCACAGTCGTATCAGAATAATATGACCATCTCCAGAATCACAGTGTACTCTCCCAGGAACGCCACAGAGTGCTACGTGTCTCCTATAAGAGTAAAGCGAACCCTTTTACGCATGGGTCTCCGGAGTCGGCGCGGCATCAAGGCGCCGATGTTAACCTAGGTCCATTAGGAACGACGCCTGCAGTTAGCATGGTACTACCGTCATTGAATAGAGGTGAAATGCTGCCTTCTCTGACAAATCGAGGTTGTGTAAACACAAGTTTGTCCGCGACGGGCATCGAATCCGTGTCCGTGTCCCCTCACTCCGGAGTAAGTCGCTCTGCCAACTGAGCTACGCGGACAGAATGTCTCGCTGCATATTTGCCATCTTGATACATGTTTTCACCTCTGTAGTACGTCACAAGGTGTCTACTCCACAGAAGTGATGAGAAGTAGAGGATAGCCGCCCCGGTGGCGCAGTGGTCTAAGCGATGGCCTCTGATCATTCGTCCGAACGGGGTCCGGGTTCGAATCCCGGTGAGGCATGGATGTTGTGTTTGTCTTACGGCACTGGCTCTCTCCCTTCCCTGGAACCAGTGACCCCAAATTAGGGACGGGCGACTGCTTATAGCCCATTGAGTTGCTCACGGTGGTCGTTAAACCTCCAATCAAAAAAAAAAAAAAAAAAAAAGTAGAGGATACGACGTCAGACACTCGAGAACCAACACCCGAACCCACTTATCGGTCAAGTACAGGCCAACGGTGGCAGAGTGCATGTCTGGAGGATGTTTTTCCTGGTATGACCTGAGATCGCTGATACCACTGGATGGATCCCTGAACGCCAATGGCCACCTGTCCATCCTCGCTGACCACATGCATCCCTTTATGCTGGACGTTTACCCTGGTAGTGATATTGTCTGTCAGAAGGGCAATGCGCCGTGTCACGTTGCTAATGGGGTGCGTGACTAGTTCATGGAACACGACAGCAATGTCTCCGTTCTCCCTTGGGCAGCCAAATCGTCCGACATCAATTCCATAGAGCACTTGTGGGACTATTTGGATCGACAGATTCGACTTGCCGACTAACAACCACGTCATATCCGGAACCTCCGTTCTTTGCTGCAGTTCAAATGGCCATGTGTGCCTCGGGCAACTTTCCCAGGGTCTCATTGCGTCCATGCCACGCTGTCTCGCCGCTGTCATACGGGCCAAGGGTGGTTATTCCCATTATTAGGTAGGTGGTCATATTATTCTGTTACGACCGTGAATATGTGCCGTATAGTGCCGATTCAACCAGCGGGTTTCATACAGGTCAACAATACGCCTTCTTTCAAAACCCTTCAGGTGATTATAATCACGGCGCTGGTAGGTGCTCGGCATTCTACTAGTGATGGTTCTCCTCCAGAAGTCACTCTGCAACAGTTTGTGGCAATGTTATTCAGATTGACACGTCGTTCTCCTTCTCACGGATCACCGCAGTCACTCTGTTATAAAAATATGAGCTCTAACCTGATGAGTTACAAAGTGAAATTATTTGCATATCTGGACGTTAGAATCTCGTCTGCCAATCTGCATGCAAATCGCGTCACTTCTTCTTTGTGTTTTTTTCTTTTTCTTTTTTTCTTTTTGGATAGAAGGTGCTATGTACACAAAAGATCACAAATAGAATAAATCTGCACTTAATTAAAATCCCGTTCATTGAAATTACATTTCTAATTTGAAATGATGTGTGAATACCGGACGTTGCTTTATCAGGTAAAATTACAGGAAGAGATATCTTTTCAAAAGCAACCTCTAGGGAACGTAGCTGTTAAAATACAAAAAGCAAACAAATTTAATTGCAAGAGTTCTCTGATGAAAGTCTTTCCGTCTGAATGAAGTGCAATCTAAAAGCGTCAAGAAAAATTTCCGTTTACCTTTTCAGCTGTAATTTCTCGCGCGAAACTACTTACCGATTGAAAAATAAAACTAAAGCGATCTCTTCAAGGACATGAAAAGCAAACTAGAAAATCATTTGGAACCTCAAATTGGTTCTGTTGTTAATTAAGATGGCCTTGCGATTTGAAAATGTGAATCTTTGTCTGGTTAATGGCCTTTGCTCAAGGGGATAGATAATATTTGATCTTAACATGGCAAAACTTAATTAACTGACGTTGAAACGATTTCAAAGACTCTTTGAATGCGTCTAATCGCTGATATTTTTTACCCGTTCGTTCTTTCTTGTGATTACAAAAGAGCCATCCTTTACGTTTGAAATAATTATAGATTCTTTCTTATTTCGAAATTTTTGTTGTAAATTATCATTTATTTGAAGCGAAAAACCTCGATTTCCGAAGGACTTCTTTATTTTTAAACATATAAGGCACAAACCTTTGAAGATGTATTTATTAAATTGCTATGGAATTTTAGAATTATTACCTTATTGGAATCCTGTTTCCTGAAACAACCTGCTTTTTGCATTGTTTTAAAGAAGATACTTAAAACTTTTATCTTTTTATATCTGTGTAATTTTTTAAAAGATAATTTATAAAATTTTATCATTCTCGTGTTATCACTTCGGACCTGCAGCATGAGGCAACTTAAAAACTATCTTCCCTATAACAGAGAAATAAAGAAATTTCTAAAAAATATGATCGTACATTAGTTTTAAAATACAATGTTTTTCATTTTTCTCGTATAATTCTATTATTATATGAAACTTTATTTACAGGTAATTATGTTTACATTTATTCAATTACTTACTTCTGCTACTTCGCGTGATGGAAAGGTTGGCTTATGTGGCAGATGAAAACTGGGTGAGAAGTCTGAAATGTAATGCCTTCGAGTACTTTACTTTAATCATCTGGTGACCGATAAGCACCATTTTTGTTCATTTCTTTCTTTCTTTCTTTTTATCCTGTAGGATCAGATTCGACCAGAATATGAAAGTACAGTAAAGCATTATCGTCTCAATCCTGTCACCATGGTAAGTTCAGCAGAAAATTAGAATAGTTCTTTGTATTACTATTTTTTATGAGTTTTTGATTGTAATCCTTTATGATATTATACAAACCGCTCTTACTTAGTGATATGTTCTACGCGATTCCCTAGTTTACACAAGCAGCCATATGTATTCTTTCTAAGAGCCTATTGTGTTTTATACGGAAATCACGACTAGAACAAGCTGTTGCACCTAAATGTTCAGGCACACCAAAAAATTTTCTAAAATTCACGAGAAACTTTCCGTGATTCCTTCCGTGAATTAACGAAGCATATTTCTGATGCAGCCTTTCCGTGAAATGACGGAAATAAACCTAAATGTCACGGATTTTTCGTACGTCAGGAAAATTCTGAATTTTCAGAAACCTATTCGCAATTCCTTTCTCATATTGACGACAAATTGCCGTTTTAAAGATGAGTTAACGGAAAATTCTGAATTTTCGGGAACCTTTTCGCAATTACTTATATTAAGGACAAATTGCCGTTTTTAAGACGTGTCAACGGAAAATTCTGAATTTTCGGGAACCTTTTCGCAATTACTTACTTATATGAAGGACAAATTGCCGTTTTTAAGATGTGTTAACGGAAAATTCTGAATTTTCAGAAACCTTTTCGCAATTCCTTTCTCATATTGACAACAAATTGCCGTTTTTAAGAAGTGTTAACGGAAAATTCTGAATTTTCGGGAACCTTTTCGCAATTACTTACTTATACACTGCTGGACAATTGCTAAGGGCGGATCATAAACGGCTATATAGCGCATAAAAAAGTAAGTGTGGTTGGATGCCAAGTGAAATAAAATAATGTCAGAATGCCAGGACATTACAAGAAAGACAATTTATTGTGCTCTGAAATCCAGAAGGCTTTGGAACGTGTTCAAGGTACAAACAGGCCATTTTGTGCAGAATACGTAAACGTGAAAAAAAATGCAATTACCGTCTGCAGGCGTTCTGGCGTAAGATGTCAATACGGGATATGGCCACCATGGAGGGCGATGCAAGATTCCACACGTCGTGTCATGCTTTGCACAACATTATAAAGCAGCTGTTGGGGTAATTTATCCCATTCCTCTGTCAGTGCACGGATGAGGGAGTCCTTGTTTATTGGAAGGCATTGGCGACCATAAAGACTCCACCCCAAAGCATCCCACACATTTGCAATGGGATTTAGATCTGGAGAACGTGCTGGCCATACGAGGCGTTGAATATCCTCGCTCTCAAGACACTCCTGGACAGCGACTGTTCGATGACATGTTGCGTTGTCGTCCATGAAAATGAATCTATCACCAACAGCACCACGGAACATGCGAACATGAGGTAGCAGAACATCATTAATGTATCGTTGGCCAGTCATAGTCCCAGTTGGAAGCCCATAGAGGGACGTACGGCCATTGATCATGATGCCAGCCCATACCATGACACTACATGTCGGATATCGGTCCCTTTCCTGTATGTTTGCTGGACAATATGCAGTACCACTATCACGCCAGATCAGTTGTCGTCGACAATCAGACGATAGACTGTATCTACTCTCATCTGAGAAGAGGACAGCAGACCAGTCGTTATCAGTCCAATTGCGATGTTGATGGCACCATTGCAAACGGGCGGTACGGTGACGTCTGGACAATGGGATGCACACAACAGAACGGCGGGCGTACAGTCCTCCTTCATGCAAACGTTTGGCGACAGTTTTTCGAGAGATCCGCTTGCCAGTAGCAGCCATAAACTGATTTGCTACCTCACTAGCTGTGCTGCGCCGGTGTCTTTTTGTTGATAGCACTATGTACCGACCTTCTGCAGGTGTCGTACTGCGAACACGACCTCCCCCGTGACGTTTGCTACACTCTCCATTTATTTGAAATGATTTCCAAAGCCTTGAAACAACACTGTGGCTTACGTCGAACTCCCTGGCAACATCTGTTATTTTTCGCCCTTCTTCAATCTTTGCCAATAATACGGCCACGCGTAAAATCATCTAGGTGATGTCGGGAAGACATACTGAAAATTGCAAGTTCGTCAATTGATTCTTTCCCTTTCAACTTTGCATTTGAACAACACCGGTCAATACGCGTCAAATCCGTTATATCTCTTATTAGCGCTATGACGTCACGAACAAGTTCGGCAATGCAAAATTTGCATACGTACAACACGTCTTACTGTATCCTGCACTTATGCTAATTTCCACATTTTCCTGCCTTCCATTCTATGGTTGCTATCGCTGCTATTGTTATCCGTCCTTAGCAATTGTCCGGCAGTATATTAAGGACAAATTGCCGTTTTTAAGATGTGTTAACGGAAAATTCTGAATTTTCAGAAACCTTTTCGCAATTCCTTTCTCATGTTGACGACAAATTGCCGTTTTCAAGATGTGGTAACGGAAAATTCTGAATTTTCGGGAACCTTTTCGCAATTACTTACTTATATTAAGGACAAATTGCTGTTTTTAAGACGTTTTAACGGAAAATTCTGAATTTTCAGAAAGCTTGCCGCAATTCGTTTCGTATATTACGGAAAAACTCCGTTCTCATTTTTTTCGAATCCATATGACGAAAAATTTCCGGTAATCGGAGAGATTCGTGGAAATACTTTAGGTTCGAATAACTGTTAAATTCCAATTGTCTGTCAAAGGAATTGATTTTGAAGTTCCATAGCGAGATCGGATACCGTGGATAACATATCGCATGAATTTTGGTTATTGTGGAACAGGATATTTCTTCTCTCTCCCATTATGTGCGCCGGCTGTAATATTTTGTGTTACTGTAAGAAACCGAGTAACTAAATTATTGTACAGGGGATTTTACAATGTCTATGTATCAGTCTGTGGAATCCTTAAGACAAAAGCTATTATAGCTATCAAGAGTAAATTTTATATTTAAAAGTTTTGTGGAATAATACTATAAAACAGCACATTTAACGTTTTCTGAAAGATAATTGAAGGTTATTGTCAGTTAAAACAAAGATCTGAAGTTCTAAATCTTTCTGTTACTTCGAAACATGTTGAAAATACATACACTCATCGTCATAAGAAAAATAGTTGCACCCAAAGGGAGGTGTCGAATGGCAATGCTATTCGGGAGGAAGGTAAAGGTTGCCAGGAACAATAAATTATTAAACATTGAGACTGATGTGGGCAACATTTATTCAACTACACGCCAATACGTAGTGTCTCTCAGTATGGCATCGGGCCACTATATTTGCCTACACAGCATGCCAGACGTCTCGGCATGCAGTTGTACAGATTCCTAATGGTGTCCTGCGATAAGCCATCCCACGCAGCTTGGATCTTCTCACGCAGTTCCTGCAGATTGTGCTGTAGGGGTGGAGTGTGGATAGCGCGTCCACTACCACCCCACACATTTTCAATCGGTGATAGGTCTGGCGATGCGGCTGGCCATGTCAGAGTGTCAGTGCCTTTAAGGCAAGCTCTCGAGACAGCAGCAGCATGCGGACGAGCGTTGTCCTGTTGGAAAACCTCAGCGGTGTGAGCGTTCAGAAAGGGAAAGGCCACTAGTTGCAGGACCTCATTAACGTAACGTTGGGCTGCTAAAGTGCCTCTAATGAACACCAAAGGTGATCTGGCATCGAAGGCATTTGCACCCCACACCATAACACCCGACCTTCTGGACGTGTGACGCTCGACAACAAACCTTTCATCTTGGCGCTGACCACGGTGCCTTCACACACGAATTCGTTGGTCGTCTCCTCCAAGACAAAAGCGGGACTCGTCACTGAAGATCACCCGCTGTCATTCTGAGTGGCTCCATGACAGTCTGGCACGACACCATTGCAGTCTTTGGCGACGATGCAATAGTGTTAAGGGCAGTCGTCGTAACGGTCCGCGTGCGTGTAGTCCTACGTCGTGCCGCCGTCTTCCAATGGTGCTGGCACTAATCGGATGATGCACTGCTCGCTGAATATCCGCAGTCGTGGCTGTTGGGTCACTCCACGCATGTCGGACAACCCGTCGGTCCTCTCTCTCTCTCTCTCTCCGTGGTTCGTCTAGGTCTCCCAGACCCTTCCTGTTGCTGTTGCGTGCCTTGTTCTATCCACGGCCGCCAACAGCGTGTTATGGTGATATCCGCACAACCTGTATGGCTTGCAATACGGCGATAAGACCATCCCGCTTCCCGGGTCCGGACGATGCGGCCCATCTCGAACTCCACCAACTGCTCGAATTGCTTCCGAACTTTTCTCCTAGGCATACTTCACTTGCAAAGGATGTAACCAACGCAACAGCAAGAGTCCGAATGGCGAGCAAGCACAGCGACCTTATACAGCTGGTCAGGCACAGCGCTATGACCCCTCCTTGCTTGCGTCACATGCGCGACCGAGCGTGGTACTTAAATCATTTTCATGTCTCACGATGTCAAACCTACCCACCAAGTTTCATGATTCCTGTCAGTTGCTTCCATCTAGTTGCAACTATTTTTTTTTGACGATGAGTGTATTTAATTTGCGATTGATAAGTCCCCCTACAGAAAAAATAAAATTATTACAAACGTATTAAAAATTAAACTCAAACAGAAAATAAAATTACTAAATTACTCGCATCCATGAAAAAAAAATTCATCATCGCACGATTAGTTTTACCTTGAACGTGTATGCGATTCCCAAGACTTTCTGGCTCAGTGGTTAAGACGCGCGTCTTTTGCAGACCCAACCCAATCAACCTCGGTTCGACCCCCGCCAAATTCAGCGACTTCGATCTTTCGGAATCTCTGTATAAATACGGAAAAACTTGCAACGGACTTTTCTGAAATAAACGTAATTACTGACTACAAAAATTCTGTGAAAATACGAAAGTTAAAAGAAAAAAACAGAACTTTTAAATACGGAAATTTCGTAAAAAGACGAACACTTACCGGAAACTTTGCTTCACATTATTTTCAGAAATTGTCCGTGAATTCACACCACTTATAAATGTATTATAATACCGACCTTTTCCTGTTAGACGTTTTGTTTTGTCCATGAGTGTCTCCAGAATGCCACTGTATTTCATTGACTTCCAACATTGTTAAGCACGCGTGGCTGACGACTTGGGCCAAAAGCTTGGGAATACACTTTTCTCGATTTAGCGAAAGATCGGACTATAGAAATCTAGTCTGCAAAAGAATCGTCGTGGAGAAGTTGTGCTTGCACGTCGCAGCATTGACCGTTGTCCATTACCCATCACTAATCGCTATGTAGCGAGCTAGCCCCTTCTATGTCGGACGTGCAAAGTGAAATTAACCATCAGTAATATTTGTCTTTTTTCTTGTTGCTATTGTTTCGGGAATTAACAAACGAGCAAAGGTAAGGTCTGGATGTTTTCCGAAACTTACCCCCCCCCCTCCCCCTTCCTGCAAAATTAGATCACGAGTATCTTTAAGCCTGCAACATCTTTCGATCATGAAAAAGATGGAGTAATAGCAAAAAACAGGTATGGCTAACTTTCTGATTATCAGGGCATCAAGTAGTTCCGTACATTTCGTGTGAATTTATCTTAATTGAACGCCTAAAGTTGTAGCTTGTAAAAGAAAAATAAGATTTGTATAATGTTGAATAACAAATTATGAGCTTAGTTATTGTTAGTTTCTTTGCCCGTTAACAGAACTACTTCCTCACATTTCGTGCGAATTTTTGTTTTAATGAAATGCTAATAAGTATCAATTTTGTAAAGAAAAGATTTGTTTTGCAGAAATGAAATGTTGAATAATACATGTAGGATTAATTATTGTTTATTTCTTTGCCCTGTTAACGGAACTGCTCGATGCGCTGATAATTGGAATGTTAGGCGCAGATACGCGGTCAAGGCCCATTATTTTGACCATCAGCTAATATCCAGAGTAACCGCCGTGTGCAGCGCGGACAGCAGCTAGACGGGCTGGGAGTGACTCAATAAGGTGCTGGAAGGTGTTCACAGGTATGTGGAGCCATTTTGACTGCAGTGGATCTGATAGCTGCTGGAGGGTGCGTGGTGGAGGATCCATAAAGCTGACAACACGATCGAAGTGGTCCCACAGATGCTCAATTGGGTTTACGTCTGGGGAATTAGGGGGCCAGGGAAATACTTTGAAGTCTTCATCGTGCACTTCCAACCAATTTCGGACATTTCTAGCTGTGTGGCATGTTGCATTGTCGTGATGCAAGTTCCAATCCGCCACAGGGAAGACAATCAGCATGTATGACGTGGTCAGCAAGGTTGGATTCATAACGCATTCGGTCCATAGTGCCTTCCACAGGTATGAGTGGACCCAGAGAATGCCACAGTAACATTCCCCAGACCATAAAGCTGCCCCACACCAGCTTGTGTTCTTCCAACAATGGTTGAAGAGTGTTTGTTCTCCAATGTTTCTCGCCTTATACGCCAACGTCCATCCGTTCGATGAAGCAGAAAACGCGACTCATCGGAGAAGGCAATTCTTTGTCAATCAGCGGAGGTTCAATTCCGATACTGTCGTGCAAATGTAAGCCTTTTCTGCAGATGCACCTTCGTTAACATAGGCGTAGTGATCATCCGTCTGCATCGGTGCCCCATACGCAGCAACGTTCGCTGAATTGTCGATTTAGACACACTTCCGGTAGCCCCCTGATACATTCGGCTAGTGAGTTGCTCCACTGTAGCGTGTCGATCGGCCCTCACGCACCTTCGAAGCCAACGTTCACCTTTCACATCAATGACACGTGGTGCTACGCAGTTTTCACGTCGCTTATTCGCAATGGTGCCATTTCGCCAATCACGATAAGCTTTTACCACAGCAACACGCGAACAGTTCACAAACTCCGCTGTTTCAGAAATACTACTACTCTTGCCCCGAAAGCCGATCATTATTTTTGTTATTTTTTTGCAAATCTGATAAATCGCTCCTTTTATCCATGACCAGCAACGAGTGATATCTTTTCAGATACGATACGATATTTGAGAAGTTTTAGGAAGGGAGTGTCTGACTCTAGGTCTAAAACTACCCTTAGAAATGGGAAGCTAAGAGATTTAAGTGAACACAATAGGAAAGACAGACAGAAAAATTGATGGGAGGACAAACATAAAACAGGAAAATTGTTTTCAGAATGCTTCCAGCACACCTTTTATACCCTCCAAGCCAGGTCATGGCACGTGCCTTTTTTCATTGGCTACGCACTGTTGACGTCAAAAAGTAGGAGGTGGTCACAATAATGTGACTCGACTGTGTATTTCGTTTAATAAAATAGGATTCGTCTACGCACTTTCATTTTCCTCAACATTTCTCTTTACGTATTACTATGCGCTATGCATCGCCCTAGACTGTTTTATGATAACGGACTGCATATTTTGGAACGTTTTTGATAAGAAATTACAGAAACCAAAAGAAGTTCAGTGAGTTGAAATTGGCAACACCGTGTAAGATGAACACGAAAGAAACATCTGCTGCACTCACATATCGTCTACTAAGAAAGTGGTGCACGTCAACAAGCTGTGAATAGAAGGTTATGTTTTTGCTGTTTATAAAGTGAAGTATTCGTATTCTGTAATTATAAAAGCTGCGGAAATCATGGAATTGAAATTTCTAAATGTAAAATAAGCAATATTATTAATAATAAAGGAGGAAATCGTCAAGCATTGCTTGTAACAAGAAAAAGTACACCAAACGGATATCCAAAGAAGGTACGTATTTTTACGATTATTTCAAAAAGCGAGGTCTGTTGTCTTAAAAGAAGATACACAAACCTAAATAGCAATCACTAAGTCGTTGAAAATCTCCGCATCAAATGTAAACAAAGTAATAAAGATTTGAATCTGAAAAAAAAAATAAAAAACATAATTTGCCTACAAAAATAAAAAAAAAAACATATATTTGCCTAGGCACGTGGCTGAGCGCAGAACACAGTGTAAACTTCTTTAGGAACATTACTAAGCCGGAGGCAGATGGGAATTTATTCTAGTATTGATGAAGCATGGATCTGCTTAAACGACTGTAACAAAAAAAAATCGGTTTACTATTTCAAGAGAGCAGGCTCTAAGAACCGAAAGAAAGTTTCAGTAAAGGATTCATGATTGTTGCTGGTTTCTCGTACAACGGGGAAATTAAAGTTAAGAAAAGTTGAAAAGAATGTTAAAATCAATTCCACATATTACCAAAATAATGTTTAAACGCCTATATTTAAAGAGCATAAATATTAATGGAGATTATCTAACCCACCTTCGTTTTGCTGATGACGTAGTCATTTTTGCAACTACCCCACCAGAGTTGCAGAGAATGATCCAGGAACTTGCTGACAAGAGTAAAGAAGTGGGATTAAAAATGAACTTTCAGAAGACAAAAGTGATGTTCAATGCTTTTACAAGAAATGAAGATTTATCGATTGATGGAGAAAAACTGGAGATAACAGACACGTACGTTTATCTTGGACAGCAGATATCAAGTGAGGGTCACATTGATGAAGAAATTAATCGGCGTACAAAACTTGCCTGGAGAGCTTTTGGAAGAAACAGCATAATTTTCAAGAGCAATATGTCATTATGTCTTAAAAGAAAGGTGTTTGATCAATGCATCCTTCCAGTGCTTACATATGGCGCAGAGACGTGGACCTTAACTAAAAGAGACATACAAAGGCTGCAGACAACTCAAAGAAGCATGGAGAGGTGCATGCTTGGTGTAACCATGAGAGATAAGAAGAGGAACTCGTGGATCCGAAAAATGACGAGAGTGGAAGACATCATGATCAGAGTTAAATCCCTGAAATGGCAATGGGCTGGACATACTGCCAGAAGGACAGACCATCGATGGACAGCCGAAATTTTAGATTGGATTCTAAGGGACAGGAAAAGACCCAGAAGAAGACCTTATTGGAGATGGGTGGATGAAATTCGAAAATATGTGGGAGTGACATGGAGGAGACTGGCACAAGACAGACCGTTGTGGAGGAAACTTGGGGAGACCTTCGTCCAGCAGTGGATTGATAATGGTTGACAATGATGATGATGATGATTTAAAGAGGAAATGCTATTCCTTTCTCCACAGAGCCTTCAAAGAGTAGAACTGCATCAGGATAAGGCTACCAGTCATACATCCAAATCTACCACTATATTTCTTGAAAAAAAGGAACAAAAAAAAACAGGTATCAAGTACATACCTTTTTGCTCATATTCCTTCAAAGTACCCTGTGTCACCAATGGACTATTGTGCCTTCTGACTGCTAAAAAGGGCGCTTTCTAAACGCAGACCTAAAACAGTGGTTTGACTATGGAAAGCCGTGGAAGAGGAGTGGAAGAAAATACCACTACCAATTTAAGAAATTCTCTGTTATCTTAGAAATGTAGGTGTAGTTTCATAATCCACAGAAAGTGCTATGAGATAGAACATTTAAGAAAGAAATAATTTTATTTTAAGGTGGACCACAAGTAATTTTGCTTCCTATACTTCCAATGGGGAAACTTCTGTACACTTTTTCTTCACAATTAATGCGTTCCCAAGGATGAAAATTTAAACATCGATTAAAATAGCTTCCTTTTGTAACTTGTAATACTTAATATTTTCAAAAACATAACCATAATTATGCAATCCAACATTTGTTTGTCTGCTAGCGTCATCAAAGTACAGGTCGCGCCATCTTTTTTCTGGTTTCAACACCACCAAAGGAAAAGTTATTGATTTTTAATATAATTATGGTTATGTTTCAGAAAATATTAAGTATTCCAAGTTATAATGTGAAGTTATTTTAATCGATGTTCAGATTTTAATCCTTGGGAACGCATTAATTGTGAAGAAAATGTGTACAGAAGTTTTTCCATTGAAGGTATAGGAAGCAAAATTACTTGACGTCAGCCTTAAACATTAATTATATTACTGGAAAATCGTTCTAAAAATGTGTAAATATCCTCTGTACCAATCTGGAGATGGGAGCTAGTTTTTTAATAATTCCATGTTTTTAAAGAGAGAAGCTAGCCTTCGTAAGAAATAGCTATTTCTATTAACCCCGGCAGGCGCAAGAGTTGATAAACTAGTAAAAAGATGAGTTGTGAACCGGTTTTCGAATATTTCTGACATTATAAAAAGCGCGGAAAATGTTCTAAGTATTAATTCTCTCTATCTAGTGTTCTTCAGTAGCGATACATTTTTGCTTGCATATTTGGTAAAAATAATGAAGGCTAAGTAAAATATACTAATCTATGTGGTTATTGCAGGTTTAATTTAATTCATTCTTATTACATACGAGATTTTATGCGTTAAAACGCATCACGTGTAAGTTACTTATTTCTGTTAACAAATAAGGTTATCCTTATTTGTCTTTTTAACAGAGCGGTAAATCAGAGTGTAAAGTAGTTCGTTTCTCCTGAGCTGAAGTCCAGCTGTTTCTACTAACAAAAAAATTCAGTTCCTGTTTCAATTTGCGTCATCCTTTTCATTCGGCAAGAGTAAAAGTCAAGAGTCATTCTGCAAGAGTGTATTTGGGTCATCCTTTTCATTGGGCATAACTCTGCGGGGTATTTATTGTCCATTTTTGTATTGATCAGAATTAGTGTAGTTCTAAGCTTCCACGCATTAAGCATTTCTTAACTAACAGAATATTGGTTATATCTTATGAAGCACGCAAAAGCGACAACCAAAACTTATCAACTAATGCAGACAGCGTCTGATACAAGTAGATGAGCAATAAGCAGTTTTTCTTTTTCCTTCCAACACCTTAAGATCAATGTCATTTAAAAGAATGAAGGCTTCGATGCTCGTCATCCAGTAGAATCTGTTAATTGGCATCTCAGGCATCACAGCTCAAAATGACAATACACTGATCTTTAGACTTTCTGAGAGTTCACATAACAAAACTTAGCAAATTTGGAGTTAGATGTTTCAGAATCTAGCATCTCTGTAAAGGCTGAAATGTAAAGATATTTTCAAAGTACCGTTGGAGAATGCTAGTGACTTCGTCTAAGTTCTCCTGTTATCCTATAGCTACTAGAAAAATAACTCGGAACGCAAAGGTTTAATGACATAAGTTCAAAAGAGTGCATTTTACCGGCTGAGTTCAACTGCACTTCAAACTTTTCATATCAGAAACGTTGCTCACAAAAAATTAGGGATATTGCGGTTTCAATGGGAAAACGTGGTGATATGCAAATTTAGCGACTACTGGAGACCAGTTATTAGCCTGGGTAGCTACGTCATATGTAAATTAGTATCAAGACAACACACAGCACGTGCGTGCTCCGATAAAATACACTGCGGGAAGTGGAAAATGGGTCGTTTCACAACTTGGTCTAGAAGTTTGCTGAATGCATCGCCTTCAGTGTGGGATTAACCTGAAATGATGTCCACACTACAGACGATCACGGGTATGAGCTATCACAAAAATGCCCGGAAACATATCCAGGCCCACCCCGGGCAGGCTTTTATATCAGATCTTTGCTTAAAACTCGGGCCTGGGTGGGCTTTTATATCAGATCTTTACTTAAAACCCGGGCCCGCACTGGCTAAAGCTAATTTTCTCTTTCACTTTTTTAATTAATTTTATTTAACATTGCTAACCGAATTAACTAATGGGAAACACACAGCTGAATAGTTGGGCCATAGTCTATCTTTTGTTCTTTGACTAAAATTCTTAATAATTGTGTGTTTCGCATACATTCTGTAAATCAAAAACATCTATGAGCGTGTTAAGTAAAAACAACATATTATTTCTAAGGAATGATGAAAATTGATAGTATATAATTTTTTGTCGACTAAACTTTAAAGATCTGCTAGCTACAGTATGAAAAGAAGGGAATTTTTGGTCATTCGGTGAAAACGTGAAAGTGAGCCGAATTAAACGAATTTACTTGATACACGTGGGAAACAAAATGAAGGACATTTTGTTACTTGCATATGATGTACATAATACAAAATTTTTATCTATGTCTCTTTGCTTTTTTGGGTAAGTAGGGCCGAGAAGCTCTAACCTTCTTATCAGGTGGTGAAAATATAAATAAGAGTAAAACAGTATGCTTCATTTTTTCTTTATTCTCATTGGGAAAATTTGCACAAATTTCAAAACCGGGCCGTGCCCGGGCCTTAACCCTTTAACTGGCTGAAACGAATTAACTCGGGGTCAGCAAAATGGACTGAAATCAGCTCAAACGAATATATTCGTTGTTTAAATCAGCGGAACACGTCTCGAATTAGCGAACTGCGCTTCAGAAAGCACTACTATTTTTATTTTTCAAAGTGGCTATTTAGGGGAAGATTGGCGCTAATCTTTTCAGACATTACCTGTTAAAAATGTTTCCTCACGCTTATCCTTTCATACTGACTTTAATCTTTTCTGTCTTTTTACCTGCTAAAGGGGCTATTGCGACGAATTTAAAAAAGGCGAGAGAAGATATTTAACTCGTTTCTACCCAACGGCATGATATCCAAGTCATGGGGACTAGCACGGTTCCATCATGCCTTGGATCATGGAGTAAATAAAGGATTAGAAGGAAGCTTTAATCACCCTTGCCAGATTTACGATGGGCATTCATTAGATGGAAGGGAGAAAGAATTGTTATGCCGTAACTTTCATAAAACCTGGCTGCTATACGAATATTTCTCTTTAAGAACGGCAGATATTTTTACGCATAATTTGGTTCAGGTGCATCGGCCACTTAAAGATTTAAAACAGGATCCCGTGCTCATATTTAGTTCAGACTAATGTATTCGTATATTAGTGTATTTTGTGACCAGTATATTTTATCATTCTTCTATCTTTACACTGCGTCCTACTTGTTGAAGAATCGTCAAATAGGCCGAATGCTCCTCTGGGCGTCGACTTCTGACCATACGTCCTAGATGCGCCCGGATGGGGTATGGGCGTTGTGTTTGTCCTACAACGATTTCTCCGGTTTTTTACGCTTTCCAACCGTAGGTTGAAGAAGCGTATATGCTCTAGCTTTGTCCGGCCGTTTGCCAGTCTGCACGATAACTCGCGTAAAAATGATTCGATTTCGATGAAATTTTAGTATGTGGTAGAGGACCACCTGGAAACGAACCCTATTGAAAATGAGTGAAATGGGGTCAGAGGTCAGGACATAGGAGCGGGATCCATTCCATCGCCCTATGCGTCATAACTTACGTAAAAATGCTTCGATTACGACAAAACGTTATCTTGTTATTCCGGAGGTATACTGAACCAGTTCTGTCGAATATCTTTGAAATGGGGTCAAAGGTCAGGCACAGAAGCGAGATTTATTCCACAGCCATTATCCTCATAACGACTAAAAATGCTTCTATCGCGACAAAACTTTAGTATGTTTTTCCGGAGATATAGTGAACCAATTCTGTTTAATATCATCGAAACGGGGTCAAAGGTCTGGGCACAGGAGCGAGATTTATTCCACAGCCATTGTTCTCATAACATGAGTAAAATTGCTTCTATTGCAACGAAATACAATAAGTTGTTCCGTAACGACTTCGGAAGCATTTCCGCCAAAAATCTTTTTTGTCAGCAATTGCGGGCAGTGCGTATGCGTGAGATTCGTTGGCCATTAGTTTCGCATGATAACTTGCGTGAAAATTGCCTGATTTAGATGGGATTTTTAATTATAAAACGGCTTATGTGTGGTAGCTCTTGATAACAGAAATAGGTAACACGGGTACAAAGAGATTTAATTTTGATATATGTGAACCTCAAACGTTGTAACCATAGTTTAGTCCCCTCAAAACCAAGGCATTTTCCTATGATTTCTGGTATGCTATAAAGCGAATCGTAATCAATGCATTACATGGTTTTACTATCTTGTTCTCTACAACCTGTGGCCCCAAATTAGGGACGGGCAACTGCATATAACTCTTAGAAGTGCCATTATAGTCATGAACCCTTTAAGTGGCTGGAACGAATTAATTCAGGGCTGGCAAAATGGGTTGAAATCAGCTCGAACGAATACATTCGCTATCTAAGAAGTGGGACGAACGTGGCTGGAATAAGTGAACATGCACATCTGAAAGCGTTGCTTTCCCTTACGCTTTGTTTTTCAAAGTGGTCATTTAGGAGGGGATGATTGACGCTAATTCTTTCTGACTGATTACCTGCTAAAAGGAGCTATATCAAATAGTTATAGCCCCTTTTAGCATTCATTACCGATTATATTACCAAACTCTCTTCATGGAAATATTTGGGTCACTTGCTTCTACCCAGTGACATGATGTCTATGTCAGGGGAACTAGCCCTTCTCCATCAGGCCACGGAGCAGTGTAGGAAAGATTAGAAGGGAACTCTTATCATCAGTGACAAGGTTATGTTTAGAACTGCTAAAATGAGAGGAGGGGGAAAAAAAGGAGAGAGATGTTAGAGTAACTTGTTCATATTCAGTGGCGTGATGTCCGTGTCAGAGGGACTAGCCATTTCACATCATGCCTTGGGTCATGGAGCAGAGAATAAAGGATTTGAAGGGAGTGCTTAGTGTCAGTGACCTGTTTATGGTCACTGATCCTAAGCACTCCCTTCAAGTCCTTTATTCTCTGAGATGAGAGGGAGGAAGGAATTGTTTCTCTATAGCTTTCGTTAAACCCGGCCGTTATGTCAACATTTCTGTTTGGGGACCGCAGGAAACTTTGGGCGCCATTTTGTTCTGGTACATCAGCCGCTTAAAGGATCAAATCCCGAAACCAAAAATGGAAAATAATCATCAAATACCTCATCAATGCATTTTATACACAGGCGGAAAGTGAAAAAAGAACACCAAGAAGGAATTGGCGGACGATCATGAAATTTACATATGTTAATAGGGTCAAATTTACGTAGGTGTGCTGTTAATTTCGGGACCAACCGGTGAGCGCTTACGCCACAGCACGGAATAATATGCAAATTATCGTCAGTGGTATTTAAGGAGTACGGCGAAGTGAATGTAATCAGTCGTCGGCGTATGGACACGTGCGAAGACCCTGAAGAAGCTGCAATGCCTGGACATGGAACACGTGTAGGATTTCAGCAGTTATCGGACTTTGAGCGAGGTCGTCTAGTCGGACTCCGCGAGGCCGGGTGATCGTATCGTCGTATTGCGGAGCGAATTGGACGGGAAGTATCCGTGGTGGTACGATGGTGGCGTAGATGGTCCGAGGAACATTCCCACACGAGAAGACGTGGAAGCGGGAGTCACAGACGGACTGATGAGCGAACCGATCGACGCATAAGAAGAGGGGCGTTGTCAAGCAGAACATCCATTGCGACGCAAATCCGAGCTGTCGTTGCACCTGAGTTGGCTGTGCGAACAATCCGCAACCGTCTACTGGATGCAGGACTACGTGCACGTGTGCCTTTGGCATGTGAACCTCTGACTCCAGCCCACCGTCAGGAATGGCTGCAGTGGTGTCGCCAACGTCTGCACTAGAGAACGCAATGGCGACCTGTCGTGTTCAGCTATGAAAGCAGATTCTGCTTGGGAGCCTCCGATGGCCGTATGCGTGTTCGCAGACGCACAGGGGAGCGTCTCCAACCTTCTTACATCCACCAGCGACACACGGGGCCTACAGCTGGTCTCCTGGTGTGGGGAGCGATCAGCTATCACTCCCGTACACAACTAGTGTTTGTACCGGGTACGTTAAACAGCACCTCCTACATCAACGACATCATTCAGCCCGTTGTTGTGCCATTTGTAAGGTCGGTCCATCGTGGTCTTTTCCAGCAAGATAACGCACGCTCACACACGGCACACGTGCAGCGCAACATGCACTTCAGGGTGTGAGACAACTTTCATGGCCTGCACGTTCACCGGATTTGTCCCCCATTGAGCACGTGTGGGATTTTATGGGACAACGACTCCTCCGGTCTCCACGGCCAGCTACGACCATCCCCGATTTACGCGTCCAGGTTGAGGATGCTTGGAACTCAATACCCCAAACTTACATCCAACATCTGTACGACAGACTCCATGCCAGAATTGCACAGTGTGACGCAGTTCATGGCGGTTCAACCTCGTACTAACCATGTTACATGGAAATGTTATTTTTCAGTTTACCAGCAAATACAGCTGTATTTTGCCATAATGTTTTGATCACGTTATCCTCTGTATTCCGTTATTATGCTGTATACATTTCGTTGGTATCAGACGTCTCCTTCTTGGTGTTCTTTTTTCACTTTCCGCCCCCCAGTGTATATATTAATTTAATCGAATCGCCATCTACTCGACCAGTACAATGAATAATATCTTTTAGTATGTTTGATGGTGAAAATAAATTTTTCTATCTGAAGAATTCAATGCCAAATAATATAAATTGAGATACAGAGTGTGATAATAGTTATTACGTATTTGTCTTTCTTTTTTTATTTTAAGATTTTTGTAGTACTCATTTGATTTTTCATTTAATAGGCGGTGGAGCCCTTTCTTCCATTTCGGAGCAAGATGACCAGAATTGCAGGAGCCAATACTGCCGTTCTTTTTGTTGTAAGTTCTTCTGATTATCTGCTGAGTTCTACAATTTGATTTGGTTTCTTTACCGATAGATTTTCTGCGCTCTAGGGAAATTGTGCTTGCCGTGGAAATATTAGTTGCGTTGTTCTTTTCATCAGAAAATTGTATGAGAGCTCCCTCGTATTTAGGTGATTCCTTGTCAAATTTTATTAACTGGCTCATACATAATGCATTCTTTGTTTAAATAAAAAAAGTACCGTCAGGTCATTTACCTCAATCAGCACAATATGTTACAATGAACAACAAATAACTATATAAGGTATTTTTTATTTGATTCGCTGTAAATACACAGAAACAGAATATAGCTGCAAAGATATGTTCATCAGTCTTAAGAAATTATATTACAACATGTTCAGTGTGTCCTCCATCGTTATTAATAACGTGGCGTAGACGATAGATGAAGTTGTGTGTGCTCTAACGTTTACATCGACACCGCGAAAATATCCTCAGTCTTCTTCTTCAAGACATGAATAGTTCGAGCATTTTTCGTAAATACTTTTTGTCTCACTTGTGACGTACCTGTCAGCAGGTTGCACACGACATAAAGGTAGATAGGAATCAGAATAAAACGTCTGCGTAGCTCAGTTGGTAGAGCGACTTGTTCCGGAATAAGCGGCCTCGGGCTCGAATCCTGGCGTAGACCAAAAATGACGGAGAAATTTACTTCGTTATAATGGCGCCCGAACTATCCGGATGACCCGGCCGTTCAAAATCTCGCATTGGTGTGATGTTATTTCCACACCGCGAGACAGGAAAAATCAGAGAATTCCTTCTCCAGCGCTTCGAAAAATAAAAATGTGTGATGTTGCATTCCACACAGCAGATTGACTGGGAGTTCTCAAGTGCACGTTCTACAGTGGATGGCTGCCTGCAACGATTCATGGTCACGGCTGACCCGTGGGCCATGCCCCCGGCCCTCTTTCGGGGGGAGATGTGACGTACCTGCCAGAAGGTTGCACACGACATAAAGGCAGATAGGAATCAGAATAAAACGTCTGCGTAGCTCAGTTGGTAGAGCGACTTGTTCCGGAATAAGCGGCCTCGGGTTCGAATCCCGGCGTAGACCAAAAATGACGGAGAAATTTACTTCGTTATAATGGCGCCCGAACTATCCGGATGACCCGGCCGTTCAAAATCTCGCATTGGTGTGATGTTATTTCCACACCGCGAGACAGGAAAAATCAGAGAATCCCTTCTCCAGCGCTTCGAAAAATAAAAATGTGTGATGTTGCATTCCACACAGCAGATTGACTGGGAGTTCTCAAGTGCACGTTCTACAGTGGATGGCTGCCTGCAACGATTCATGGTCACGGCTGACCCGTGGGCCATGCCCCCGGCTCTCTTTCGGGGGGGGGGAAGATGTGACGTACCTGCCAGCAGGTCGCACACGACATAAAGGCAGATAGGAATCAGAATAAAACGTCTGCGTAGCTTAGTTGGTAGAGCGACTTGTTCCGGAATAAGCGGCCTCGGGTTCGAATCCCGGCGTAGACCAAAAATGACGGAGAAATTTACTTCGTTATACACTGGTAAAAAAATCACAGGGTTTCGAATAAGGTGGCATTGGGTGCCACGTCAGTCCTTTACGATACACTTGAGGGTAGCCGTTAGACACCACCCATGGTTCAAGATTTCGCCCGGGCAGTCCAGCATAACCTTTGCAGCATGGGGTTTTTTACCCAGTCGCGTCCATACAGAAATGACAAAATATTTGCCCTAATGTCTCAGAGATATCACTTGTGGCATTTCCACCAACAAACTCTGGCCCACAAGGTCCACACGCAGAGATTGCACATCATACAGTGACCTTTTCTACATGAAACTATTTGTCAATGACATCACGTGGATTCTCCAGAGCCTGGTATCGTATATTCAAGTGTCCGTCTAAATGAGAGTCGGCTTCATCGGAAAACCAAATCTTGTTAACAATGTCGCCGTCCCGGTGGCGCAGTGGTCTAAGCAATGACTTCTGATGATCATTCGTCTGAAATGTGTCAGGGTTCGAATCCCGGTGAGGCATGGATGTTGAGTTTTCCTTACAGCCCTGACTCTCGCCCTTCCCTGGAACCAGTGGCCCTAAATTAGGAACCAAATCTTGTTAACAACGTCGCCGTCCCGGTGGCGCAGTGGTCTAAGCAATGACTTCTGATGATCATTCGTCCGAAATGTGTCAGGGTTCGAATCCCGGTGAGGCATGGATGTTGTGTTTTTCTTACAGCCCTGACTCTCGCCCTTCCCTGGAACCAGTGGCCCTAAATTAGGAACCAAATCTTGTTAACAACGTCGCCGTCCCGGTGACGCAGTGGTCTAAGCAATGACTTCTGATGATCATTCGTCCGAAATGTGTCGGGGTTCGAATCCCGGTGAGGCATGGATGTTGTGTTTTTCTTACAGCCCTGACTCTCGCCCTTCCCTGGAACCAGTGGCCCTAAATTAGGAACCAAATCTTGTTAACAACGTCGCCGTCCCGGTGGCGCAGTGGTCTAAGCAATGACTTCTGATGATCATTCGTCCGAAATGTGTCGGGGTTCGAATCCCGGTGAGGCATGGATGTTGAGTTTTTCTTACAGCCCTGGCTCTCGCCCTTCCCTGGAACCAGTGGCCCTAAATTAGGAACCAAATCTTGTTAACAACGTCGCCGTCCCGGTGGCGCACTGGTCTAAGCAATGACTTCTGATGATCATTCGTCCGAAATGTGTCAGGGTTCGAATCCCGGTGAGGCATGGATGTTGTGTTTTTCTTACAGCCCTGACTCTCGCCCTTCCCTGGAACCAGTGGCCCTAAATTAGGAACCAAATCTTGTTAACAACGTCGCCGTCCCGGTGGCGCAGTGGTCTAAGCAATGACTTCTGATGATCATTCGTCCGAAATGTGTCGGGGTTCGAATCCCGGTGAGGCATGGATGTTGTGTTTTTCTTACAGCCCTGACTCTCGCCCTTCCCTGGAACCAGTGGCCCTAAATTAGGAACGGGAGACTGCTTATAGCCCACGGAGTTGCTCACGGTAGTCGTGAAAACTCCAATAAATATATATATATATATATATATATATGTATATCAGGTTGTCACTGTAAGCGTATGAAAAACTGAAGACGGAGTTGTATGGCATTTAGTGTTAAATGCTGGATGAGCTGAAACTTGTAAGATTACGCTGCCAAATCACTGCGGCAAATTTTCCTGGCTGTGCTGTGGAACAACCACATCTGTAATGATAGTTTTTAGGCAAACGTTTCTTCGTGCAAGATATTCAAAGACGCAGCAACTCTCACTGATGGTCAGCCAGCGTGACCTTTCCTTTCATCACACATACTTCCTCTTCTGGCAAATTTTTTCACCTACTTCGACGCTTTGATTCGTTGGATCATCAGGCACGCCAAAGTGTTGTCTGCGTCGTCTTTGAAATTAGATTCGCCCTCCTGTTGTAATATTTCACATTAAAACACTCATTCTTCAATAATGTGTTCTGCATGGCTTTTTAGAATCGGGAGTAACTGACACATCATGTACGCCGATGAGTCATTACATTATGACCACCCCTAGCTTAGAGAAAAGGAGCGCGCCCGGAGACCGAACGGTGGCGCAGGTCGAGTTCATACAGCAGTATATATATACAACCCGAGGACCGGATTTCGGTTAGCAGAGCGTTCGGAGTCATAAAGAGAAAATCTGCCGATTTATAGGAGTTTGATAAAGGACAAATTTTCATGGCACGGCGCCCTTGGAACTACGATCTAGGAAACGGCGCGGTTTGTGGGTTGTTCAGGAGCCACTGTAGTAAGTACGTATCAAACGTGGTGCACAGATGGCCAAACGACGAACCGTCGTCCAATCGTGTGTCGTCCGCAACTCTTTGATGCCAGAGAGAAGCTGAGACTATTGCGCATTGTTCCCAGCGACCGGATGACCACAGTGCGACAAATCATGCGCGGCTATAACTGTGGTGATCAGAGCAATGTGTCACAGCACACAGTTCGTCGCAGCCTTCTGCGCATGGGCCTGCGTAGCAGAAGACCCAACCGGGTCCCCATGCTCACTGCACGTCATCGCTAACAACGCATGAAATGGGCCCAAGATCACCGAGACTGGATCGTGGATGATTGGGAGAAAGTGGGCTGGTCTGAAGAATAGAGATTCCTGGTGCATCACGTAGACGGCAGAACTCAGATACGCCGATTACCAACGGATGCTATGGCACTAGGATGCACTGTTGGGCGAATGCAGGCCCGCGGCGTCGGTGTTATGCTGTAGGCGATGTTTTCTTGAAACACTTTAGGCACCATTATTCCAATAGCACCATCCCTGACAGCTGTCAGGTATCTGAAGATCGTTGCGGACCAAGTTCATCCATTCATGGCAACTGTGTTCCGTGCTGGCGATGGATATTACCAACAGGATAATGCGCCATGCCACACAGTCAGAATCGTCAAGGCGAGTGGTTCGAAGAACATGCTGGTGACTTTCTGTTAATGCCCTGGCCTTCAAATTCACCTGACATGAACCCAATCGAGCATTTGTGGTTCGACTTGGAAAAGTGAGTTCGCGCTAAATCACCACCACCCCGAAATGTACTGGAACTGGAAGACTTTCTGTTGACATTATGGTACCAGATACCCCAGGATACCTATCGCTACCTTATCGAATCGATGCCTCGCCGAGTAGGCGCTGTTTTGTGGGCAAAAGGGGGTCCTACAGCTTATTAGGTAGGTGGTCATAATGTAATAGTTCATCGGTGTATACACTTTGTGTACCCCCGTCCGTCCTATGTTTTCGGGGAGCAGTTTGTGATGAAGACTAGAAAATTTCTGGATAATCTTGAGGGATATGCCTAACTTTCACGTCATGCAAGCACTATGTTTGTCCGTCCGACTGTCAGTCCGTGCGTTTTGATTAATATTTAAAAATCCATTTCAGGTAGAGGATCTGATGTTCATAAAGAAGTATAATAATAAAATGAGTGTTTTTCACAGTACCAAAGCAACTCTTTGGAATTTTTTCTCATTTCATCCAACACTTCATAACGCACATCTTTGACCTTATTCTAGGGAGTCGGAGCCCCCCCTGCGTCGTTCCGCCACTGTCACCGAGTATTTAAAAAAATATCATTCTTCACACCAGCAGCCGAGCGTACGCTCTTTTCAAACAAATCTCCAAGTCTTTCTCTAAGCAGAGATGGTGTTTCACTCTATAACGAAGTAAATTTCTCCGTCATTTCTGTCCACGCCAGGATTCGAACCCGGATCCCCTCATTCCGGAACAAGTCACTCTACCAATTGAGCCACGCGGATGTTTTATTCTGATTGCTATGTGCCTTTATGTCGTGTGCGTCCTGCTGGCAGGTACGTCACATCCCCCCCCCGAAAGAGGGCCGGGGGTATGGCCCACGGGTCAGCCGTGACCATGAATCGTTGCAGGCAGTACCATCCACTGTAGAACGTGCACTTGAGAACTCACAGTAATTTTTTTGTTTCGAAGCGCTGGAATTGGGATTCTCTGATTTTTCCTATCTCGCGGTGTGGAAATAACATCACACCATAGCGAGATTTTGAACGGTCGGGTCATCCGGAAAGTTCGGGCGCCATTATAACGAAGTAAATTTCTCCGTCATTCCTGTCCACGCCAGGATTCGAACCCGGATCCCCTCATTCCGGAACAAGTCACTCTACCAATTGAGCTACGCGGACGTTTTATTCTGATTGCTATGTGCCTTTATGTCGTGTGCGTCCTGCTGGCAGGTACGTCACAACTCCACGGTTGAAATGTGTCGCTTTACAAAGGAAAGAAATTATGATGAATGAAAAGAACTCTTATCTTCAGAGCAGCTTCCGAGCATAGGCTTCAGAGCAGCTTCCGATCATAACTTTAAGTAGAAGTCTTTATGGTCAACTGAATCTCTGAGTCGTTGTCTATACCCAGGGATGCTGTTTTCATTCCACCGTTGAAATATGTCGCTACAGAAAGGAAATAAATTATATAATAAATAAAAAATGACCTTTTATTTTGTCGTACAGCAATAAGCATTTCTTACGTGCTTTGTGGTCCATATCCAGAAAACTCAAAATTCTCAAGAATGTGAGAATTTTAAGAATTTTTAAAACAATAAAGAAAATGTTTTTCTCGCTTCTACTCTGATAAATTTTGAATGCTACACTGGTTCAAGATTTAAAATTTTCGAGCACGAAAATTCCCATTGCACTGTGGCTCTTAGCAAATAGAAATGTGTTTGTTTCATTTGTTTTATTGCGAAATTCCTTATATTGGCTTATGCAGTTTTTAGATATAATTTCTGATTATTCTGGAATATTTTATTCTAGAGGTGGGACGAATCCTAAATTTTCTCGAATCCGAATGCGAATCCTAAAAAGTTCTCGAATCCCTCGAATCTCCCGAATCTCGATCTCTCAAATCCTTCATATGAGAATAATTAAAAGAAAAAAAAAGGGAAAGAAAAGACTTCTACTTAAAATTAAACGTTTTTAATTGTAGCAAAATTTTAAGTCTGTGTTTAATGAAAAACAAATTCAATAATACAGTTTTCAAAAAATATACCCATACTTATTTAGAAGATACAAATTAAATTTATAATTTACGTTTACTAAATGAAGTACATAGCTCTTGAGTCTTGAGTTTTATTTCCATTTTCTGAACATAATTTGACAGAAAAAAAATATTTGAGTAACAATTCCCATTTTTGACATTTTTCTTTAATAACAAAAGTTCCTAAACCTTTTTAAATCAAAGCAAGTGTAAAGGTGGGGAAGATTATTTCAAAAGTTAATGTATATAAACACAAAACATGGAACACTAAATTGAGTGAATTCTTTCCAGAAAATTGAGAAAAATCAAAAACATGTTTGCTTTAAGAGTTAATAAAAACACTAAAAACTGAACTCCTTCAGGGCAATTTAAAAAAATCAGAAACCTTTAATGGAGATTTCATGATAACAAAAATTCAAACAAATATCGCTCTAGAACAAGCACCTAACGCCAAGTTTTTTAGTTTAATATTCGAAAGACGAAAAAAGAGCAAAGATTCGAGTTTTCGAAGATCGAATCTTTTTAAGATTCGCGGGATTCGAGGATCCGAATGTCCCATCCCTACTTTATTCGTTAATTTTGGTTGTATATTTTGTCCGAGTCGTTTGCAGTTTACTATTATGTCTTAAAAGGAAAGAGAATCGATGCATCATTTCCGTTCTTATTTATGGATCAGAGACATGGACCTTAAGAGTAAAAGACACGTACAGAGGCTACGGATAATTCAAATAAACATGGAGAAATCTGTGTTTGGTGTAACTAAGAATGACAGGAAAAGGAACTCTCGAATCAGAAAATTAACAAGAATTGAGGACATCATGTGTAATGTTCGTTTAAGCATAGCTGACTGAAGACTACATAAAAACTTCAGCTACGGTGGAACATGAGTCACGCAGGTAAACGTCCAGAAAAAGTTACTAACGATTAGTCTTTTTCAGTCACTAATACTTTGGCACTTCAACAAGATGTAACTGCAATTTTTTTTTATATTATTATCTATAACGAAGTAAATTTCTTCGTCATTTTTGTCCACGCCGGGCATCGAACCCAAGTCCTCTTATTCCGGAATAAGTCGCTCAATCAACTGAGCTACGCAAACTTTCGTTCTCGCTGCTATCTGCCTTTATGTCGTGTGCGTCCTGCGGGGCAGGCACGTCACATATCTTAATAACACGAACGTGAGTTGATAATAATAACACTTGGTTAAGAAACCAACACCAATCTTAGAATATAACACACAGCCTTCAAATAGTGCAAAATTTGGATTAGACAACGTCTCTTCCACAATTAACCTATTATAAGTTCCACCATCTCTCCACACTTTTGCTGCTGCTGAAACATTATATAACATTCAGTTCTCATGGGACACATATACACGTCCCACGTTCCGACTTCAAGGAGTTGCCAACCATACTGTTGCGAAAGAGAAGATAAGTTTAAAAAACGCTAAGGAGAAAGAACTCAGATTTACATTGAGAAAGAAACTAAAAAGGAAAGTTTAGTTAGACGATACGTCACACATGATCAAAATAAAGACCCTCAAATGGCAATGGGCTGGACATATTGCTAGAAGTGTAGCGTGTTTAACTACACTGCTGGCCACCCAAAATGCAACACCAAGATGGAAGCATCCGATTGGCCTGAAATCAGCAGCATGCGTCGCCCGCGAGAGGACATGCAAACGATTAGCATTGCAGGGCATATGCAAATCATGTGCGCCCGGCACGCCACCGAGAAGCACTATACGAAGGGTGCACAGAAGGCGGGGTGTAAGTAGTCGAAAATGTGTTGTGCTGCCGAACCTGTGCGTGGGAAGCTTCCTGATGCCTCGTCGCAGAATACGGCAGTCATTCCAGCACGTTTCGGAGTTCGACCAGCCACAGTGAGGCGAATATGGATTCGATAGGTGCAGGAGGGGCGGATGGACCGACATGAGCGATTGCCGCAGCCGCGGCACACCACCGAACTAGAGTACCGGCATGTTGTGCGGCGGACATTGATGGCTCTCACCGCCACATCACGAACGTTAGCGCAGGAATTAGCGTGTGTTGCGCGACAACCTGTGTCTGTACGTACCGTTCGACGTCGTCTACAGGAGCGGGGACTTGCCGCACGGCACCCATTGCTCCGATTATCATTGACGTTACACCACCGGCGAGTGCGGCGACAGTGGGCCGTTGAACACCGCACCTGGACTACCGAATGTCACGACATTGTCTTCTCCGACGAATCCAGCTTCTGCCTGCAACACCACGATCGTCGGATCCGCGTGTGGCGGCACCACGGCGAGATACTGTATGACGCCTGCATTATGCATCGCCATACAGGTCCGTTGCCTGGCGTTAGGGTTTAGTGCGCAATTGGATATGACACCCGCACCCCTCTGGTACGCATCACCGGTACACTCAACAGCCATAGCTACATCTCCAACGTATTGGAGCCTGTAGTCCTCCCTTACCTGCAGGACCTGTCATCGGCCACGTTTCAACAGGACAATGGGCGCCCGCACGTGGCACGCATCGTGCAACAATTCTTCACGGCCCATCAGGTGTCACTGCTGCCGTGGCCCGCCTGTTCTCCAGATATGTCGCCCATCGAACACGTCTCGTCGCTGATCGGCAGCCCAGTGGCCCGGCCAGCATTACCCGCGGCTACGCCTGATGAACTGTGGCAACGTGTGGAAGCAGCCTGGCCCACATCCAAAGCCTCTTTCGTTCGATGCCGCGGCGTGTAGCGGCCGTTATTTCCAGCCACGGGGGCCACACGAACTATTGATGTCTGCGTGTTCCGCAAGTCGCACGGACCAGCAAGCTCAGTCGTTTCATCTTTGTATCTGTTGTTATGTGTCCAGTAAATCTGGCTTTGCTATCTCGTGTCCTTCTTGGTGTTGCATTTTGGGTGGTCAGTAGTGTATTTGAAACGTTGAGAACGCTACTTGAGATTTCTCTCGAAGTGAAACAAAGTCATTCAAATGAGTTTCAAAAAGACATACTAACTGTTTACCATCAAGTAAGCACTTTACTCCAAAATACGTGGGGAATTAATCACAATAGTAAGTTAAGCAGATGACTAGACCTGCTCCGTCCAAATGCGGACTCTGCAGGGATATGTGGAACTCTCTCAAAATTTGATAGTGAACGCGTTGCAAGAAATCCTGCGAAGATCCGGCTAGTCTTTCACCCGGACAGAATCGGTCCAGGGACCGGCAAGGGTCTGCCGCACCTACGGGACCAATACTTCCTATCCCTTTGCCATAGCTCGTATGAGTGACGCGCTAATTGGCCTGGGCGCTAATTTTGCTACTGGCTGGGAGATTCGTTTGCCAGCGCGATGGATTTTGGGGACCGAAGTCCTTTATAAGCGTCTAGGCTAAGCAAGTACAAACACATATATGCACTGATGGAAAATAAATGCGTTGGAAAATAAATCCTTTATTTTCATGAGCCCTCTCACAGAGATGAAAAATAGCGAATATTTATATTGATATTTACAAAGTTTGCAACACTAGGGCGTGTGTTACGGTGATGACTCTGTGCCGGAGTCGTCATTCTCCTCTTTAATATTCAGTCTCCTATCTTCACCATTTGACCATGAGCTCTTCCTGCCTCGCGACGAAGTCTTTGGCCTCCTCGATAAGTTCCTGTCTCGCTCTTGGGTGACCGAGCAGGCTCGAATGGTCTTTTTTTTTTCAGCTCTGGAGCGAGGACGTTTCACCAACCAGAAAGAGAAGAGAATCACATTTGACAATCATGTGGACGACGTCTCCGGATTGGGCCCTACCACCACACGCCCGTTCCCTTACCGCAAAATGGCGGAAGTGCTCCTGCGATAAGTCATGCCCAGTGAGTGCCTGATTCAGGAACCCCTCTGATTTTACTCTCTGGGTGGAGACTCGGGGAAAGATGCTTTTTTTCAAATCCCCCTCGTCCCACCCCTTCTGCCACTCCACTAACGTGGCTTTTTCCATCTGGGTCCGCCCGCTGGTGTCCTCAGATGAAAATAAACGACCCCTTTCCCAGCGGTATCCTTCGCCAGCTGGTCTGCTCTCTCATTTCCAGTGGTTCCGACATGGCTTTGTACCCATTGGGAAGAAACCACCGTATTGTCTGCACTCTCAACTAGAGACTTTATTTCTCTGACAAGGAGAAACTTGCACCGGAACTGGCCAAGCGCTTTTAAGGCCGCTTGACTGTCAGAGAAAATCTTTAGTTCACTCGCGTTGTTGCTGAGCAATGACCCCAGCAACGCTTCTCTGATCGCCAACAACTCTGCTTGGAAGACAGAGGAGTTGGACGATAGTTGAATCCGTTTCGCTATCATCTCGTTGCGATCCGAGAGCTCGCAAAACCCTGCACCAACGCATCCATCTATATCAAACGAAAATCTTCGCTCTTTCCACGTTTATAAGTGAGTCACGGAAAAATTCTCATTGGCCGCCACCGGGAGTCGAACCCAGGGTCTTCCAGTTACGCGCCGCATATTCTTCCGCTACACCACAGCGGCCTCGAATTTCTCCACTCTCACACACGCTAACTGCCAAGCCAATTTGGCAGGTTGCTTCTTGGAACCCCGCACAATGCTGGGGATTCACCAAAGATGCCTGCCAAATTGGCTTGGCAGTTAGCTTGTGTGAGTCTGCAGGAATTCGAGGCCGCTGTGGTGTAGCGGAAGCATATCCGGCGCGTAACTGGAAGACCCTGGGTTCGACTCCCGGTGGCGGCCAATGATAATTTTTCCGTGACTCACTTATAAACGTGGAAAGAGCAAAGATCTTCGTTTGATGTTCCTGGTCCACGTTAAATGCCTGTATTAATTATTAGCATCCATCTATCTTGGAGCCGTCTGTACCCCCCCCCCCAGGAGAGTTCCTTTGCCCCACGTGAGACTGATTTCTTTGGCCGGGTGGCAAGCCCAGTCGGTCCTTGGCAATTCTACCTCGGACGACGAAAATCGGTCTCCTAGTAGCTCAACATCGTTAACCACAAAAGCCGCAATTCTTCAAAACTAATTAACAAAAGTTAGTAAGCAGAAATTTTTAACTCAAACGGTAAATAAATAACAGCACTGCAACGCGCAATCTTCAAATAGACACAACTTCCAGTAAACGCAGCTTCCTCGATTACAGCATCACACCACCATACCTCACCTTTGGCTGCTGCTTCAACATTATATATCTCTAGTTCTTATCTGTCACATGCATATGTCATGCTCTGTGACCTCAGAAGTGTTGCCAACCTCATTCCACGAGAGAGAACATATAAACGTAAAGGTTGAAAACGCTAAAAGAGAATGAAATCGTATTTACATAGAGACAGCAACTAAAAATGAAAGTTAATTCAGAGTATACGTCACAGAACTGACCACCGTTGCACAAATGAAATATTAGACTGTATATCAGCGGACAAGTAAAGACCCAAATGAAGACCACATGGGAGATGTGTGGATGAAATTCGAAATCATGCTGCATTGACGTGGAAGGGAATTGTTGAAGACAGACTTGGAGGGACCTTCATTCAGCAGTGGACTGAGAATAGATGATGATGGTTATGGCATCATAGTATTTAGTTCTCGTCGTATGTCAAGATATGACTATATTTTTAATATTCTCCGTTCAGTAAATTTTTCAAGCGCAGCTCTCTACTTTGTTGTAGTGAACTGAGCTTGTACATAAAGTGGTCACAAAACGTTAGGGTGATTGCTGTTTCGAAGGGAAATCGTAGTGTTATGCGCTTTTAGCGACAACTGGAGATCGGTCATCATCTGCGGAAATTAGAAAAAAATAAAAAGTAGAGAGAGAGAGAGAGAGTGAGAGAGAGAGAGAGCTATCATTATGTATGTAAATTAGGATCATGACAACACAGCGCGTGACTTGCGAGCTCCGATAAAAGTACCCTGCGAGAAGCGGAAAACGGGTAGTTTCACCGCTTGGTCTAGAAGTTTGTTGAACGTACTACTTTCAGTGTGGGATTAACATGAAATAATGTCCAGATGACGCTTAGGCGTTGACAACAGAAATAGGGTTGTTGGCAAGCAAATGAACGGCAGATCGATGTGGCTGCTGCTTTAGAGTTTCGCAAAGTGTAATAAGTCGGCTACACACAAGATTACTACGGTATGGAAATGTTGCAGATAACCACCAGGAGGCAGATCGCTACCTGACGAGGATAACCACCAGGAGGCCAGATCGCTACCTGACAGTAAGTGTTCGCAGAATGCCTAGAACCACCAGTAGCCAACTCCGGTAATAACTTGGAGCTGCTTCTTGTGTCACGGTATGTACTCAAACGGTACGAAACATTCAGGTGTACGGACTCAGAGCAATGAGGCTGACATCAGCTCTCGTTGCGATCCGAGAGCTCGCAAAACCCTGCACCAACGCATCCACCTATCTTGGAGCCGTCTGTAAACACACACACACACACACACACACACACACACACACACACACACACACACGCACACACACACAGGGGAGTTCCTTGCCCCATGTGGGACTGATTTCTTTGGCCGGATGGCAAGCCCAGTCTGTCATTGGCAGTTCTACCTCGGACGTCGAAAATCGGTCTCCTAGTAGCTGACATCAGCTCACCATCGTCAAAGATGTACGTGGGTCTAACACTGAAAGCCATGGAATACAGAGTGGCACCCTGTACTTTTCACAGACGAATCCCGTTCCGCTCTGTATCCTGATATTTGACGAAGGCACGTGTGGAGGAGATCCGGCACACGAATGCAACCACACTGTGTACAGTGCGTCCACCTTTACCAGAGGCAGTCAGTTCTGGTCTGGACAGGAGTGTGTTTTAATGGCAGTACTTCCTTGTATGTTTGTCAATGCAACGTGAATGTCTCAGTGTACAGAAACGAGATCATTGTACCCATTGTGACGCTGTTTCACTCTGCTGCTGGACATGTATTCCATTTTCTCGATGACAATACAACCAGTCACTGTGACTGAAGAGTGATTCAGGAGCTGTAAAATTATGAGATTGAATCGTTACAGCTGCCTCCTAGGTCTTCTGATCTTAATCGTATTGAGAATATTTGGTGAACCGTACAGCGGCGTCTGAATAGCCACGTTCCATACCCCAGTACACTGGCAGACCTCCGTTACGTGTTTCCTGTAAAATGGGACGAGCCGCCCCAGACACTCATCAACAATGTCATTGCAAGTATGCCTCGTAAGTGTGAAGACGTTCTTCGACTCAGAGGTGGTGTTACCGGGTACTGAAATCCAGAGGTATGGACATTATCCGAATTCACCATTCTGTCTATACTGCAGTGCCACTTTGTTGTGTACGGAAATCTCAAAATAAATTGTTTTTGTAAACGTTCTCTTTATCGTTTGTGTTACGTAGCCTCAGAGATGTCATAGGAATGTGTATTACTTGAGTCAGATACAATACATTTCATGCAATGTCCCTAAATTTGTGTGACTAGTGTATCAAGAAGTTGTGATTTTTTTTCCCTCTCATAGTTGTCTCTTCTGATGGCGACCGTATTCGGCCTCATCGTGTATCGAATCATCATCGTGACGGTCCTTACAGCCAGCGATCAAGTCATCTGGCGCACTTACGCCAAAATCACGACTTCCATCACCGCATCTGTGCTCAATCTCATTGTCATCATCATCATGGACAAGGTGAGATCTCCCTCTTTCTTCCTTTTTCTTATGCATGTGTATTCCGAGCTTACAAAGTCATGCCAGCGTTTCGTAACTATCACCAAGGTTACCTATGTATCCTGCGCCTGTGATCTTGAGTATTCAATCAGCGAGCAAGTACTATAGTTCTACATTTCAATTACAGTAGGAAAGTTTTCGTGTTATTAAATAATACAAATGGTACTGTATCTTCATTGTTTTGAATAATTACTTAATGGCGTGCTTTCCGTTATGCTTCTGGAATTATGTTTTAGGTACAAGTTTTATTTCAAATTCTGGCTTCAATGAAAATTAGCAAGAAGAGAAAGTACAGGGTGTCCCACTCACTACCGAACCCGGCATTTCTTTAATAATATTAACACCAATGAAGATATTGCAACGAAATTTGAAGGGGACTTACCTCATTTCGTGCGAAATGTGATGACATCACGTCATATGCTGGAAGTGACCACCATTTGCGTCCACACAGCATTGAACCCAGCACACCATATTGTGGAAAGTCCTTACCAGTACGTACACCGTCACTGCCTGAACTTCTTCGGTGATGTTTGCTTTCAAGACATTTATGGTTCGCCGTTTCTTTTGGTAAACTCTCCCTTTCAGATATCCCCATAAAAAGTGATCAAACGGCGTCAGATCGGACGAGCGCGATGACCATAGACCCTTAGAAATGACGTAGTCGCCGAAAAAGGACTGAATTTCGGCCATACTGGTGTGTGATGTGTTATGTCGCTCCATCATGCTGGTGATATCCAATGGAGAGTTCTTCGTCGTCCAATTGATTTACAAAGGTGTTGAAGATTTCCATATATGCAGTTGTTGTGATGGTTGTATCGAAGAAGATGGGACCAACTATGCAGCGCCGGGTCATCCCACACCAAACACCAATTTTCTGTGAATGAAGGGGTTCTTCGTGTATCGCGTTGGGATTTTCACTGGATCTAAATATGGGAATTTTGAGAATTGACGTATCCGGACAGGTGGAACTACGTGCAGTCCAGAATGCCCGGATTTTCCTGAAGAAGTGTCTGAAATCATCGACAATATGTCACTCGTTTCACATGGTCAGGTTGTTTCAGTTCGTGGACCACTGAGATACGGTACGCATGAAGCTTCGCTTTTTTCACAGCACGTTGACAAGTGCTTTCGGACAACCCTGTTTCCTGTGACAGTCAGCGAAATGACCTCTTGAGAGACGCAAGTAGTCGGCCCTTTACATTCTGGATCGTTTCTTGGGACATTTGTGGACGACCTCCTTCAAGGTCGCCTAATAAAGTCCCCTGGGTTTCCAATTTCTTCGACAATGCCCAAATGGTGGGTTTGCTCAACGGATGTCTGCCTGCAAACCTTTCCAATAATTGCTGTTTACAAGTCTTTATCGATTCTGTTTTCCAATAAGTGCGAAAAATAAACACTCGCTCCTCCAGGGTATACCGATACATTTTCACACGCACGCGAACAGCCACGAGCACGAGGACTCGCTATCAACAACAGTGTTGTGTACACACGATCAACGAAATGTCACAACAACGCAGAAGAGAGGCGCAACCGGTTGACCAGCGGACTATCCTCAGTGGCGCCACACTTTGGAATGTGTCTGCCACAAAGAAGCACTCCGGTTGGCTGGTGGACAGCGCCGGGTTCAATGCTGTCTGGATGCGAATGGTGGCCACTTCCAGCACATGTTGTGATGGTAAGTCCACTTTAAATGTCATTGCAATATCTTCATTGGTGTTAATATTATTAAAGAAATGCCGTGTTCGGTAGCGAGTGGGACACCCTACAATCAATCGGAGTCACTCCGTCAAGTCGACTATCAGGATTTTTGGTGATTTCAGTAAATCACCTATTATGTTCTGGCACCTATCACGCAAAATACCATTCATTCTTACTCACAAGCATGCACTAATTACACGTGGTACAAAACCGAACTCCATTCCAGTGGCAGAGTGGTAAGAAGCTCGGATTTCTGGCTGCTCATCCATGCAGGGTCCCGGTGCGAGCTCCGGGTGATGCACGAGGGTTATGTTTGTCTTACGACGTAGACTCTTACCCTTTCTTGAAACCAGTGACCCTAAATTTTGGGAAAGGCGGCTCATTATAGCTTTAGTTGCTAGTTCGTTATTCCCTGGTGACTGAATGATTAGAGGCATAGGGTTGTGGCTAGTTCTTCAAGCTGGGTTCGAGTCCGGGAGGACGCATTTGTGTTTGTCTTATGACGCAAGCACTTTCCCTCCTCTGGAACCAATGGACTCAAATTAGGGACAGGTGATTCTTTAGATGGCCGCCGCTGTGGCGCAGTGGTCTAAACACTGGCTTGAGACCATTCGTCTTGAATGGGTCCGAGTTCGAATCCCGGTGAGGCATGGATGTTTTATTTGGCCCTGGCTCACTCTCTCGCTCTCGCCCTCTCTCTCTTTCACTCACTCTCTCGCTCTCTCTCTAGCTCTCTCTCTCTCCTTTCCCTGGAACCAGTAGCCCTAAATTAGAGAAGGGCGACTGCTAATAGCCCATTGAGTTGCACACGGTGGTCGTTAAAATCCCGAATAAAACAAAATACTCTTCGGATGTTTAAGAAGATCGTTAAATTCCGAAACAGCCTCTTCGACTGGTGGAATGGTCAGAGGCGTACGCTTTTGGCTAGTCGTCCAAGCTGATTTCTGGTTAAAGTTCCGGAAAAAACATGTGGGATGTATTGATCTTACTTCTCCCTTCCTTGAAACCGGTGGCCCTAAATTAGAGGCAAGTAATTCCTTATATCCTTTGATCCGAACGGAAATACACATATGTAGTTACCTTTCAGCACAGCTGACCCGCTGCCACAGTGGTCAGTGATGTAGGTTTCTGACTAGTCGTTCAAGCTGTATTCCGGTTTGAGTGCCGGGTGTAGCTTGGAACACGCGTTTGATTCCCTCACCACTGGAACCAGTGGCCTTAAATAAGGGAAGGGTAACAACCCCTTATTGCTCACTGAGATCCTTAACCCTGCTGGGGCATCTTCGCTGTAAAAATACAATACATCCCACATGAACTATAAAAATGGGTTGTACCGTGCTTTCTCCAGAGAGTGTAAGCCACCAGTCCGTAGCACAGATCTTATTTCACCAAAGTCTCGACAACGAATAAAGCCATTTACCCCACCCTACCCCGTTGCCATGGAACTGGTAGCCCTTCATGGCTACCCTACCACATGGCTATCCTACCCCGTTGCCATGTGTCTGCCTGGAAGGGCTTCGCAACCAGCCAGCGCTCGATCGGTAGGGTTAGGATCCATCTTTTGCAAAGTCTCAAGCGAATCATGTTCACAGATGTTCTTCAATGTGTTTTTTTTTATTATTCGAATTTCACGAACTTTGCGGCCCGCCTAGCTCTCCATACGCCACTGACAGAAGTATATCACGTTTTCTTCTCTCTTTTCATCCACATGTATGATTCAAGTATTCTGCGTCGACGGGAAAGTACTACTCCACCTGAAACCACTCATGACCAACACCAATCTTGTGACAATGCGCCAATTTTGTGCAAAACAGCCGTCGTCACAAAGAAAGTGTACTGTAAAAAAAAATATGAAATTCCGAGCCACTTTCTGTCATCCATTTCGTGAATTAATGAAGCATATTTCCGATACAACCTTTTCCGTGAAAATGATGGACAGAAATCTTAATTTCACGGATTTTTCGTACCACAGGAAAATTCTGAATTCTCAGAAAACTTCCCGCAATACCTTTCTTATATTGACAGTAAATTTCCGTTTTCAAGATTTGTTAACGGAGGATTCTGAATTTTCAGAAACTTTTTCGCAATTCCTTTCTTCTATTAACGGAAAAACTCCGTTCTCACTTTTACCGTATTCAATGACGAAAATTTTTCGGTAATAGGAGAGGTTCACGGGAATACTTGGGGATTTGATTAACTGTTAAATTTCAATAGTCTGCCGAAGTATTTGATTTTGAAGTTCTGTATCGAGATCGGATATTGTGGATCGCATGAATTTTGTTTATTGTGGTACAGAATATTTCTTCTCCTCTCCCCCATTTTCTGCATCAGCTATATTTATCATACATTGTTACTGTAAGAAACCGGGTACTTATAACTTATTATACAGATGATTATACGATGTCTTTGTATCAGTCTGTGGAATCCTTAAGACAAACGCTATTATAGCTATCAAGAGTAAATTTTATACTTAGGAGTTTTGTGAAATAATACTATTAAAATAAAGTTACATTTCACCTTTTTTTTAAAGATAATTAGAAAACCATTATAAGTTTAAAATGATCAAGTTGCAAAGCATTTTGTTGCTTCGAAAAATCACGATGAAAATGCTTAATTTGGGAAAAGTCCTCCTGCACACACAAAAAATATTATTAACCTATTCAGAAAAAGTATAAGCTCCAACAGAAAATAAAATGACTGAATCACTCGTATTGATAACAACAACAAAAAAAGTTCATTGTCGCGCAATTTGTTTTACGATGAACGTGAGTTAAATCCTCGAGTATTTCTGGCTGAGTGGTTAAAGGCGTGCGCGTTGTCTGTTGAACTACCCCAAACGATGGGGGCACGATCCTGACTACTGCGAAGACTTATCTGGTGTAAGGTCTGAAAAGTGCAGATTGTTTGATTTTTGCGAAATTTCAGTTTAAATACGTAAAAACCTGAGACTGACTTTTCTGAAACAAACGTCCTTTCTGACTACGGAAAATACGGATTAAAATAAACGGACACTTTTAAAAACGTAAATTTCTGAAAAACGCGGATATCTACTGGCAACTTTGCTGCACGTTATTTTCAGAAATTTTCCGTGAATTTACACCACTTATTTTTTACAGCGTGGATCTGTATTAATAAACACGTTCACTCCTAAACAGAAAGTAAAAACTTAACGCCGATCTTATAAAAACGCGTCTTATCCTGATGAGGGTACTTATCTTTTCGGATATTAAAACAGTCATCATAAATAGGTGCCTTCTTTCCCTCAGTGTAATTGAAGCCTCTTCTGTCAAGCGTCGGCCCAGTAAACAGGCGTGTTAAGTTTCAAAAACAGGAAAAAAGAAGTAACCACCGGAAGGAACAGGGGGGGTCAGCTTGGATGACCCAAACCAGTCATCACCAGACAAAAGAGCGTCAGTAAATTATGTTTGCTTTGCAACAGAGCTTCAAATTACGTTATTATATCAAACGTTTCACCCTGTGAAGGCCTTGCCGGGGTAACTGTCCCAATAAGAATCTGTTTAGCTGAGTGTCTGGTTTTTTTTTTAATGCTATGTCTTTCCCGACAGTAATAAAGTAAATCCCAAGTAAAAAATTTCGTTGCGACGAAAATTGGTAACAGAAGTAGTAAAAACAGTTGTTGAAATCTGATATTTGAATGCTGTCCCATCATGAATTGACGCAACAATAGTTAATTTAATTGTTACTCAACAATATATTTCACTAAATAATCTCGGAACATTATTTCATGACGTTTTATATAAACGTAACAATATATCACTGCACTGCGCAAATTACGAGAACCTGATGCTAAATGTGATAAAAGCCATCAATAAAATACATTTTTGATGCTATGAAAACGATGCGTCGTTGCACCACCATTTTTGACAACATAATGAGGAGGACTTAAGAACATTTTTCCTTTTCAAAATTTTGGAATGAAATTTGCTTTGAAATCTTTCCTGGATGATAATTTGTGATCACACGTTAATGCTCTTACGAATAACTGGGGGGGGGGTAAATGTAGGTGCTTGAGAACGGAAACCTTGCAAATAAACTAATTCTTGAAATACTCTTGAACTACTTTTCAAAATTGTCTTTGTTTCCTGCTCTATAAAATATGTGACCAGTATCTTGTCAAAAACACATTTTTTCGGTTCTTGCAGTGTATGGAACGAAATGATAGCCATCCATCATACCGTTGTCTGTAAGGTAATCTTCCAACCTTACAGATTTTATAATTGACGGGAAGGAAGTGGAGGTCGTGGATAATTTTATTCGCTTGGCCTCCAGAATAGATAATTGTAAGGTTGAAAGTTGACATGACCTTACAGACAAACGATATGAATGTCTAATTACGTCATTTCGTTACAATGACAAATTTAGAGAAGACTAGCTGAATTGCCCGGTGTTGCTCGGGAGAATTTGGTGATAATTCACTATCTAAATTTTTTACAAATCAAATGAAAACGATTATCTTTTTACAGCATAAACAGCACTTAATACTATATTTAATTCCTTCATTGAATTTTCATTTTATTCTCTGTAGAGCACACAGTATTTTTAGTTTTTCCAATTGATTTTTGTTGTTTATATATATATATATATATATAGCAGGGGTACCCTGTATTACCCGGGTTAATATTCGTAGAATCACCAAGTTCAGCGGGTGAAAATTCATGAATGAAAAAAATATTCCTGTAATTTTCCAGGAAATTTATTTTAATTCATTTAGGTTATTAAACCGTGAAAAATGAAAAAGAAATGATTTAGTTAATTTACTTTTACGAAACAAAAAAACAACAAAAAAAAAAGGGAAGAGGAATGGAAATACTTATTCACTTTCCGATGCTCAATTGTGTTGCAGTTCTTCACTGGAAAGCACTTGTCACAAAAAATAAATCAATTCTTGCACTTCTCACAACAAAAAGTGTTAAATTCGAATAATCAATACAGACATTTGACGTGGAACAGGAACATCAAACAGAGGTCATCGCTCTTTCCACGTTTATAAGTGAGTCACGGAAAAATTCTCATTGGCCGCCACCGGGAATCAAACCCAGTGTCTTCCAGTTACGCGCCGGATGTGCTTCCACAACACCAAATTGGAACCGTAACTGGAGTAGTTAGTGTATGTGAGTCTGGAGGAATTCGAGACCGCTGTGGTGCAGTGGAAGCATATCCGGCGCGTAACTGGAAGACCCTGGGTTCGGTTCTCGGTGGCGGCCGAATGAGAATTTTTCCGTGACTCACTTATAAACGTGGAAAGAGCGATTACCTCTGTTTGATATTAAATTCGAATTCAAAAGAAAAAGTAAAAAATGAAACTTCTTTCGAAAATCTTGTGTGGAAGCCCTTGACTCCTGGCTCTGACCCCTTCCAAAAACCGTCTAGGGTCTACGTTAGAGTACCATGGAATAGTATACCAAATTTGGTGCTTTTAAATTGAAAACTGTAGATTTGCATAACTGACAAACAAACGAACAAACATTCAACTCTATATATTAGATTATGAATGATCGTGATATTTCAATGACATTAAAGATCAGAATTGTTAAAGCAATGATCTGTCCTGTAGTAATGTATGGTTGTGAAAGCTGGACACTGAGGAAGAGTGAGAGTAAGAAGATAGATGCATTTATTTGCATTATGAAACTGTAGACAGCTACTTAGAATTCCGTGGACTGCAAGAAGAACTAATCAATCAGTACTTGACCAAATCAAGCCCAGCTGCTTCTTTGAGACAATGATCTGTAAGCAAAAACACATATATTTTCTATATGGGTTGCGTACCAATAATGGGTTTGAAAAATTGATTATGCATGTCAAGATTGGAGGAAGCAGAACAAGGGGAAGACAGAGAACAAGATGGATGGATTAAATCAAAGACTCTTGTAGAATGACCCCAGAAGAGTTGCGAGAAATTGCGAACAAATCGAGATGGCGGGCTTTTTTTTTGTTCATACTGTCACCAAGAATCGAACATAACTCGATGGAACCAAACAACAACAGCTGTTTGTACTGCATTCTTGTTTGCTCGTCACCAAGTTCAAAACAAGAAAGATGACACCGAAATTTCGGTTGTAGTGAACACGTCTTTTGACTGCTTTTCGTGACGAATGAAAATTTTAAAGTAATTCCTAGTCAGTGGAACCCGTTGCAAAAAAAAATCGAATCTCATTTCTAAAATCGATAAAATATCTGTAAATACAAATAACTACTTTTTCCATTAGCGTCCGAAAACTATGTTACGAAACTTAACAAATTGTACACAAAATATTTCTCATCGCTAAAGAAGGGTATCAAAGACAAAAGCATTTTCAAATCAAACAGTTAGACAAAAAAATATGGGGGAAAGCATGATATAACTCTACCCCACCTAGCGGAAAAATTTTGAATAATGGGAAAGTAGAAAATATACGAAAATTATTCCTCATGGGAAAAGATATGCTAAGGAGAGATAATTTTTAAAATACCTCTCCGGGAAGTATAGATAAAGGGAAAAGGTCTTGACATTTACGCCCCTTTAACGGGAAATCTGTGCAAAATTTAAAGAGGGGTAATGTTCCCCATCTTTACTGTAGCGAATGACATAGAGCAAAAGGAGAAATTTTACAATAGGATTTTCGGAAGTGTAGATACAGCTGCCAACCGAATCACAAAAACACCACCTAGTGACAGAACTGGGAACCGCAAAAAAACTCCACAAGTATAAGCAAACTGTTTTACAAAGCAAATGGTATCCGGTGTTGAAAGAATGTTTTTCTGAATTAGTCATTTAGAAGCAGAGATATAGAGGAAAACAAATTAAATGTTTGCGCCGCCAACGGGGAAATTGTGTATTATTTTAGGGAAGGAAATACACACAAAATGTTTCCTTAGTTAGTAGTATCTGACCGAAAAAGATTTTTTTTGCAGTCGGATTTTTAATCCCGTAGATATTGCTGTAAACGGAAACGCGAACTTACGTCCTCTAGTGGCACACTTGTACGTTTAGAAAAATTTGAAATTATGTGCAAAACATTTCACACCAGAAAATATCTCTTTAAAAACGTTTTTGAAATCGGACTCTTAGAAGCAGAGAAATTGACAAAAATAAGATATACATCTACTCCCACTGGCAAAAAAAAACTATGTGTGCTATTTTAAGCAAAAGCTATCCTCAAAGGACCTTTCGTAGTGTGTTGTATTGGTCCACGGAATAATTTTTTAAATCGAGTTTTCAGAAACGCAGATTTTGCTATAAATACATCATAAACAGAAACATAGGGTTACGCCCCCTAGTGGCCAAACTGTTATTAACCGAAAATTGGAAATTACGTGCAAAGCATTTCCCTATCCGATGCAGAAAGAATTTCTCAAATAGGACTTTTAGAAGCAGAGATATTGGGGAAATAGCAATTTACCTTAAGCGGAAAATCTATGCATTACTTGAAAAAGAAACTATACCCGAAATAATATTCGTTATAAATGACATCAAAAGGAAGAAATAATTTTTCTGTAGGGTATTTAGAAGTAATGATATGAAATAAACTGTATTTTTCATTCGATAGCATTGCATTTACGCCCTCTAGCGGCAAAGCTATGAATCCTATAAGAAACAGAAAACCAGGATTATCGATCTCAGATTTCAAGCTTTTCAATGCAAAACAAAATTTTTATATCGGATTGATCGTTTCAGAGATATGGTGTCCACAGATGGACGAACAAAGGGATACTATAGCAACTACTTTTTTTTTATAAAAGACGTGCTAAAAACACAGAGCGATTACTTGACTTTGCGCTAAAAGAAAGACTAAGTGACTTGATGGAAAATGTGTCTTAGACTTCGTTGTCACAAATTCTACAAATTTATTTAACTTAATCCCTTCACAGAATCTCACTACGGATGATTCAAAAGCAGTAGATCTTTCTGCACTCCATTAAAATCTCATGAGTAAAGCTTAATTAGAATATGAAAAATTTAAAACTTCACAAATTCTACAAATTTGTTTGACTTAATTCCTTCACCAAAGCTCTCATTACATATGATTCTAAAATAGATCCCCCTGCACTCTATTAAAATCTCATAGAGTCAAGCCTAATTACAATGTAGAAAAACAAATAGGTTCATTGCCAGCGCAAAATTTTCAAGCCTGTCAAAAATCCCATACTCCCCATCTGCTCCATTATGTAGATCTATCATTAACTTTCCTTCGTATATTTAACATTTCTATGGGATTATGGTAATAATCGCTATGCTACAGCAAAATGTCATTTTAATGTTAACACGAACTATAAGTTATCTTCCCTTTGATGTCATTACCTGTCTTTATGATATGCGTGCATCACTTAATGGCTTCTTTTCCAGTACCTCGATCGTTTGCTCAGATCCGGGGAGTCTACCCTTTCTCTTTTCTTTGAAGCACGCATCATCTAACGGCATGGATTATTACTTCATAAACTGATCTCAGCCGCTATTCATTCAGCCTTTCATTTCTCTTCTAACTGATGGTCTGTTTCCTCTTAATAACTTGGCCTTTGATAGTTCTTTCCCTGAGTGCATTTTATCCTGAATGAACTCCTGAATTACGTTTTAATGTCGGCACTCTTTTCTTGCGTCGTAAAGACTCGAAAAAAAGTCTGGTTTTCTTTCATTCTACTCGTCCCTGGTGGAAACAGTTACAGTACTTCAAATCGTTCCCACGCTTAGCTTAAGTTTCTGGGATGTAATCGGCTTCCTTCGTAGACGAGGAGGGCACGCACTCATTAATTGAAGCGAAGAACGATCGTCACACGAATTTTAAGGATCAGGAATTGAGTTATATTGTAGACATCCAAAAGAACGCTGCAAAACACGAAAAGTCAAAGTAATTTCCGTCAGTTTGATGAAATACTTTAAGTATTAAATTGAAACGTCATGGGTAGATTTTTCCAAACTCAAAATACCTATAAAATGGTTGTTTTTTAAGGGGGTGGTTTATCCAAAGTAAGAAAAAACAAATTCTTGCTGCTTACTTATTATGCTTGCTACATGTCTGCACCGACTTTAACTTGGGAGTACAGGCCCCAAGTTAAAGTCGGTGCAGACAATAAATTGAAACGTCATGGGTAGGTTCAAACTCAGAATAACCGTAAAATGGCTGTTTTTAGGGAGGGGGGGGGGTATCCAAAAGTATGAAAAAAAATTCTTGCTGCTTATTTATGCTTACTACATGTCTACACCGACTTCATAATGCAGGCCCTGTTCACGCTTTTATCCACCGTTTTCCTCTACTTATTGCAAGTAACGCAAGACTTCCTTTGGAAGAAACAAATCTGCTTTATTCAGCTGAACTCCCTAAGTATTTATAGTAAACAGAAATAAACGCTGAGAAAGGGGCCATTTGTTTTTGGATGTATCTCATAGCCCCCGTGCTTGGGTAAAAAAGCTGTGACTGAAATTTTTATAACACGAATTGTAAAATACATATACATAACTATAAAAAAGGGTTGAATTATTAATGGGCAGTCCATAAGATAGATCACCAACAACAAAATTATTCTGGATTCTTCCAAGAATCGTCGACCAACACTTTCCTCCGAAAGTATTCACATATTCGTCAACGAGCGAAAGATGTTGCAACGATGTTTATCCCTCGTCTTTGGATAACACGTTTGGACCAGGTCACGCCCACCAACTGTGCTTATACCCACTGAACTTGATTTGCACATGCGCATTAACTGCTATTTGTCTTGTTAAAGTATATAGGCCACTCACATCTGTGCTCTACTGCTGTGTTGTTTCTGAGGATGACGCCGTTGTGGCGTTGAAAGGTCTAAAACATATATTTATTTTAATTGTGCACATTTTTTTATCATAAAAGTGGATCGTGCAGGAAACGGCATTTGATTTTAACTTTAATTTAATAACAAAATTTTCGTAATATTCCCGTAACAGAAGCCTATTACGGGTATATAGGTTAATAAATTTTAACCCGTCATATGACGTGTTAATCATATGACGGGTACATTAAAAAACACATGTAAAAATTTAGGAAATAAAAATGTTAACACCTACGTAAAAAGAACAAACTTCGCAAACAGTTCTTCGAGCCCGTGCGTGTTCACACAGATGAAGTCGTTTGCCTTACTAACCTTATTTTATTTTCCGGTATTTCTCCTTGTTTTTACATATCGTGCGATACCGGTGAACTTAGTTCCGATTTTGGCCACCGGATAAAAACAGATGGCGCTGCAAGTACTAAATGACGTCATAACGTTGTTCCTTTTTATGAAATTACTCTGCATTGCGAAGAAAATGAAATAAAACATGACATATTACCTACGCAAGAAAACAAATATCGCAGACAGCTGTTCAAGCACGTGCGTGTTGCCACAGATGAAGTCGTTTGTCTTACTAATTTCACTTTGTTTTCCGGTATTTGTCCTTGATTTTGCGTATCGTACGATAGCGGTGAGCTTAGTTCCGATTTCGGCCACCGGATAAAAGCAGATGGCACTGCAAGTACTGATGACGTCAGAGCGTTAGGAACAGATGTAACCTATTATATAGGTTTTATTCCTCCAACTACTTACTTCCGTTACAAATGTAAACGCATTTCCTCTTCCACACTTAAGTATAAACAAGGTAGCCTCGATCCCAAATATGAAAAATACTTCGAACTTCCTCATCTTCGTTGTAGCAACGAATCGCGCCAGAAATTCGTTTGGGTTAGGATTTGGTGAAACTGAAAATTCTATTTAGGTAAACATTTCTCAGAAAATAAAATAACACCTGCTTTTTAGGTAGGTGTTGTATTACATCGACAGAGACTGACAAATGTCAAATTCTCAGTAATTTCCGCATCTTTTTTAATAGTCAAGTTGACCGTTGCCGCAGTTCTAGGTATAAGCTGTCATAAGTGTGTTTCCTTTCCAAATATGAATTTCAAAAAAATACCACTAAGTCATGAAGTAACTAACTGCACAGGGCCCGATTTACACAGAATAGGGCCCTAGGCACGGCACAGTATAAGGCTCCCCACCCGTCCACATTGTTGAAAGAGTAAGTGCATTTGTCGCCACTAAATATTACCAATTTTTTTTAAATTGATTTAATAAAGAGACACTGCGCGTGGAAAAATAGAAAATGATATCTACTTTTATTAAATCGTAATATTAGCAAGGAAATTCGCACTTAAAAATATAGACGGGTAAGTAAAACACTATTTAATAATTTAGTATTGCTATTTTCGCATTTAAGTTTACTTGGCGACACGCAGCAACTAGCAAATAACATTAACAAGCAGGGTTGCGGTTATCCCCTAGTCTTAGCAGAAATACTGTTACAAACGTTTGACAGATGGCGTGAAACTGGTGTGCAATGTCACCGGCCAGCCAGAAGGCATGAAGCAGCTAGTGAATCATTGTGCGTTCAGTCACAGAGGGCTAGTGAATCATTGTGCATTCAGTCACAGAAGGCTAGTGAATCAATGTGCGTTCAGTCACAGAAGGCTAGTGAATCATTGTGCGTTCAGTCACAGAGGGCTAGTGAATCATTGTACGTTCAATCACAGAGGGCTAGTGAATCATTATGCGTTCAGTCACAGAGGGCTAGTGAATCATTGTGCATTCAGTCACAGAGGGCTAGTGAATCATTGAGCGTTCAGTCACAGAGGGCTAGTGAATCATTATGCGTTCAGTCACAGAGGGCTAGTGAATCATTGTGCGTTCAGTCACAGAGGGCTAGTGAATCATTGTGCGTTCAGTCACAGAGGGCTAGTGAATCATTGTGCGTTCAGTCACAGAGGGCTAGTGAATCATTGTGCGTTCAGTCACAGAGGGCTAATGAATCGTTATGCGTTCAATCACAGAGGGCTAGTGAATCATTGTGCGTTCAGTCACAGAGGGCTAGTGAATCACTGTACGTTCAGTCACAGAGGGCTAGTGAATCATTGTTCGTTCCGTCACAGAGGGCTAGTGAATCATTGTAAATTCAATCACAGAGGGCTAGTGAATCATTATGCGTTCAGTCACAGAGGGCTAGTGAATCGTTATGCGTTCAATCACAGAGGGCTAGTGAATCATTGTACGTTGAGTCACAGAGGGCTAGTGAATCGTTATGCGTTCAGTCACAGAGGGCTAGTGAATCATTGTACGTTCAGTCATAGAGGGCTAGTGAATCATTGTGCGTTCAGTCACAGAGGGCTAGTGAATCATTGTACGTTCAATCACTGAGGGCTAGTGAATCATTATGCGTTCAATCACAGAGGGCTAGTGAATCATTGGGCGTTCAGTCACAGAGGAGATAACGTGTTTCGTGAAGTACTTGCCATGGAGTGGGGCGATTATAAGAATTGTGTTGCTGTAAAAGCGCTCCACAAAGTTGGAAGATCAGCTTCCGAGATTTTCAACATGCTGAAGAAGCTGAAAATCAGCCAAATGTTTGTCTACCGGACCATAAGAAGGTTCCTTGAGACTTGGACCGTCGCTGACAGCCCCAGAAAGGTCGGTTTCATACGGTAAGGACTGCTCTTCTGGTGAAAGCAGTGACATCCCGTATTCGAGCAAATCCTTTCAGAAAACAATCAGTGATAGCTCGTGAGTTGAACATTTCAAGAATGTCGACGTCACGCGTGCTGCAGAGATAAGAGTGAGCTTCCCGGCGGGGTACAGGGCACTTCCTCACCCCACAACTGAAGCAACAGGTGGTGCTAAAAGAAAAACGTTTGCTGCAGCGTTACGCAGACGATAGCCACAAACAGATCCTTATCTCTCATAAAAAAAGTCGCTATTGAAGAGGCTTTCAACCGTCAAAATGACAGGGTGTATACGTCAACCTCACGAGAAGCTCGGGAGAAAGCTCCAAGGATCATGAGGGGCCATCATCCTGCTTCTGTCATGGTTTGTTGGAGAGTCTCCTACGACGGTACCCCAGACCTCAATTTCTGCGAGGAAGGAGTGAAAACATCCGCCAAAGTCTACCAGGACAGTATTTTGGAGCCAGTGGTCAAAAATGTGAGTGGCGCCTTCTTCTAAAACCGGCAGTAAAGCTTTCAGAAGAATTTCGCACCTACCTACAAGGCCAAGTCAACCCAGGTGTGGCTTCAGGCGAATTTGCCAGACTTGATTTCTCCAGCTGATTGGCCTTCAAACAGACCACACCTCACTCAACCCATTGGACTACAAGTTGTGGGCCACACTGGAGGACATGGCCTGCAGAAAAAGACGCCCCAGTATTGACAGTCCCAAACGCTCTTTGGTGCGGGTTGTGGAGACCCAACGTAAAGCTATTGATGAGTGGCCACAGAGACTGAAGGACTATGTGAAGGCAAAAGGATGGCATTTTGAAAAGTGATTGGTGCCATGCATTCACAAGTGTGCTACTTACGTCATATCACAGGTATATTAAAATATCTTTAAATTTCTTTTATTTCATAGAATACTTTGTAACAGTATTTATGGTAAGACTAGGTAGAATGTCTGATCCTGTGGGCTACTCCTGTTCCGACACATGACGTCACTGAGCTGCTATTGAAATGAAGTGGTAGTGAAAACGCTTAGTAAAATCTTCATTTCAGAAAAAAAAACGTTTTTTCCCCCTAAATGCTTTTTTTTTCATTCATAATAATTATTTAATAAAAAAGCATTTTCTTTTGCATTGCGATTATGGGTCCCCTAACGTGCGGGGCCCTTGGCCTGGGCCTTTCGGGCCTAAGCGTAAATCAGGCCCTGTAACTACATCGTGTGTAAAACTTGTGCATAGGGTAGTTACTCAAATCCTGACTGCTGCGGCGGTCATGTGTTAAACGAAGTAATAACCAACAAAGCGGAAACTGAATTTGATTTCAATCTCTAAATAAATAGCCCGGTCCTTTTTAGACTCTCATGTTACATCCCGGTTTGTCGATTTCATCTGCAATTAATCAACGCATATGGTGGCGAATGTAGTTCTATGTCTTTCGTTTCACTCAGTGCTTTTCGTCATGTGATCATTTAAGTCAGTCTTCCGTTCGTGAGTCGAAACGGTTTTCTTTAATCCAGGAGCAAAATGCTAAACCGTCCGGTACAGGCCCGTGCAGGCCATAACCCGGAATTTTTCTCTTAACTGATGAAAAACGAAAGCCCGGCCAGAACCTCAAATTCTTATATGTAAGTGCTCCATTGGTTCATGTCGGGCCCACGTGGTGGCCACACCATCCACCGGAACTGTCCAGAATGCTCCTCGAACCAATTTTGGACAATTTGGGCCCGATGACATGGTGCATTGTGCACCTGGCAAATCCCATCGTTGTTCGGGTACATGAAGACCATGAAGGGCTGCACTGCAAATGATCACCCAGCGCAGCAACAAAGCGAGTCCAGTTGACGTATTTACGAGAACCAGAGGACTCAAACCGTGCCTCGTAAAGACACCCCACACATGTATGGAACCACCACCAGCTTCAACAGTGTCTTGTTGACAGCTTGGGTCCATGGCCTCATGAAGTCTGCACCACACCCGAACCCTACCATTAGCTGGTAACAACTAGTAGCGTGACTGATCGCACTACGCCAAATGTTGCCAGTCTTCCAAGGTCCAATTACCGTGTTCACAAACTTAGGTGAGGCGCTGTGTCTGATGTCATGGTGTTACCGAAGGCACTCTGGTAGGTATTCTGTTCCCATTCCCCACGCTAAATTACGCTGCACTGACCTGATGGATATGTCTCTGGTACCTCCTGCATTGAATGTGGATGTTATTTGAGCCAGTGTCGCATGTCTGTTAACATGGACAATCCTGGTCAGACGCCGCTGGTCACGGTCATTCAGCACCTGTGGTTGACCACTGCGCTTTCCACGGTAGTGGTAATGCCTTCCATGAGGTATTCTCGGTACGCACGTGACACCGTGGATTGAAGAATGTTGAATGTCCCTTTCGTAGGGCTCCCCTACCATGCCTCGTTCAAACTCCGATAATTCACTTCGGCTTGCCCTAATCCTACTGGCGATCGTTCAGCCTAACTCCCGAGATTACACCTCGGAACTGATAAAAATCGTGGCGTGGATCGAAGCCTTTATATATACACTGGCGGAAAGTGAAAAGAGAACATCAAGAAGGAGACGTCTGATACCAACGAAATTTATACAGCATAATAACGGAATACAGAGGATAACGTGATCAAAACATTATTGCAAAATACAGCTGTATTTGCTGGTAAACTGAAAAATAACATTTACATGTAACATGGTTAGTACGAGGTTGAACCGCCATGATCTGCGTCACACTGTGCAATTCTGGCATGGAGTCTGTCGTACAGATGTTGGATGTAAGTTTGGGGTATTGAGTTCCAAGCATCCTCAACCTGGACGCGTAAATCGGGGATGGTCGTGGCTGGCCGTGAAGACCGGATAAATCGTTGTCCCATAAAATCCCACACGTGCTCAATGGGGGACAAATCCGGTGAACGAGCAGGCCATGGAAGTTGTCTCACACCATGAAGTGCATGTTGCGTTGCACGTGCCATGTGTGGGCGTGCGTTATCTTCCTGGAAAACACCACGATGGACCGACCTTAAAAATGGCACAACAACGGGCTGAATGATGTTGTTGATGTAGGAGGGGCTGTTTAACGTACCCGGTACAAACACTTGTTGTGTACGGGAGTGATAGCTGATCGCTCCCGACACCAGGAGACCAGGTGTAGGTCCTGTGTGTCGCTGGCGGATACAAGAAGGGTGGAGACGCGCTCCCCTGTGCGTCTGCGAACACGCATACGGCCATCGGAGGCTCCCAAGCAGAATCTGCTTTCATCGCTGAACACGACAGGTCGCCATTGCGTTCTCCAGTGCAGACGTTGGCGACACCACTGCAGCCGTTCCTGATGGTGGGCTGGAGTCAGAGGTACACATGCCAGAGGCACACGTCCACGTAGTCCTGCATCCAGTAGACGGTTGCGGATTGTTCGCACAGTAACTTCAGGTGCAACGGCAGCTCGGATTGCGTCGCAGTGGATCTTCTGCTTGACAACGCCGCTCTTCTTATGCGTCGATCGGTCCGCTCATCAGTCCGTCTGTGACTCCCGGTTCCACGTCTTCTCGTGTGGGAATGTTCCTCGGACCATCTACGCCACCATCGTACCACCACCGATACCTTCTGTCGAATTCGCTCCGCAATACGACCACCCGGCCTCGCGGAGTCCGACTAGAAGACGTCGCTCAAAGTCCGATAACTGCTGAAATCGTACACGTCTTCCATGTCCAGGCATTGCAGCTTCTTCAGGGTCTTCGCACGTGTCCGTACGCCGACGACTGATTCAATTCACTTCGCCGTACTCCTTAAATACCACCGACGATAATTTGCATATTATGCCGTGCTGTGGCGTAAGCGCTCACCGGTTGGTCCCGAAATTAACATCACACCTACGTAAACTCGACCCAATTAACATATGTAAATTTCATGATCGTCCGCCAGTTCCTTCTTGGTGTTCTTTTTTCACTTTCCGCCAGTGTATATATATATATATATTGGCTCAACCAAGAGAACAAGCTGGATTCAGGAGTGACTACAACATTGTAGATCATATTCATGCACTGAGAGAACTAATTGAAAGAACAAGAGAATATGAACTCCCATTATGCGTGGCTTTTATTGATCATGAAAAGGCCTTCGATTCCGTGAAACTATCAGCAGTGACAATGGCTTTGAAATCCTGCAGTATTGAAGATGCATACATTAGCATTATTAACAACATCTATGAAAATGCAAATGCAAAGGTTTGGATATTTGAGGATACAGCAGAAATAAGAATTGGAAAGGGAGTGAGACAAGGTGACACCATATCTCCCCAGCTCTTTAAGGCCCCATTACAAAATGTCTTTCAATCGTTGAACTGGGAAAACAAAGGGATAAAGATTAATGGAGATTATTTAACTCACCTTCGTTTTGTTGATGACGTAGTAATTTTTTGCAACTACCCCTTTGAGCTGCAGAGTATGATGCAAGAACTTGCTGACAAAAGTAGAGAAGTGGGATTAAAAATGAACTTTCAGAAGACAAAAGTGATGTACAATGCTTTTTATAAGAAACGAAGATTTATCCATTGATGGAGAAAAGCTTGAGACAACCGATACCTACATTTATCTTGGGCAGCAGATATCAAGTGAGAGCCACATTGATGAGGAAATTAATCGGCGTATAAAACTTGGATGGAGAGCTTTTGGAAGAAACAGTACAATTTTTAAGAGCAGCATGCCATTTTATCTTAAAGGAAAAGTGTTTAATCAATGCATCCTGCCAGTGCTTACATATGAAGCAGACATGGACCTTAACTAAAAGATACATGCAAAGACTGCAGACAACTCAAAGAGCATGGAGAGATGCATACTTGGTGTAACCAGGAAAGAAAAGAAGAGGAAGTTGTGGATAAGGAAAATGACAGGAGTGGACGACATCATGACCAGAGTGAAATCCGTGAAATGGCAATGGGCTGGACATGTTGCCAGAAGAACGGATCATCGATGGACAACCGAAATCTTAGACTGGATTCCAAAGGACAGGAAAAGACCCAGAAGAAGACCCCCGTGGGAGATGGATAAAATTCGAAAGTATGCTGGAGTTACATGGAGGAGACAGGCTGAAGAGAGACAGTCGTGGAAGAAACTTGGGGAGACCTTCATCCATCAGTGGATTGATAATGGCTGATGATTATGATATACAGTATATATTCACTTCACATAGTAGTTTATAGTCACACTGTGCCAGGTCCGGTTAATACGGAGGGTGCGCCATCATTTCGATGCCTAGATCTTAGATAACCTGCTGGATAAGAACGATGTGCAGAGGAATTATTATCTCGATGCAAAATCCAACCAGTTTATGCATATTCTGTGCGTTCTGGGGAAAACATGAGAACCTTTCAGAACTTCAGAATAATAGGCACCGGTAACAGTTTTCCTTTGTGTAACAACATGCTCATACACAATTCCCTCTTTTTATTGAAGAAATCAAAGTGCAAGATCTTCCCTATACTTAATTGAACCTTCGCTTTCTGGGATCGGGGACCCAGAAAGCGAAGGTTCAATCAAATATCACCTAATGGGTGTTTCCATTAGGTGTTATTTCGTTGTAATTGTATCACACTTATTTCTGAGGCATTAAGATAGTTGAATTTACTCATCACATTTTTGTCGATCATCGTAAAATTCAGTTTTTGAGATTCAACAGAAAGTTTCAGATGTTCTATGGCTGGCTGTACTGCTATGTTATTTCAAGAAAGGCAAGGTAATAATAATAATATTATGCACAGGTAATGTTCTCAGTGCTGAAGCTTCATTAATGAGTTTATTTTATATCATAATTTATCAAGGACGAAAAGTTTATGGCTGCTTCCCGCAGTTTTAGCAAAATAATCGCAATACGTTATGAATATTGAATGGCACACAATGCTTTCCTTTGAAGAAATAAAAAGAAAAATATATATCTGTATTAGACGTGTAATATATATACACTGACGGAAAAAAAATCTCAACACCAAGAAGGGGTTGTGTTAGATACACGACAGGTAAGCGGTGAGAATACATCTGTAAGATGACGTCTATGTAAATTTCGCGCTCGGCGCATACGTGTGGCGCTAGTAGCGCCCCTCGGAACATGCAAAGCAGGGTTGCTGTAAATACGCGCTGTAACGTTCGTGAGCGTTAGTTATCGTTGAGATTCGACGTAGTGTGTTGATGTTAGTCAAGAATGCCTTTAAGAAGACGAAGAAGCCATTATCAACAGCTCACGTAGTTTGAACGAGGTCGTGTAATAGGGCTACGAGAAGGTGGATTTTCTTTCCGCAATATCGCAGAACGACTTGGCAGGAATGTAGCCACTATAGATTATTGTTGGCAACGGAGGTCAAGGGAAGGTACTGCCTCAAGAAGACAGGGTTCCGGCCGGCCACGTGGCACTACTGAGAGGGAAGACCGCCGTGTACGGCGTATGGCCGTGGCGCATCGTACTGCGTCTGCGGCAGCAATTCCAGCTGCAGTTGCCACCACAGTGACACAACGAACTGTTACAAATCGGTTACTTGAAGGACAGCTCCGAGCCAGACGCCCTGTAGCGTGCATTCCACTTACTCCAAACCACTGCCGTTTACGACGTCAGTGGTGCCAAGCTAGAGCTCATTGGAGGACGGAGTGGAGATCTGTTGTGTTTTCTGATGAAAGCCGGTTCTGCCTGGGTGCCAGTGATAGCCGTGTGTTGGTTAGAAGGAGGCCAGGTGAGCGCCTGCAACCAACCTGTCTGCGGCCGAGACACGCTGGACCTACACCTGAAGTTATGGTCTGGGGAGCAATTTCCTATGACAGCAGGAGCACTCTCGTGATTATCCCACGAACCCTGGCGGCACAGTTATACGTCGGTCTGATGATTCAACCTGTTGTGCTGCCATTCATGAACAGCATTCCAGGGGGTGTTTTCCAACAGGATAACGCTTGCCCGCATACCGCTGTTGTAACCCAACATGCTCTACAGAGTGTCGACATGTTGCCGAGGCCTGCTAGATCACCAGATCTTTCACCAATCGAGCACGTATGGGACATCATTGGACGACAACTCCAGCGTCACCCCCAACCAGCATTACCGTCCCTGTATTGACCGACTAAGTGCAACAGGCATGGAACTCCATCCCACAAACTGACATCCAGCACCTGTACGACACAACGCATGAACGTTTGCGTGCTTTCATTCAACATTCTGGCGGTTACACCGGTTATTGATGTACCAGCATTTCCCATTTAAAATGGCTCTTCTCGCGCTTACAATAAGCTGTGATCTTGAAACCTTAATCGATTAAATATGTTACCTATACAAATGTATTGCCGCCATTTCATTCCTCTACAACTATTTTTTCGTGGTGTTGGGATTTTTTTCCGTCAGTGTATATATATTGTGAAACTTGGTATTAAAAAATGGATTGAAAAGACATTTAATATAGATCTGAAATAAAGATAAACGAATGAATTCGATCCAAAAAGAGACGTGGTACGGAAAAGAAACAGCTGTTAGAAAGAGTTTGCGAAAGCAAGACATCTGAAACAGTACATCACATTATAAAAAAGGGTTCGTAAAAGAAGAAAAAATCTTTAAGTGCGCGATGAATACGGCGTTGAAAAAAGAAGTTAGAAGAAAAAACACACACAGCAACCACGAAGGTCACAGTCATGACAATCAAGAAGAAGCGAGATCTTTTCACTCAAATGATAAAATCAGACTGACCTAAAGCAGAAGGTAGAAAACATGCTACTTAAGCAACAAAAAAAATTATATTATACTTCTCGGTCTGTTTAAGGAGACATCATTTTGACTGTTTTGAGACTTTGAAGGCAGAAGAATTCATTTTGAAACCAGAGAGGGAGAGAGAGAACTCTATGTTGGATTCACTAGAACTTTTTTAGAATTTCAACCACTCCAGCTACATTTTGGATTTGATTGAAGATGTCAACTTTCATGTAGTACTTATTTCCATAAAATCGGTTTTTGTTTTTGCTTTTTTTTCCAAATTAAGGTGTACTGAAATCTCCTAAGTCATACGCAATGTACTCAATATTAAATTGTTGCCAGATAAATGTAAACTATCTTTATTAAATGGTATGTTTCTCTTTTAATTAAAAATTCTTGTGCGCAAACTCTTACATGACATGAATAAAATCGACAATAAGAAACAATGTAGCAATCATTTCAAACTACATATCTAAATGCTTTAAAAATTTCACTGCACCCGAACAGCCTTCGTATTCTACCTATTAATGTTGTTTCGAATATCTATTTGCAAATGCAAATCTTACCTTTTTGAGGGGTCACTCCGACAAATGAGAGGCGACGAGGATGAGATTTCTAATCCACTGATATGCACAGATACTATACACGAAGACACACACGTTAGTACAAACAAATCACAAACTCCTCATTCAATTCTCAATTACACATCTTTTTTATCGCACTTCGTTTCTTTCTAGCTCATCGAGTCAAAAAAGCCAGAACCAAAACCACCAGCGCACCGCGGTTGCCAACGAGTCTACGTCTCTAACCATGTCTGCAAGACGGAAGACCGCAGGATCCCCCCACCCCACCCCCTCCCTCCCTAGTGCTGGATTTTGTCTTCACTATGTAGATCATCAGTTCAAAAAATGCAAGTGGATAAGCTTCATGTTCTGGTGTTTGGTCCTTTTCCTATCTTCTGATGTTTATGAGGTGTGTTCTCTCTCTCTCTCTGTTGTACAAGTCAGCCAAACATGCAATGTGGTACTTCAGCTTCTGTAGAAAGGTATCTCCACCAATCACTTTTGAGAGAAGCTTTGCATCAGTAAGACTGTGGGCACATTCTTTCAGTCTTTGATTAAAATGCATTGCCATGACTTGCCTCTGTTCGGATGTTGGAGCTTCTTTTTCACATAGCAAACACTGATATTCTTGTCGTTCATGGCTACGTCTTGGGAGCTTGCTGCCCTCTCCTTCATCCTTAGTACTGCTCTCTGCATGTATTTTTCTCTTTCTTGCTCGATCAAGTTTGTTGTTGTTGAACAGAAGATGGCAGCTCTGGAGGTACTGGGCTTCGTTCCTTTTCAGTGTTACTTCTATACCACCACCTTCAATCCAGTCTTCCAGGATCCCGAGCAATGGGTAAATCATGTATGGCATGCAAGAGAGGAACATTGGTCGCAATCATGTTGTATCCATTATTTTCACAGTTATAACATGTTGGTGGTGATTTCAGTTGTTCGTTCTTGCCCTTTTCGCACAAACAGCGTTTGGTCCAATCACATTGCTATGTTGGAGGTAATGGTGAAGATTTGGCCAATTTCTTTAATTGAATTGTACGCCTTTCACTGTCGAGGATTTATTCTTTCACTACCTAGAACAGAAAATCATAATTGAAGTTTCTAACATTATAAACAGGAACATAATAAAAACATTTATAGTAATTTTAAAATTTTAAACATGGAGTACTATCCTCGTAAAGGTGTCGGCCATATTGAAAAAGGTCGCCATCTTGAATTTTTGATTGGCTAATGGTCTATACAAGGAGGTTATATTACTGGAGACACCACTGGCTCTGCCGCCATAGGTCACAGCTAATCTGTGGTGTGACGTCGCAAGCAGGCAAAAAATGAACTAAATTATACCGTTGATGAAACAGTAAGCTTGTGTATCATTGATAAAGATTATTGAATTACTCATTTTATCTGTTTATACGCTTAGAAGCTTTTGTTCCATTGGTTTCCAAGCAGCTTCTCTTCTGCGGCTGCGTCGTGCCTGCTCATGACGTCATTTGCAGCACAGACGATGACTTATGGCGGCCAATGCTGCGTGGATAGGAGTGGTGTCTCCAGTAACCTCCTTGGGTCTATATGAAAAGTGCGATTTTCAATGATAAAATTTATTACTTGCATAAATATTTGAACGATTTCACTGAAATATTCGGTTGTCATGTGTCGGCCATCTTGAATTTTCGAGTGGCTAACGGTTTTATATGAAAAGTGCGATTTTGAATGAGTATGTGTGCCAACTTTGGTACTTGTATCCACGTCTGAACAATTCGTTTGAAAATATGAACTTATCTGCCCCGCTACTATGGAACATGGAGAAGATGCATGTTTTGTGTAACCAAGGAAGATAGGAAAGGAAACATATGGGTCAGCAAATTTGGAAAAACGGATGACATCATGATCAAAGTAAAGATCGTCAAGTGGCCATATGGCTAGAACTGACCATCGTTGCTCAACTGAAATATTATACAGGACCCCAAGGGACAGATAAAGGCCATTTCACCACTGGTTTGCGAATACCCAGCTGCCGGCGCATGCAGTTAGCGACATCTATTCATGTGTTCATTCGAAGAAACCTTTGGGAATGAATACTATTTGTTCCATGGATCTGGTTCTGAACTCTTTTAACTAGAGACAATAGATGAATCGTGGATTGGCTGCTTCCTCTAACCTTAGATGCTCACGAAATTCGCCTGTGGGGGAAAGTAAAAGCGAAGCATGATTAATTAAATATACATGTTTTTGTGTTTTTGCCCCTATTTCAAAAGTTATTACGTTTGATTTTTTTTTTTTGAAGTTCTTATAATAATCTTGTTAGTTTAATTTCAATTGCTTTTAATGTCAAATGGTCACTAAAGTTTAATTTAATGAAAAAAGAGCTGATTAAAAATGCTTCTGTAATGTGATGTTATTTAGTACCTTTTTTATTCTCCTCAGGTTTATAGAGCTCTTACTGACAAGCTTACTAATCTTGGTAAGTGTGCTAATTAATTGTTCCTCAAAAGTTGTGATGTGCTTTTACTAACAACTTTGACCATTTCAACTTTTCTAAATGCTCCCTGGGACATAAGTAAATAAGGAACATGTGTGTACAACAAATTGATACAAGCTATTGCGAAAATTCGTTTGCTATTAGTGTAGCAACCGATATGTGCCAAGAATTCCCACACCTACAGATGGTTTTATCAAAGTTAACTTAAGAGTTAGTCAAACTTAGTAAAGTTGCGTGTAAGTGTGTGAAACCTTGACACATATGGGTTGCTATGGCAACAAAAAGCAGACTTTTGTAATAGCTTGTATCGAGCGATGCTCCATAAAAATTCATTTGGTCACTTTCGGTTTCTGCAAGCAAAGAACGGACTACAAGCTATTACAAAAATCAGTTTTTATTGGCATAAACAATTGGTACTGCCAAGCTTTTGCACACCTACGTGAGAAGGCTTTATCGGGGCAGCTGCAGCACCAGGAGTTGTGCGACTGATACTGCCTCTATAAAGTTACCCTGTGTAAACCACTTTTCACTTATTTTCTACTTTTCAGTTATTCACAATTCTCGCCAGGAAACGTCAGGTGTATTTCGATTCGAACGAATACACTCATTCTCAAAAAAAAAAAAAAAAAAAAAAATTAGTTGCACCCAGAAGAAAGCAACCGACAGAAATGAAACTTAGCGGGCAGGTTTGGCATCGTGAGACATGTAAATGAGTCAAGTATCACGCTCGGCGGCGCATGTGACGCAACTAAAGAGATGTCGTAGCGCTGTGCCTGATGGGCTATATAAGGTCGTCCCGTTGCGCGCGCTTGCCGTTCTGATTCGTGCTGCTGTGTTGGTTGTATCCTTTGCAAGTGAAGTATGCCTCGGAGAAAAGTTCGGAAGTAATACGAGCAGTTGGAGGAGTTCGAGAGGGGACGCATCGTCGGGCTCCGGGCAGGGGATGGTCTTATCGCCGTATTGCGCGCCATAGCTGTCGTGCGGATATCACCATAGCCCGCTTCTGACGGCAGTGGATAGAACAAGGCACTAAGCAGCGACAGTAAGGGTCTGGAAGACCTAGACGAACCACGGAGAGGGAGGACCGACGGGTTGTCCGACGTGCGCGGAGTGACCCAACAGCCACGATTGCGGATATTCAGTGAGCAGTGGTGCCCTCCATGCATCGTACGATTAGTGCCAGCGCCATTCGCAGACGGCTGCACGACGTAGGACTGCACGCACGCAGACTGTTACGACGACTGCCCTTAACCCCGTTGCATCGTCCCCAAAGACTGCAATGGTGTCGTGACAGACTTTAATGGAGCCACTCAGAATGGTAGCACTTGGTCTTCAGTAACGAGTCCCGCTTTTGTCTTGGAGGAGACGACCAACATATCTGTTTGTAGAGGCACCGTGGTCAGCGCCAAGATGAACGGTTTGTTGTCGAGCGTCACACGTCCAGAAGGCCTGGTGTCATGGTGTGGGGTGCAATTGCCTACGATGCCAGATCCCCTTTGGTGTTCATTACAGCCACTTTGACAGCCCAACGTTACGTTAATGAAGTCTTGCAACCAGTGGCCCTACCTTTTCTGACTGCTCACTCCGGAGCGATTTTCCAACAGGGTAACGCTCGTCCACATACAGCTGCTGTCTCGAGGGCTTGCCTTCAAGGCACTGATACTCTGCCATGGCCAGCCGCATCCGATTAAAAATGTGTGGAATACTATTGGACGCGCTATCCACACTCCACCCCTACCGCACAATCTGCAGGAATTGCCTGAGAAGATTCAAGCTGCATGGGATGGCTTATCGCAGGACACCATTAGGAATCTGTACAACTGCATGCCGAGACGTCTGGCATGCTGTGTGAGCAACACATGGCGGCCCGACGCCTTACTGAGAGACACTACTTATTGACGTGTAGCTCAATAAATATTTCCCATATCAGTTTCAATGTTTAATCATTTATTGTTCCTGGCAACCTTTACCTTCCTCCCGAATAACATTGCAATCCGACACGTCCTCATGTGTGCAACTATTTTTTTTACGATGAGTGTATCTGCGGTTCCAACGGGATCCTTGAAAAAGTTCTCTCTTGGTAGATAGATGACACCGAATTCTCAGGTGTGATGAGAACTCTTCCTTATGAAGACTATATCACATCCGTTTTCTCCTTTAGGTAAAACTCGACTTTCCCTCCAGACGGCGTTATGTTATATCACACTTTTCTACATATCTTTTCTTCTCATTGTTCTGTTTGAAAACTCCTTTTACCTCGGATATCTTCCCCTATGAGAATCGTTTTGTCCATGATTTGTGATTTTTAGCAGTACACATTTCATCCGCTAGTGGCGGAAGGTAGTTGTTGTTGTTTTTTATTATTTGTGAATGTTTTACCAATTGTAAAAATTCGGTTTATTTCCTTTTCCATTAAAAGCACACCGCTCACAAAACATATTTTAAATTGTGCGCAGTTTTTTTCTCCTGGGGCGCATAAAGGCATTTTCTTTTTCGCTTAATTTTTCCTTTTTCAAAAATTTGTTTTGAAATATATATATTTTTTATCGAGTCAGAAAGGATTCTAAAGACGTTCTCATCACACCTGAGAAGTCGGTGTCATCTATATATTATTCTATAAGGTTTTTTACTGTGAGTCTTATTTTGAGAGAACGGCTGAACAAAATAAAGGTCTTACCATGTAGACGTGCGAGTCAAAGAGAAAACTGAGATTAGGACAACGGTTCGAGCTTGGTGTGGCGGCAAAGTTTCCATGTAAAGTTTATGGGAGAAGCGTGGGGTTGATTTTCCATTCGACCGCCTGCGGTTTACTTACGCGCTGTTGAAAGCAGCATCATGGAGGGACTGAGATAGTCCAAAGTCCGAAGTCTCTTTTCTGAGCGAACCATTGCGCAAAGCAACGCTAGCAGGCATTATTATCAAAGTTCTTCTCATCGGAACAGCGAACACTCTCGAAGACCTGATTGCATTATGCCGTTGGATTGTATGATGTATATATACAATTTAATATTCATTCGATCCAGTTTATTCATGTAGATAAGACGTTTCCCATTACGTAAAGATGTAAATAAACATTCCGTTGACCATTGTTAGGGTAAATATTACGGGCGACTGCTTATAGCCCATTGTGGTGCTCACGGTGGTCGTTAAACCTTCAGTCGAAAATAAAATCACGAACCTGGACTATTGTCTTTACTGAAGTGGTTGATTGAATTTGTCAATCAAATAAAGTTTACATTTGTTGTTTCATATGAGTTTATTCTTTTAAAAAAAAAAAAAAAAAGAAAGAAAGAGAAAAAAAACTAACCGTCGATTCCGACGGGTTTCGTCTAGTCTTTAAATTCCTATCAGGGTGGTCAAAATCATGTTAAAAGGTTATAGACTTGCACTGATCGTTCAAATATGTCATTACTGGAGAATGGTATCATCACAAGTAACCAGACTTACAGGAAAATGTACCAGTTAATTCGATGATTCCAAAGTGCCGGTTTGATTAGTCAGACGACATTTAGCAATGCTTATCGTAACAAAATGATCAACAGCAGGCACAGACAAACTTAAAGTAACACACAGTTCAGACCAGCTGTCCTGTATATATATATGTAAGTCTCCTTGATTTGACAGCCTGCCAGTGATGCCACAACAACATAAAAACTTCTGAGTTTCGTGGTGACGTTAAACATGAGAATTAACCAAAAATTTTTATAAGGGCCAGCAAACAGAAATACACTGACGTGCAAAAATTAAGGACGAGACGGTTTTTCGAATGTAACGTCGTGCAGAAGTGCTCCACATCGACTCAAACCATACCATAAAATCCCCAAGATGTAAGAATATGGGACATGTGAGCAAAACCGTCCAAACAAGGAATCCAAAGGATACAAAGGCACTTTATTGAAAAGGTAGCTTCGAGCACAACTAGACAGAAGACAGAAACGTTCATGTGACAGGCGGCTGCCAAGAAAATTCCAGTCTTTAGTACGGTATATGATCAACCCTGACTGCGTTGCATGATTTCCAACGTCTGTCCATGCTGAGGACGACGAGGTTGTCAAGGAGCTGTTGAGGCATCACGGCCCATTCCTCTTGTAGCGCGAGTCGCAGCTGCGGAATCGTTGCTGGCGGCTGGTGACGTGCTGCCAAGAGTCTCCCGAGAAAGTCTCACACGTGTTCGATTGGATTTAGGTCCGGGGACCTTGCGGGCCAATCCATGCGTTGAATATCTTCACTCTCCAACAGCTCTGCTACAGCCACTGTACGATGAAGTGTAGCGTTGTCGTCCATGAAGAGGAACTCAGGACCCACAGTACCACTAAACAGACGCATGTGAGGCAGGAAAACCTCGGTACAATAGCGGACACCAGTGACTGAACCTCCTTGGAAGATATGGAGGTCCGTATGGCTACCAAGCATGGTATCACCGGTCCCTATCGATGATGTTGATGATGATGCCAAGCATGATAAACCGGTTCCTATTGATGATGTTGGAGGTGTGATTGGATGTTCCCTGCTCTCTCCAGATGTGTATACGTCCAGAATCGCTCGTCAGACTAAATCGGCTCTCATCCGTAAAGAGAACTCAAATCCATTGCTGATATGTCCAATTCTTGTGTTCCTGGAACCACAAAAACCGCCGTCTCCGATGAGCAGGCTTTAATGGCACACACCGTACTGGTCGTCGTGCAAATAGACCCCTTTGTGCAGCCTCCTGGTCACGGTAAAACGTGATAACGGACGTCTAGTTGTCTGTTGCATGTGCCTTGCAATTTCTCCCGCTGTCTCTTCTCACCTGTAGGACAATATACCGGTCGTCCGCCGCCGTTGTTGCTCGTGGACGACCATTGCTAAACTCTCGGACAACTGTTTCTGTCGTTTGAAATGCTCTCCATGCTCGTGAAACGATGCTGTGAGCGATCCCGAACACCTCGGCCACACTAGTCCCACTTCGACCTTCTTCCAACTTCCCAATGACGCGACCTCGGGTAAAGTCATCCAGATGTCGTCTACTGGATTGCTTGTTGGCCATATCACACGGTGGCAGCAACTTGACGTCGTTCAAACCGATGTACACCGAGGAATACCTTTCACCGAATTGCTGAGCGTACACCACCCGCGTGCTTTATACCCTTCCGACACTCCACCCCCCCCCCCTCGACGTCATGCTGCATATATGCGCATGACCCATCGTACCGGACCCTAGTCTATCTCCTGAGTGGTCTGTCGGTCCGTTCTGCCTGCTCGTTCCGCTGTTATGCTAATTTCTCCTCTTCGTCCTTAATTTTTGCACACCAGTGTATTTAAGAACACTTACTTTCCTGGCCTTCAGCATAATCTCTCCACCTCTCAGATACAATAAACTTTTTGACAGCTATACGATGTGTATAGCTGCCAAAAGCTATGGAAAATATCATCCGTTGTTATCGTCAGCAGGTGGGTGTCACGTTTTCTTCAATATCCGAAATGTCCACAGATCTCTTACTTTTCAGCGATACTTTCAGTAGGGGAAGCAAAAAGTACTCAACCGGTGCCAGATCAGATGAAAACGACGGGAGTTTCAATGCATCAATGGTTTTCTTGGCTAGAAGAACTTGATGTCAAATTGCTCAATTTTCGCGCACTAGGAACTATCACCTCGGAGAGGCGTTCAATAAGTTCTAAGCCTGGCCTTGAAAGTAGTGGTTGGCGGCTGGCGCTTGTATTGCATCATCACAAAGTTATATAACAGCCACGCCACGTCGATGTGTCAGCATTTGAGACGACGCCACAGTACATTGAAGTCTGTAAGAAGACAATGAATGAGCGGCAGATGAAATGGCGGAGACGAGTGGTGATGAAATGTTTTACGAAGGAAGGTGAGATCCCACGCAGTATTTATCCACCTGAAATCTCTGCCTTATGTTTCCAATGGTAAAACCTTATTACATATTTTCTTCGCAATTAATGTATTCATCCACCTGAAATCTCTGCCTTATGTTTCCAATGGTAAAACCTTATTACATATTTTCTTCGCAATTAATGTATTCATCCACCTGAAATCTCTGCCTTATGTTTCCAATGGTAAAACCTCTTTACATATTTTCTTCGCAATTAATGTATTCATCCACCTGAAATCTCTGCCTTATGTTTCCAATGGTAAAACCTTATTACATATTTTCTTCGCAATTAATGTATTCATCCACCTGAAATCTCTGCCTTATGTTTCCAATGGTAAAACCTCTTTACATATTTTCTTCGCAATTAATGTATTCATCCACCTGAAATCTCTGCCTTATGTTTCCAATGGTAAAACCTTATTACATATTTTCTTCGCAATTAATGTATTCATCCAACTGAAATCTCTGCCTTATGTTTCCAATGGTAAAACCTCTTTACATATTTTCTTCGCAATTAATGTATTCATCCAACTGAAATCTCTGCCTTATGTTTCCAATGGTAAAACCTCTTTACATATTTTCTTCGCAATTAATGTATTCATCCACCTGAAATCTCTGCCTTATGTTTCCAATGGTAAAACCTCTTTACATATTTTCTTCGCAATTAATGTATTCATCCACCTGAAATCTCTGCCTTATGTTTCCAATGATAAAACCTCTTTACATATTTTCTTCGCAATTAATATATTCCCAAGAATGAAAATTTGCACATCGATAAAACTAACTTTACTTTATAACATGTGATACTTAATATTTGCTAAAACATAACCATGATTTAGTTAAAAATCAATTATTTTTCTTTGAGTAATGTCCAGACCTGTTAACAGATGGCGTGACCTGTACATTGATGACGTCAGTAGACAAACAAATGCTGGATTGCTTGATTATGGTTATGCTTTAGCAAGTATTAAGTATCCCATGCTATAACTTAAAGTTAGTTTTGCCACCCCGCTGACGCAGTGGTCTAAGCGATGGCTTCTGGTTATTTGTCTAAAAGGGGTCTGGGTTCGAATTCCGGTGAGGCATGGATGTTGTGTTTGTCTTACGGCATTGGCTCTCTCCCTTCCCTAGAACCAGTAGCCCTCAATTAGGGGAGGGGGACTGCTTATTGCCCATTGAGTTGCTCACGGTGGTCGTTAAACCTCTAATAAAAAATAAAAAAGGTTAGTTTTATCGATGTGCAAATTTTCATCATTGGGAATTTATTAAATGCGAAGAAAATATGTAAAGAAATTTTTACCATTGGAAACATAAGGCAGAGATTTTAGTGGAACCACCGTAAACGGGGAAGAGGCTTGTTCGAAGATTACCCTCGCGAGGGACGTTCAGTGGATGTGGCTACTCATGAAATGTGCCAGAAAGCGTACGACCTGGTAATGTCAAACCGGCGAATTCGTGCCATACAGATTGCTGAGAAACTAAGTACCGGCAGTGTTTGGACTAATTTGCATGAGAGGTTAGGGATGTCAAAGGTTTGTGCCAGATGGGTTCCTCGAATGTTGACTCCTGATGATCGTCTTGAAGTAAGTCCAGTTCAACTTGACTGCCTTAACCGCGATCCCGATGACTTTTGTTCCTGCATTGTGACTGGTGATGAGACGTGGCTTCACCATTGGGACACTAACACTAAAAAAGAGAGCGTGCAGTGGAAACATCATGCATCACCACCACCAAAAATGTTTAAAACACAACCATCTGCGGGAAGAATTATCGCCACCAAATTTTGAGATTCAGAAAGGTTACTCTTAATTGATTACCAGCCTAATAAAAGGACTATGAATGCTGCTTATTATGCCGCGCTATTGCGGCAATTGCGTGAATCCATTAAGAGTAAACGGCAAGGAAAATTGCGACGTGGGGTTCTGCTTCTCCAAGACTATGTTCCAATCCACACTGCCTGTATTTCCATGCAAACTGTGACGGAACGTGGCTTCAAATTGCTTTCCTACTCACTATACTCACCTGTGACCAAACGTGGCTTCAAATTGCTTTCCTACTCACTATACTCACCTGTGACTTCTTAATGTGAACTAGTCGGTAAAATCATGCAATGCACTGATTATGATACGCTTTCAAGCATACCAGAAATTATTACTCAAGTTACGAGGATACTGCCTATGGAATAAATCTCGCTCCTGTGCCCTGGCCTTTGACCCCATTTCGATTATATTAAACAGAATTAGTTCAGTATATCTCCGGAACAACATACTAAAGTTTTATTGCAATTGAAGCATTTTTAGTCAAGTTATGAGGATAATGGCTGTGGAATAAATCTCGCTCCTGTGCCCTGACCTTTGACCCCATTTCAATTATATTAAATAGAATTGGTTCAGTATACTTCCCGAACCACATACTAACGTTTTGTCGCAATAGAAGAATTTTTAGTCACGTTATGAGGATAATGGCTGTGGAATAAATCTCGCTCCTGTGCCCTGAACTTTGACCCCATTTCAATTATATTAAACAGAATTGGTTCAGTATACTTCCCGAACCACATACTAAAGTTTTGTCGCAATAGAAGAATTTTTAGTCAAGTTATGAGGATAATGGCTGTGGAATAAATCTTGCTCCTGTGCCCTGACCTTTGACCCCATTTCGATTATATTCAACAGAACCGGTTCAGTATACCTCCGGAACAGCATGATAAAGTGTTGTCGCAATCGAAGCACTTTTACATAAGTTATGACGCATAAGGGCAATGGAATGGATCTCGCTGCTATGTCCTGACCTTTGACCCCATTTTGTCCATTTTCAATAATAGAATTAGTTCCCAGGTTGTTCCCTACCACATACTAAAATTTCATCGAAATCGAACTATTTTTACGCGAGTTATCTTGCAGACAGATAGACAGACAGACAGACAGACAGACAGACGGACGGACAAAGCTGGAGCATATACGCTTCTTCAACCGACGGTTGGAAAGCATAAAACGAAATTTAAAAAATGAAAAAATCTTCATCTTTAATCAGATCTTTCTTCAGAATTATGGAAAAAGATCTGCGATGTGGGCGTTTTACAAATGGTTGTGAACTGGAGGCAACCAAGTGCTATTTTCAGGAGAAAGAGAAAACGCTGTTCGCAACGGAGATTCGCCAACCCTATGATCGGTACAACAAGGGTATCCAAGACACAGGAGACTATGTGGAAAAATAAAGGTACGTTTTTGAGAAAAAAATTGTCTTTGTATGTTAGGCTTGAGCAGCCTCCTTCGAAACGTTCTCTGTACCACACCCTTCTCAAAGCTCCGTGACGGACATGTTTAAGCATGTACTTGACTAAGTCGTGCAAGGTATGCCCCTTCCGCAAGCCTTCCTTTTACACGCTACGACAGCATTCATCAAACTTATTGGCGCATCACGTACGTCACAGAGCACTTGTTAGAAAAAAATACATATGACCGCATCTAATATTTTACGGAATTTTAAAATCTGGCGTGAACGATCGTATTCATCGTGATGATCACTCTTCATTAAGATTACATATATGAAGCGCAGAGAAGAGGCGTATGTGTAAAAGGATTTAATGTTTCGCTTTCCATGATTTTACTCAGCCACCAAATCCAGGGAATTTTTCGGTATTCAATTTGCAAGTAGGCTGGTATGCTACTGGTAAGTGTTAGCGGTTACTCAAAATAAACAAATAATTCTGTTAGTGTCAAAAAAGAAACTCGTTACAAAAATATGCAAAACAAGTTAGTAAAATCATGCAATGCATTGATTACGATACGCTTTCCAACATACCAGAAATTATTACTCAAGTTATGAGGATAATAATGGCTGTTGAACAAATCTCGCTCCTGTGCCCTGACATTTGACCCCATTTCGAAGATATTAAATAGTATTGGTTCAATATACCTCCGTAACAACATACTAAAGTTTTGTCGCAATAGAAGTATTTTGAGTCAAGTTCTAAGGATAATGGCTGTGGAATAAATCTAGCTACTGTGCCCTGACCTTTGACTCCATTTCAATTATACACTGCTAGACAATTGCTAAGGACGGATCATAAACGGCTATATAGCGCATAAAAAAGTAAGTGTGGTTGGATGCCAAGTGAAATAAAATAATGTCAGAATGCCAGGACATTGCAAGAAAGACAATTTATTGTGCTCTGAAATCCAGAAGGCTTTGGAACGTGTTCAAGGGACAAACAGGCCATTTTGTGCAGAATACGTAAACCTGAAAAAAAATGCAATTACCGTCCGCAGGCGTTCCGGCGTAAGATGTCAATACGGGATATGGCCACCATAGAGGGCGATGCAAGATTCCACACGTCGTGTCATGCTTTGCACAACATTATAAACCAGCTGTTGGGGTAATTTATCACATTCCTCTGTCAGTGCACGGATGAGGGTGTCCTTGTTTATTGGAGGGAATTGGCGACCAACAAGACTCCTCCCCAAAGCATCCCACACATTTTCAATGGGATTCAGATCTCGAGAACGTGCTGGCCATACGAGGCGTTGAATATCCTAGCTCTCAAGACACTCCTGGACAGCGAATGTTCGATGACATGTTGCGTTGTCGTCCATGAAAATGAATTTATCACCGACAGCACCACGAAATATGCGAACATGAGGTAGCAGAACATCATTAATGTATCGTTGGCCAGTCATAGTCCCAGTTGGAAGCACATAGAGGGACGTACGGCCATTGATCATGATGCCAGCCCATACCATGACACTACATGTCGTATATCGGTCCCTTTCCTGTATGTTTGCTAGACAATATGCAGTACCACTATCGCGCCTGATCAGTTGTCGTCGACAATCAGACGATAGACTGTATCTACTCTCATCTGAGAAGAGGACAGCAGACCAGTCGTTATCAGTCCAATTGCGATGTTGATGGCACCATTGCAAACGGGTGGTACGGTGACGTCTGGACAATGGGATGCACACAACACGACGGCGGGCGTATAGTCCTCCTTCATGCAAACGTCTGGCGACAGTATTTCGGGAGATCCGCTTGCCAGTAGCAGCCATAAACTGATTTGCTACCTCACTAGCTGTGCTGCGCCGGTGTCTTTTTGTTGATAGCACTATGTACCGATCTTCTGCAGGTGTCGTACTGCGAACACGACCTCCCCCGTGACGTTTGCTACACTCTCCACTTGTTTGAAATGATTTCCAAAGCCTTGAAACAACACTGTGACTGACGTCGAACTCCCTGGCAACATCTGTTATTTTTCGCCCTTCTTCAATCTTGCCAATAATCAGGCCACGCGTTAAATCATCTAGGTGATGTCGGAAAGACATACTGAAAATTGCAAGTTCGTCAATTGATTCTTTCCCTTTCAACTTTGCATTTGAACAACAACGGTCAATACGCGTCAAATCCTTTATATCTCTTATCAGCGCTATGACGTCACGAACAAGTTCAGCAATCCAAAATTTGCATACGCACAACACGTCTTACTGTATCCCGCACTTATGCTAATTTCCACATTTTCCTGCCTTCCATTTTTATGGTTGCTATCGTTGCTATTGTCATCCGTCCTTGGCAATTGTCCGGCAGTGTATTAAACAGAACCGAATTCAGTATGCCTCCGAAACAACATACTAAAGTAAAGTTTTGTCGCAATAAATGCATTTTTAGTCAAGTTATGAGGATAATGGCTGTGGAATAAATCTCACTCCAGTGCCCTGACCTTTGACCCCATTTCGATGATATTAAACAGGACCGGTTCAGTGTACCTCTGAAACAACATGATATAGTTTTGTCGCAATCGAATCATTTTTACGTAAGTTATGACGCATAAGTGCAATGGAATGGATCCCGTTCCTATGTCATTGGCCCCATTTCGCATTTAAAATAGGATTCGTCCCCCACTACATACTATATGATCTTTGACCCCATTTCGCTCATTTAAAATAGGATTCGTCCTCAGGTGGTCCCCCACCACATACTAAAAATTTCATCGAAATCGAACCATTTTTACGCCAGTTATGACGCATAAGGTCGATGAAATGGATCCTGCTCCTATGTCTTGACCTTTGACCCCATTGCGCCCATTTTCAATAGGGATCGTCCCCAGATGGACCCCTACCACATACTGAAATTTCTTTGAAATCGAACTATTTTTACGCGAGTTATCGTGCGGACTGGCGGACGGACAAAGTTGGAGCATATACGCTTCTTCAACCTACGGTTGAAAAGCGTAAATAGAAACGAATAAAACGTAACGTGCTTTTCATTCAAATATTATTCTTTGTATGATGTGTATGCCAAAATTTTTTATAGATATTCAAATTAAATAAGAGTTCTTTTTACAGGGGAAATAATAAAGTAAATAAAGTACTCGGCACTGACAAAAAAAGTACCTGGTCAAAGTGATCTGAAACGCGTTTTTCAAAAATCTTGGTGCGTTTCAGAAAAGAGAAATGTCTCCTTCGATTTTGTTAACGTTCTACGAGCTTCTCTCTTTTGTAGTGGTATCATTCCTGCGAAAACATACGACTTCTGCACTTGAAACATGAGTCGATAACTTTAACAATCGCAAGTCTATTTTGTGTTCAGTTTTCAAAATCACTAGAGAAGACTGCCTGCATAAAAGAGTTTCTTTATTCATCATTGTAAGCAGGGTTTTCCAAAAAGGTTTTTCGAGTGCCGTGCACAAAATGATTCTTGCAGCGAACAATAGCGTCAGAAACCAAGTATTCGGTCCTTTTGATGTTGGATTTTTTTTTATTCGCATTGAGGAAAGCAAGGGCTGAATAACAACGTGCCTTTGAAACAGCAATCATTAAAGTGAGATTTTTCCGGTTGTTTTTCTACTACTTTTTTGCAAATAATTTCAAAAGTGTCTGTCATCGACACAAAAGAGACATGAGCGTGCAGAATGTTAACGAAGTCGAAAAAAAAAATATTTCTTCTTTCTGGAATATGCGATGCACTTAAAATGCATAATTTCACAAAGAAAGCGATCCTACAAAATAAGAAATGTCTTTGTCTGGCAGAGAAAAATGTACTCAAGAAGAAGCAAAATTATGTAATACTAGGTGAAATCCCGTCAATAATGACATGGAAAAATAAGATATGTAGAGTATTTTTTTAATTAGCAGGTATTGTTTTTGTTTATATTAATTAAGAGAATAAAATGTTTGTCACAAATATTTTATATTTTTCAAGTCGATCAAGCTGTCACTAGGCCAGAGCCCAGCGAAACCTTGGTCGACTTGAAAAAATAAAATATTTGGGACAAACGTTGTATTTTCTTAATATATATATGTTACCGGCAAAAGTGTGAAAAACAAGCATTGTACATAGTGCCTAGGAAATATATAGAATGCGTGACTTTTTTAGGCAAAGCATGAAATATTTCTTATTTTAATATTGTATATACTTTTCCTAGGCATTTTATATAAATCCTAGACGTTATACTCTCAACGTTATAAAAATCCGCGCACCAAGACGGAGGCGTTGGATTGAAATGAGATTTTAGTAGTGAGGTGGTACATACCTAGGGCAGAAGTGATTACAGTATCACAGCAGCAGGACGATTTCCCGCTGACACACATTCTGGTCAGTGTTAAAACCATGTCAGACCGCCTCGTGCTCGGTCCGGCATGGAGTCAAAGAGACGCCATATGTTATCCTGGGACAAATTGGCCCACACTTCTTCTTGCAATTGACGCTCAAAATCATAAACACCGGGACATGGAGAAAGCTCGCGACCCATCTGTCCCACACATGCTCGATGGGCAAGAGGTCAGGTGATCTGGCAGGCCACGGAAGCGTCGACGCATGACGTAGACAGTCCTGGGAAGACTGAGCCATGTGCAGACGGGCGTTATCTTTTTTGTAAAATGGCTCCGGGCAGTCCCGCAAGGAAAGGCAGCACATCGAGCCGCAGGATCTCTTTTAGGTAGCGCTGGGCTGTGAACGTCCCTCGGATCACTGCGAGGGAAGTCCGGCTGCCATACGCGATGGCTCCCCAGATCATCACGCCTGTAGTTCGGGGCGTGTGCCGCTGTACAGTGAGGTTGGGATTGTAGCGCTCACCTGCGGTCCTCCACACTCTGACACGGAGGTCGTCCTTTCCCATACAGAAGCGGGATTTGTCGCTGAACATTATACGTCGCCAGTCTGTAGCATTGCACGTTGCTCACTGCTGACACCAATGCAATCCATGCCGACGATGGCGGGTGTTAATGACAGAAAACATAAGAGCCGTCGATAGTGCAGATTCGCCTCTGCCAGGCGTCTGGAAATGGTTCTGGTGTGCACATTAGACCCTTGTACATATATTGGACAAGGACGTCGTTGATATTGGACAAGGACGTCGTTGATATTGGACAAGGACGTCGTTGCATCTGTGCGTGCCGCTCTCACGATTCCACCTCGTCTGGGTCGTCTAGAGCCAATCCGCCGTGTCTGGGTGCCTTCCCGTGTTCATTGCTCCCAACACGATCGCACTGTACTGTCCAACCGGCCCAAATGGCGGCCGATTCTGGGCGCCGGCCACCCTGCCTCCCTCATCCCGACGATACGGCTTCGTTAAAATTCCATCAGTTGCCCGTACACACATCTATGGCAGCTCCTCGGTATGTCTATCGCTCAAGGATCTCACCTGTCTCTTACCGTGCTCTTCGAAGTATGAAGTTGGAAGTACAATAAAACGCCGATTATCTGGGGTTTACTTATCTGTTTGGTCAGATTAGCCGTGGTGCTGTGTAGTACAAACAATTTTTTTACTGCTTATTTTAAGTAATTGCATCGTAATTAAATAATATTGAATCATCTTTCTTGCATAACTTTTTTGTCATCACTGTTGCGGTTTCCCGTTCTCCCACCAGAGTGCGCAGTCGAGTTTATTACGAATTTAATTTAGTCTCTTTTATCTGTTTAACGTTATGAAAGCTTGTTTATGTGCTCCTCTTGTGTAACCAAATTTATCCAGCATTTCAACCCCTAAAATGTTATGGAGAAGAAAAAGAGTTGTTTTGACAGGGGAAAATAAATTAGAGATCATTAAAAGTCGTGTAAAGGGTGAAACTGTTTCGTCACTTGCAGCCGAATTTGGTACTGACCAGTAAACTAACAGCTATAAAAATTACTCAAATTCGTGGGAAGTCAAACTGATGTTGATTACATTGAAAATTTTCGAATTCGTGGACGTATAAGAAAAATAAAAAAATAATAATTCTGTAAAAAAAAACTAACAGAAATCACGGACTTCCTATCTAAATAAGTTTTAAAATGTTCAGTTTTGCATTTACATATTACAAGAATGTTTATCTTATGTTTTCATTGATTTTTTATGTATTTAACGCAATAAAACGCAATTTGAAATTAACCGTGTTTTTCAATTATCCGGGCTCTAGCGTCCCCCTAATTAGCACAGTTAAATGAAGTTTCACTGTAATTTATTTCTGACTCCTATGTGTTGTCAATGCCATATTATTCAACTTGTGGTGCCTTTCTGATCCAATAAAAATTAATATTGAACTCGTAAGGGATGTTTCTCTCCTGCATTCTAGAACTTGGCCGTTTTACCAGTTAAGTATTTAATTACGACTGAAATATTGCAGCTACGAAATCTTCAGGAGACGATACGAATTAGAAAACAGGGGTTCGGCAAATAAATTTTAAATCACCAAGTGACACTTAAGTTGAAGTTCAAATAATATATTTTAAGTCACCAAGTGACATTTAAGTTGAAGTTCAAATAATATATTTTAAGTCACCAAGTGACATTTCAGTTGAAGTTAAACTGATATATTTTAAGTCACCAATTGGCATTTAAGCTGAAATAAAACTGGTATATTTTATGTCACCAAGTGAAATTAAAGTTTAAGTTAAACTGATATATTTTAAGTCATCAAGGGAAATTTAAGTTCAAGTTAAATTGATATATTTTAAGTCACCAAGTGACATTTAAGTTGAAGTTAAACTGATGTATTTTAAGTCACCAAGTGGCATTTAAGTTGAAGTTAAACTGATATATTTATACAGTCAGTTCAACTTTATTATTTTATAATACTAGGAGCTTGTTTCGTGACTTTGAATTTCACACAGGCTTCTGAATGTGCAGTAATCAGGTAGTTTCAGTGTATATTCGAAACTGTCTTTTTGTGTGAAAATATTTTTTTACACCGGCAAAAAATATCTGAGAAGAAATTGTCTCGGCGAGACGTAGCTAGCGCCGACATATCCTGGGATACAAGATGCGGTGCACAGAAACCAACATACAGGCTGATGCCGGAGCAGATCGCGCATGCGTGTTTGTGTTGTTTTGTTGGTTTCAATTCTGGCAAAGAACAGTCAGTCGAGCTACTCACATCACGTGATTGTTACCTTCTCGGTAGCATAATAACTTCGCAAATCGGATATGTTAGTTTTGTTGCACCAATTGCTTTAGTTAAGGCTTTTGTTTGCTCTTCAGTTTTTCGGAAACATTTTCAGAAATGCCAAATACTACGAATTGTCTGCACTTTGTGCGGATTCTTAGGCCTAACTGCAATATCTGCTAAAATTTAATTGTTATTAATTGTTATTGCATATTTGTTTCACCAAAATAAGGGACTGGCGAGGTATCGGAAAACAACAATAACAACAAAAACTGCTCTAAGCAATCAGGTCGAAGGAAACAATCGTGGATCAAAGAAATCTCCACTGCCGTAGTCCCCTAACACCTTTTGCTCCTGAATGTTTGCTTTCTGTTAAAGCACATAAGCTCCCAGTGTGTGGGGGCGCTGTTGTCGCCTGTCTTACGTTATCTCAACGAGCGTTGACGTTCTTCACGTCAAGCTTCATATTTTTTTGACACAGATACACTCAATGGATAAAACATTAGAGATACCTATCTAATAACAAGTTGGTTCTCCTCTAGCGCGAGTAACAGTCTGTATAAGCCATGACAACAACTCCATCAGATGACGGAGGGTCTCCGGAGGTAATACCAGCCATGCTTGTTACAGCATTGTCACACAACTCCGCCCGATACGTAATCCACCTCTACGTTTCTGTTCAACGCAAACACAGAGAAGCTCTAGTTTTCCATACGCACATGACAACGCCCGTCACAAAAGCATGAGTGATTCTTCTCACTGTCACAAGAACGCTATTTTTTTTAACCCTCTGCTTCCTTTTCAGGTGCACACACGATGTCATCACGTGACTTGCGCACAGCTCCAACGACAGTAAAAGAAACGCTCATGGATTCTCTTGCAAACATCAAGCTCGCTGCTCATAAAGTTTTCCTACGGTCAGAAAAAAAAAAGAAAGGTGGCAACACTCACCATTATAAGAGCTGTAACGCTTGGTTTCGAAACGACACATTGTTTACCAAATCAGCAGTAAAGTACTTAATATGACGATTATATATATTAAGATAATACAACGTTTGTTACAGATATTTTATTTCTTCGAGTCGACCAAGGTTTCGCTGTGTTCTGACCTAGCTTCTTCATCAGGACGAATGGCATGTATATATTCAAATTGTACAGGATATCATAAATGGTGCTTACAGTCAAGAGTTTTGGTTAGTTGCTTCCACCCGCTCTATAGAAATGGTGTGGATGCCATGTCATTAGCGAGTTACGAAGAATTCTGATATATGTAGAAAGCTTCCAAAATATCAACTTTGGTGGTTGAATCTGGCTTGTCAATTAGTTTTGCTTCTTCAAAGAGAACTTTATGGTCCTTTTCGTAACAGTGTTTAGCCATCGATGACTTCTTTAGGTCACAGTTCCGAATATAGGTTTTGTGCTCCTTCAATCGAAAACGCAAGGCTTACGGGTCTGGCTTATATACAAACACCCACATTCACATGGAATTCGATAAATTCACCACGAGTTTTTATCTTGCAACATACTCCTTTGATTCTAAAAAAGTTCATTTTGTTTATGGGTTTAAAAATCACTTTAGAATTATAGGTTTTGAGAATTTTTAAAATTTTGAAGGCAATGTCACGGGAAAATGGAATAATGGCAAAATTCTCTCGTGCTTCGTTTTCGGAAATTTCGTTAGAGCCTTGTCTATAATGGAAGGGTTGTATCCTTGCCGTACTGTAACACGTTTAAAGAAATCAAATTGTTTTTCCCAAACTGTCTTTATCCGAACATATGTATATCCCGCGATATAAGCAACTGTAAAAGACGCTGAGTTTTTGTTGCCAATGGTTATTGGACTTGGCATGTGCATGTGAGAAAACAGCGAAAGGCTTCCGATAAATTGTAGATACGAAAGATCCATTTGAGCTGGTAACCAGGACGTCAAGGAATAGTAGGCATCCATTATTTTCAGTTTCGTAGCTAAATTGAATGTGAGGAACAACGGAATTTATAAGTTTGGTTGATTCCGAAATTTTGGAATTTTTTTCTTTTCCATAGAACAAAAGTATCGTCTGCATATCGTATCCATAAGTCGAATTTCGCGAATTTGAAAAGTTTTTCTTCTAATCGACGCATGTAGATTTCGCATAATATAGGTGGCAGTGGAATAAAATGACTTTAATATGACTTTTCGTACTCAGCAATGAAAAGGTAATAATTATGTTACGTAACAATATTTTTATGTATGTTGTTAACTCAGACGTATGTGACCTTTATCATTGTGACTTAACATCCAGATCTTCTTCGCGAGGTGGGAAGCTTGGTATGTGAGAAGCGAATAATGAAAGTTTGTAGGCAAATTTATTTGATAAAAATATTGAAGCACTTAATAATGACCCTTGATTAAAAAAATCCCGTTAGTAGTGAGAGTTAATTTTTTAACGTTAAGTGTGTTAACTCATTAAGCTTCGTCGATACCAGGAGTGAAAAAATGAAATAATAATCTGCGTTTCTTCTCGAAGTTTCCTTAATGTCTTCTGTTTTCAGAACGACCTCGCACTCAGAGAGAATACGAAGACAGTTTCACTTTCAAAATGTTCCTATTTGAATTCATCAACATGTATTCCTCCCTGATCTACATCGCATTTTTTAAAGGAAGGTATGTGTTTCATTTCCTATTTTTTTATTTATCAACAATAGTGCTGAAAAATTCTTAGTAAAGGTTTTCACTTTGGTGGTTTCTGAGTATTCGGAAACAAATACAGCTGTTCATTAAGATACTAAAATTTCATTGTATACGTTTTTTTAGAATGATGAATTACTCTTTTGTAAAACCCCACTTCCCATTTCTTCTAATTTTTCAATAACCTAGATAATTTCTTTACTTTTATTCCGTATTACGCTATAAATTGGTAAAACCTCGATTATCATGTCATCAATATTAATGGGAAGCGAATCCCTCTGAAGAAATATATTACTACGTTCAGAAAGTTCCGGAACTTTTTATATTAAAAAAGAATGATTTCAGATAATACCTGTTTATGCCGTGTTCCCTTCGAAGTAGTGACCCTGTCCAACTATGCATTTTCACCAGCGCTCATACAAAGATTTAAATGCAGATCGCAAGCCTTCTTTTGCCCCATCCTCCAGTGCCTCCGTCGCAGCTCGTTGCACTTCTTCGGAACTTGAGAAGCGTCACCCCTTAAGCAAATTCTTCATCCGGGGAGAAAGGAAAAGGTCACACGGGGCGAAATCAGGGGAATAAGCTGGTTGTGGAAGAACGGGAATGTGATGTTTGGACAGGTAATCGGAAACCAGTGCTCCATCACGATAGCCCGCGCATTATCGTGATGGAGCACCCACTAGTTGGTCTTCCAAAGATCGGGTCGCTTGCGTCAAACTGATTCTCGGAGACGTTTCAGGACGTTGACGTACTCTTCTTTAGTGACTGTACGACCATGCTATTCTTTGTGTAGGAACCCCTTATGTTAACAAGACCTTTCCTTTGGAGCGGTCAGCCTTGAACTTTTTTTGGTCGTGGTGACGACGGGGATTTCCACACTTTTGACTGCCGGTTGGATTGGGGGTCGTACAGAAAGCAATGAGTCTCATCGCCAGGGATCAATCGATTCAAGAGATCGGGATCTGAATCCACTGCATCGATGTTATCCTCGCCAACTTGCATGCGCTCATCCATTTTTTCTTGTGTCAGGTTTTTGGGAACAATTTGTTGGCACACGTGATGCATGCCCAGTTTCTCTGTTAAAATGGCATGGCAACTTCCAGTTGAAATGCCGGCAACTTCTACAATCGCTGCAACGGTTTTCGGACGGTCATTTTTCACAATTTCTTTGGCAATGGCGATTTGTTTATCCGTTGTGGATGTTGAAGGTCGTCCTGACCTCTCATCATCCTCGATACTCTGTCGCCCGTTTTCGAATCGTCGATGCCACTCTTAAACTTTAGTTCGACTCATTGCACTCTCACCATACGCTCACTTAATCATTTGAAAAGTCTCGGCGAAAGATTTTCCGAGCAGAACACAAAATTTTGCGCTTGAACGCTGTTCAATATTCGACATCGTTGTCCTCGCGACGGAGAGCCTCAAATGCCTGTAATCACGAACTACGCACATACGCTGTACGTGTTGGATCTGGATCAAACCAGTTCTGGCCGGTCGGTCACATGATGCTCTTCGCTTGCTCAGCGGGGAATGACGTAATTCACTGACATTTGGCAAATAGTGGGAAAATGTTGCCTGGAATGATGAGTCAAGATTCACGTTGGTACATACGTATGGCTGGATCACTTCCTTGGCCAGCTAGGTCCCCTGACCTCAATCCCATCGAGCACATCTGGGATGCCATCGAGAAAGAGATGTTCGAGGCTCTGACCCCCTCCATCAAATCTTCGTGAACTGTGGGAGCTTGTTCAAGGGTCGTGGATCCGTATGGCTTCCCAACGCTTCCGGGTTCTTGTCGAGTCCATGCCGAGGCGAATCGCCACCGTCATCAGGGCGAAAGGTGGTGCTACACGTTACTAGACAGGTATCTCTAATTCAATTGCTCTTCAGTGTATATTAAGATAATACAACGTATTTTGCCACAAATATTTATTTTTTCAAGCCGACCATAGTTTCGCTGGGTATGGACCTAGGTTCATCAGGACGAATGGCATGCAAATATTCAAATTGTATTTGACATCATAAATGGTGTTTACAGTCACGTGTTTTGGTTAGATGCTTCCATGCGCTTGATAGAAATGGCGTGGATGCCATGTCATTAACAAGTTGCGAAGACTTCTGATATATATCAGAAAGACTTCTGAAAGACTATATATATCAGAAAGACCATCAGAAAGACTTCTGATAAAAACAGAAGTATATGTAATCAGTTAAATCTTCTGATATAATCAGTTGTGAAGACTTCTGATATAATCAGAAGTCTTCGCAACTTGTTAATGACATGGCATCCACGCCATTTCTATCAAGCGCATGGAAGCTTCTAACCAAAACACGTGACTGTAAGCGCCATTTATGATGCCATATACAATTTGAATATTTGCATGCCATTCGTCCTGATGAAGCTAGGTCAATACCCAGCGAAACTATTGTCGGCTTGAAAAATAAATATTTGTGACAAAATACGTTGTATTATCTTAATATATAAAGAACTCTGTTTCTGTGAAATTGTAATCACTTCTGTATCTTTAAACTATCACTGCACGTTTAAAGTTTCAGCACGATCGGACACTTGCTTCAGGATGCTTCGATTTTTCGTCATACAGTGTATTTTTATCTATGCCCATCATGCCATTTCCTTACGACTGAATTTTCAGGATTTACTCAAGTTTTCTTAACTTTAGGGTTTAGAGCTATCCAGAAATTGGAAACATCTTATTCTATGGACTCACTTTTTGGAAATACGTCATGTCTGTAATTATGGACGTTTGACATTTGTCTGGATGTACATAGTGCATTTAGTTCCTTATTTTTCGTTAAAGAAAATTAATTAGATGACTCAAAATATCAGCAGGATGTCTTAAGCATATAATATATCTGAGCCATCCATATGGTATTCACGCTTAAATTCCTCATATTTCGGGTGGAACGATTCGAGAAATTGTCAAAGGCTGTATGCACAGTACGACAATTGGAAAACGGAACTGATGCTACGAGACGAAAGTTGGCGCTGCTACATGCTAGTAGTTTCTCTAATAGCGATAATTCTTCGAGTACTGATGTAAAGGTCAGCAGAAATGGACGCCATTTGAGAGCATAGTGTGAACTGAGCTGCACGTCTGTTATGTGTCTGTGACAATGGAACAAAGAGAGAACATTAAGGGGGTTTTTTGTGTAACGGCGAAAAAGTGCCGCGAAAACGATTCAAATGATGAGCAAGTGTATGGAGAGAACTGAATGTCACATTGTAACGTACCAGGAGATGTGACGTACCTGCCAGAAGGACGCACACGACATAAAGGCAGATAGGAATCAGAATACATGTCTGCGTAGCTCAGTTGGTAGAGCGACTTGTTCCGGAATAAGCGGCCTCGGGTTCGAATCCCGGCGTAGACCAAAAATGACCGAGAAATTCACTTCGTTATAATGGCGCCCGAACTATCCGGATGACCCGACCGTTCAAAATCTCGCATTGGTGTGATGTTATTTCCACACCGCGAGATAGGAAAAATATGAGCAGCACTTCGAAAGAAAAAAAGAAAAATAAGGGGGAGATGATGTAACGTACCAGGAGATGTGACGTACCTGCCAGAAGGACGCACACGACATAAAGGCAGATAGGAATCAGAATACATGTCTGCGTAGCTCAGTTGGTAGAGCGACTTGTTCCGGAATAAGCGGCCTCGGGTTCGAATCCCGGCGTAGACCAAAAATGACGGAGAAATTTACTTCGTTATAACATGAACATGCTTTCGAGTGGCATAAGAATTTCTCTCATGAAAGAGAATCAGTAGAAAACAACGAAGATCTGGGTCCACCAAAAAACAGTTCGAATGCGAAACTTAATTGAAAAGGTGCGGAGAAATCGTTATCAACGGCCAACGTAACAGCACCCCGAATGATTTCAAACGATCTGAGCGTTCTTAAGGAAATCATTCGGCAAATAATGACTTAGGATTTGAAGAAACTGATTGTATGCTGCTTATTCCGCACTCATTACCTCACGAGAAACGACAATCACGGGTTGCACATTGCAGAGAACTCATGGAGGCTTCTGAAAGCAAACCAAACTTCCTGATTTCGATCATTACGAGTGACGAGGTATATGGTGTTTTTACTATATCTCCGAAACGAAGCGACAAAGTTCGGAATGAAAGGCAGCAAACACCCTAAAGCCAAAACGGTTCGTCCATAAAGATCAAGAATCAAAAGAATGCACATCAACTTCAGCGATAGCGGGGGCATTATGCAAGAAAGAGTTTGTGCCCAAGGGTCACAGTGCTACTGCTGCCTACTCTCTGGACTGTTTGAAACGTTTGTTGCAGAGAATCTGTCATGTGCTGCCTCGGTATTCAGAAGGCAGGAGTTGACTCCTCCTGCACGACAACGCAGCAAGCCACAAGGCCCTCATTGTTCGTTGGGAGTTGTTGCCCAGGAAAAAAAGTCTGCGTACTGTATCCCCCATCCCTCTCCCATAATGATCGAAAGACGTGGTTCATGCGACTTATTGTTTCTGACGCTCAAGGCATCATCAATGAAAAGCTGTTGTTTTGATGCCGTGTACGATATTCAAAGAGCTGTGACGAGAGCATTCAAAAATATACTTGAAACGGCCTTCCACTAGTCGTCCCAGTCGACAAGTGGAATGCCGTCTAGTTTTTTGAACATTGAAGAAACGGCCTTCCGCTAGTCGTCCCAATCAACAAGAGGAATGCCATCTAGTTTTTTGAACACTGAAATGTATACTAGAAACTAACTTCTACTAGTCGTCCCAGTCACCAAGTGAAATGCCGTCTAGTAGTCTATTTTGAACATTCAAGTGGTATATCAAAACGTCCTTCCACTAATCGTTCCAATCGGGCCGCGGGTGGCCTAGTGGACAACGTTCGTGACTGACACGGAAAGGACTTCAGGTTCGATCCCAGGCAGGTACGAACGCTCGATCCACTAAATATCCGCCGTGCGTCGGATGGGCACGTTAAGCCGTCGGACCACGGCTACTGCCCCCCCCCCCCGGTAATAAATAAGGGCGTCTTCCTCCCCCTTTCTACTTCGCTTACGTGTCACTTTCCTATCGAGCACTCTAGCCCAAATCTCCTAGCTTCCTATTTCTAAGGGTTGTTTAAGTCCTGGGGTCAGACACCCCCTTCCTAAAATCCTCTATATATGCCAGAAAATGCCTTCCACTAGTCGTTCCAATCGACAAGGGGAATGTCGTGTAGTTTTTTTTAACATTGAAGTGTATATAAGGAACGGCCTACCACTAGTCATTCCAATCGACAAGGGGAATACCCTGTAGTATTTTGAACATTGAATATTATACTAAACACTGCGTTCCACTAGTCGCCCCAACCAACAAGTGGAATGCCGTCTAGTTTTTGAACATTGAAGAATATACCAGGCACGGCCTTAAACTAGTCGTTCTAGTCAACTAGTGGAAGGCCGTCTACTTTGTGAACGCGGGAGAATGTTACTTTGAATAAGCCGAGATGAGTTTACTACTGTCAGCATGCTAAGATTTCATAAGATACAAATTGGATTCATTATTGTACATGTCATTAACGTTTTACGGAGTTGTTGTTTTTTAACTCTTAACTAACTGCGAATTGTTTTACTGTGATTTCCAGATTTTTTGGCCACCCGGGAGACACGTTCACACTTTTCGGCTACAGGCAAGATCAAGTAAGTATGATTAAATTTTGAATGTTTCATATACACTCATCGTCAAAATAATAGTTGCACCCAGAAGGACTTGTCGGATTGCAATGCTATTAAAGAGGAAGGTAAAGGTTACCAGGAACAATAAATGATTAAACATTGCGACTCATATGGGCAATGTTTATTGAGCTACACGCCAATAAGTAGTGTCTCTCAGTATGGCGTTGAACCACCATGTTTGCTCACACAGCATGACAGACGTCTGTGCATGGAGTTTTACAGGTTCCTATGGTGTCCTGCGATAAGCCATCCCATGCAGCTTAAATCTTCTTACGCAGTTCCTGTAGATTGTGCGATAGGGGTTGGGTGTGGATAGCTCTTCCAGTAGCAGCAACCCACACATTTTCAATCGGCGATAGGTCTGGCGATGAGGCTGGACATGACAGAGTGTCAGTGCCTCGAAGGCAAGCTCTCGAGACAGCAGCAGTATGCGGACGAGCGTTGTCCTGTTGGAAAATTGCCACCGAGCTCGGGAAATTTTCTCAACTGGTACTGAAAAACATCCGTTTGGATCTGGCTGGAAACGAACCAAGGGCAGTCTGCTTGCAAAGCGAGCGCTTTGTCGACTACAATGATTTGCCACGCACGAATCTTCGCTTGAAGCTGAGCCTCTTTCCAGCGCGATGTGAAACTAACGGTTCTCTTTTTAATTTTACAACATTGCGAGGTATTTTTCATAAATGTCAGTTTCATATAATTCATAAATTTGTTTTTTCAACGTAGCGATTGTTTTTATTTACCGTAAGGGAACTTCGCTCATTTTCAACGAGTATACCAACTTAAAGGCGCTTACCAAAGTTTTGTGCTGCCCTTGTGATTTCAAAAGTAATTGTTTAATTAATATATTTACCCGTTCATGTCCCATTGTGTTACATTTTTAACGTTGCATGTTTACTTTCCGCGGTCCGAAGCTACATATTTTTTAAAGAGGAAAAATAAGTATTTTATTTTACTTCTCGTTATTTTTAGCAGTGAATTCCTCCAGTCTTGTGCATTCAACCCATGGATGAGTACATTATATCCACATAGCGATGCTTTTTTTTTTTCAAATAACTGATAAATTTTGTACGCGTATAATTCTTATTTTTTTCCAACATAACTTCTTTTTAATGTTTTTCCAGGACCTTTGTTCGAAGCGGTTTAGTGTACGTTAAAACGAAAGATTACACAGAAATTATTTCTTGTTATTCATGGGAATGGAGCGGGTGTATTTCATGGCTGGCTGTATTCTCGATTCTTTGTGGGTTAGTGCAGGAATTTTGTTACGAAATCAGTTTCTATAAATACACGAGAGTAATTGGCTACATCTTACAGTTCATTAATAATTTCCCAGCTAAAACAGTCCTGTTGGCCCAGCACTATGTCGCCACTGCCGAACCGTCAATAAAATGTCCGGGCGGCCAACAGAAGGGCCAGCAGCTGGCCAACAGTTGGCACCCCATTAGTTGCCATATGCCACAACAGGGCCATCAGTTATCCATCGCAGGCAGTAGCTACCACAAGTGGTTCTTCAGCGGTCCTGCAAGCACGTGCCATAAATGATGGCTAGCCTAATGTTGTCCGCTAGTTTCCCGGCAGTGGCAGCCGGCAATCACGTGACGTAACTGATGGCTTGTCGAATCTTGTCCGCCAATTTCCCAGTAGTAGCCATAAAAATAAAATAAAAAATAAAGGATAACCGCAGTTTCCCAAACTACAACTACTTTTTTTTTTTTTTTGCTCCTTACGAAACTTCTGAAATTTTGCGCTGGGGAAATTTTCACAGCGCAAACGGCAGTGGTTTGGAGTAAGTGGAATGCACGCTACAGGGCGTCTGGCTCGGAGCTGTCCTTCAAGTAACCGATTTGTAACAGTTCGTTGTGTCACTGTGGTGGCAACTGCAGCTCAAATTGCTGCCGCAGACGCGGTACGATGCGCCACGGCCATACGCTGTACACGGCGGTCTTACCTCTCAGTAGTGCCACGTGGCCGGCCGGAACCCTGTCTTCTTGAGGCAGTACCTTCCCTTGACCACCGCTGCCAACAATCATGCACAATGGCTACATTCCTGCCAAGTCGTTCTGCAATATTGCGGAAAGAAAATCCACCTTCTCGTAGCCCTATTACACGACCTCGTTCAAACTCCGTGAGCTGTTGATAATGGTTTCTTCGTCTTCTTAAAGGCATTCTTGACTAACATCAACACCCTACGTCGAATCTCAACGATAACTAACGCTCACGAACGTTACAGCGCGTATTTACAGCAAACCTGCTTTGCATGTTCCAAGGGGCGCTACTAGCGCCACACGTATGCGCCGAGCGCGAAATTTGCATAGACGTCATCTTACAGATGTACTCTCACCGCCTACTAACTGTCATTTATCTAACACAACCCCTTCTTGGTGTTAGGATTTTTTTTTTCCGTCAGTGTATTTACCCGTTCATGTCAAATTCTATTACATTTTTAACGTTGTATCTTTCCTTTCCGCTGTCCGAAGCTACATTTGTTTTAAAGAGGAAAGATACCTTATTTTACTTCTTGTTATTTTTAGAAGCGAATTCCTCCAGTCTTGTGTATTCAACCCATTTAGGAGTACATTATATCCTCATAGCGTGATTTTTTTTTTTTTTTGATTGGAGGTTTAACGACCACCGTGAGCAACTCAATGGGCTATAAGCAGTCGCCCGTCCCTAATGTAGGGTCACTGGTTCCAGGGAAGGGAGAGAGCCGGTGCTGTAAGACAAATACAACATCCATGCCTCACCGGGATTCGAACCCGGACTCCTTTCGGGCGAATGATCATAGGCCATCGCTTAGATCACTGCGCCACCGGTGCGGCCCACTATTTTCTAGCTAACTGCTTATCGCTTACTCACATAGGGTTGACACTTATTAATTCTCGAAACTTAATTTTCTTATTGGGAATTCGTTTCTTAACTCACGGGGGCGGAAGAAAGTAAAACGTCCTGCGACTTTAGTGTGTGTGTCTCAGTAATGGCGGATTGAATTACCATAAACACCGATGACAGCGAGCCATTCACGGTGAAGATTCACTCGTTGTGTTCGAAACGTTCACGAATGGTCCATCACTAAATTGCAGGTACACTACATTGACAAAAGTCGCCGGACACCTAGAAGAGAAACACAACATAGCATTTATTGACATACGGCCATCGCTTAGATCACTACGGTGTCGGTTTATCTTTGGCCTTAATGCATGTACTGACCCTTCCAGACATGCTTTCAACAAGGTTTTGGAACACAGCGATAGGTATGCGCTTCCATTCAGTACATAATGCTGCAGCTACCAGATGCTTAGTAGTAGCCCTTGGTTCCAAACTTCTAATGCGGCGCTCTAATTCATCCCATAGGTGCTCTATGGGATTACGATCAGGGCTCTGTTCTGGCCAGTCCACACACGATACGGAATTATCGTCAAACCGGACGACGTAACGATCCTTGCTTTATGGCTTGGTGCATTATCCTGCTGGTACCAACAAGGCTTGGTGCATTATCCTGCTGGTACCAACAAGGCTCGGTTGCATAGTATTGCCACAGAGTTGGTAGGACACAATTGTTCAGAATATCGAGGTACACGTGCTGGTTAACAGGTGTGTCCGCGATAACCAATGGGCCGGGACCATACAGCAAAAAACACCCCCATACAAGCACGCTGCCAGGATCGTGTATCTGGATGCATCAGTCCATAGGACACGTTTCCGTTGATCTACGGTCCGCGATAAATGTTCTTTACACCATGCTAAACGACGAGTAGCATTCCGAGTGGAGACGAAAGGCTTATGAGCAGCCGCATGACCACGGTAACCCATGGAATGAAGTTCTCTGCGAATGGTACGTGTACATACCGAGGTTCCAGCATTTTTACTCATCTGCACACTGAGGTCTTGTGCAAGTACTCCGTCGATTAGCTGTAACGACTCTTCTGAGGCTTCGACGTCCTCTATCACTGATTTTCTTCGGTCTGCCTGTACGTTTTGCTACTTAAGGCATTCTATGTGTCTCCCACTTATTCAATACATCCAAAACAGTTGACTTGGGTTTGTTTAAACGCCTCTCGGTTTCTATTATGGGCAACCTACTAAAATAACACCCAACAATCTTTCATTTCTCAAAGTCAGTTCTCTCCTGCCGCGACATTTTCACTCAACCTCACAGTGCGATATGATCGCGGTCAGCTGTAGACTTGTTTTTTGTACCGTTTGCAGCTGTGCCGCCCATCTTAACAACGCAGCGGACCCGTTCATTTGCTTTTTAAAGTGTGTCCGGTGACTTTTGTCAATATAATGTATATTGAACTCAATTATGTATATCTGAACTTACTTTTTTATGTTATTTTATACAGTTACCAACACCCGTTATTCTATTACTTAGACTAGAAATGTTATATCATTCCATAAATTCTGCATTGGTACTCTAAAAGATCACTGAACTTGAACCGCTTTTATTTCAAAAAACTATTGATAAATATTTTCCAGATAAAATTTGATGTAAAATCACTGAATTATCTCTATTTTATTTCCTGGTTAGAGTTTCTCACATAATCTCTTCGTTTTTTAGCACGTCTTCTGTAAAAAAGGATCGTGCATATGTTATCGGTTTGTCCGTCTGTCCGACCGTCTGTACCCACGATACTCTGCAACTATTAGTCCGATTTGAAAAATGTTTTTTGCATTGGGAAGGTTGAAATATGCGAATGATGATCCTTCATTTCTTTTTTTTTTTACGATGCACAATTTTCGCCGCTAGAGGGCGTAAATGCAGGTGATGTCGAATTCAAAAATACGTTTTAATCCACATATTTGCTTCTAAACATCCAATTGAAAAAACATCTTTTATCTTTCGATTCCATTTATGTCGAAGAGTATTTTATATATAGTTACTTTTTCAAATTACGCATATATTTTCCGCTAGGGGGCGTAAAAGTAAATTACATTTTTCCCGATAACTCTTCTTCTAATACTCCAATTTTAATTTTTTTTTCCACGGTTACACCTTCTGATCGAAAATCTTTTGCATATAATCTAAAATTTTTGGTAAAGAATACTTTGGCCACCAGGAGGCTTAGGTGTTAATTTTTGCTTCTGATACATTTACCATAAACTCTGAGCTTCTAAAATATCGATTGAAAAAATTCTTTCGTGGACTGATGGCAATCACATCGATAAACCTTTTCGGAATATTTTCTTCTTAAAATAATCCACAGTTTCTCCGCCAGGGGGCGTAGATGTATATCTTATTTTCGTCAATATCTCTACTTCTAGGAGTCCGATTTGAAAAATTTCTTCTTTAATGAATAGTGCTTTCAGTGTGACATGTTTTTCATATAATTTAAAAAATTTTAAGTAATTCATAGACTTTCCGCTAGGGGGCGTAAAGATAAATTGCTTTCCCCTCTATATATCTGCTTCTAAATCTCCGATTTGAAAAATTCTTTCTGCACCGGATACAGCTCCTGATGGGAAATCGTTTGCACATAATTTCTAATTTTTGTGAAAAATGGGTTGGCCACCAGGGGGCCTACATCTTAATTTCCGCTTCTGATATATTTGCAGCAAAATATGAGCTTCTAAAATCTCGATTGAAAAAAAACGTCGTTTGTAGACCGGTTGTACTCATGTCGACAAACCCTTTGGAAACATTTTCTTCTTAAAATAATGCATAGTTTCTACGCCAGGGGGCGTAGATACATATCTTATTTTTGTCAATATCTCTACTTCTAATAGTTCGTTTGAAAAATTCCTTCTTTGTTGGATAGTGATTCTAGTGTGACATGTTTTTCATATAATTTGAAAATTTTCACGTAATTCATAGACTTTCCGCTAGGGGGCGTAAAGGTACATTGCTCCCCCCCCTTATATCGCTGCTTCTAAATCTCTGATTTGAAAAAATCTTTCTGCACCGGATACATCTACTGATGGGAAATCCTTTGCACATAACTTCAAATTTTTGTAACAAATGGTTTGGCCACCAGGTGGCGTAAGCCTTGATTTTGTGCTTCTGGTGTATTTGCAGCAAAATATGAGCTTCTAAAATCTCGATTGAAAGAAAAGTCATTTGTTGACCGATACTACTCATGTCGACAAACCTTTTAGGAACATTTTCTTCTTGAAATAATGCATGGTTTCTACGCCAGAGGGCGTAGATGTATATCCTATTTTTGTCAATATCTCTACTTCTAGGAGTCCGATTTAGAAAATTACTTATTTGTTGTATAGTGTTTCCGATGCGAAATGTTTTTCCTATAAATTCAAAATTTTCATGTAAATCATAGACTTTCCGCTAGAGGCACAAAAGCAAATTGCGTTTTCTGCGTTATTTCTGCTCCTAAACTCCGATTTGAAAAATTCTTTCTGTATCGCATACAAGACCTGATGGAAAATATTTTTCAAATAATTTCTAATGTTTTTTAAAGAATGGTTTAACTACTAGGGGGCATAAGTGTCAATTTCTGCTTCTGATGTATTTGTAGCAAAATCTGGGCACTAGAAAACTCGACTAAATTTTTTTTCTTGGACCGATACTGCTGATATGGAAAATCCTTTTGCGAATTCTTTCTTCCTAAAATATTGCATGGTTTTTCCCACCAGGGAACATAAAGTCACATCTTATTTTTGTCGATATCTCTGTTTCTGAGAGTCCGATTTGAAAAATTATTTCTGTGTTGGAGAGCGTTTCCGGTGCGAAATGCTTCTCATCTAAATTCATGATTTTCTTAACACACAAGTCTGCAACCAGAGGGCGTAAGCTCACGATTTCGCTTACAGCCATATCTGAGATATTAAAAACCCGATTGAAAAACTTCTTTCTTCCGTTAGATATTATTGTTTTCCATAACGGTTCCATTGACTTTGAATAGCTTTGATAAATTTAATTTGAGTCAGAATGGATTCAAAAGACGTGTTTATTACACCCGAGCGAGAATTCGGTGTCATTTTTCTTGTTAGTTTTTGTGGTTGGCCTCTTGTATTCAGCAATAAAACGAAAAGTTTAGGTTTAAAGATAACCTTCAATCTGTGCCATCTTAAGATTCTTTATCAAGATTTTTCCTAATTGTTGCATTCTTTATATGCGTGAATTACCCTTTGAAGTCGCTATGTACTTATTTCAGTGACTCTTCTGCAATATCTTTTTTTCCATCTATTAGCACACTTATGTACGGCAGGTAACATACAGTATAAGTTCATTACGGTGTTGACAAGTTAATTGACTTATTAAATTTGAATGTCACTTTAATAATGCACCTTATATGCACTTCCACCGGCACTGATTCTCGTCTGTCGGGAAGCAATGGATTTCCATTTTCTTCTCGGAGTGCTCTGTCTCCAAAAAATCAATGCTTTCACGTTTTTGTCTTTCCTTTTTACATTTTTCATTTTATTCATCTCTTTTACGCAGTTCCGCTTCCTGAGAAAAGGTACCTCATTAAAGTTTTTGCTCAGAAAAAGCTGATAAAATTTCAAAAAACAGTTAATTTTTTTAAATGGACATGATATAAAATTGTTCGTTTAAGAAAATTTTGCATTTTCGTGAAATTAATAATATTTTAATGAAGTTTTTAAAAGAACTTTTTGATAAAGATGAGAGGTAAATGGCTATTTTTTTCATTTTTTTTATTCATGAATTTTTTTTTTTTTTTTTTTTTTTTGAATGAGATGTAAATTTTATAATTTTTCCAGATTTTTTCAAATTCCATATAAGCAATATTTTCTAGACACTCGAGACGTCATGGCGATACGATAACTACCATTAATAAGTAATTGAAAATATAAAGAATAATCTGTATATAAGATATCATTGCACATCTACAGTACGTGTGTGTGTGTGTGTGTGTGTGTGCGTGTATAACGACTTGACAGACTTGAACGAAATTCAAGTGAGAGATACATCAGCCCAAGACCACAAAAAACATGCTCACACATGGAATGAATGACCAGGAATAATGCTGATGCCTCGGAAAAAGTCCTTTACCGGTATCTGGATAAACGTTTTGCTTCTTTTATCAACAGGGAGTACCATCGCCATGCATGTCGCACAACGACCAGACATGCTGGTCACAAGATAAGGTTGGGCGGCAGTAAATGCCGTTGCTCCATTAACATAGATCACAACTTTATGACGCTTCTGAGCGTGGCATGAAGAGTAGCAATGCGTTCTCCTGAGCGTTCTAAATATGCTTAATAGGATTAAGATCTGGAGACCTGGTTGGCACCTTCATCCAGTAATTATTCTTACTCTCGAGATAATTATCGCTCGTATGAGTTCTATGAAAACGAGCATTATTGCACATAAAAATTAACTCGCGGCCTACAGCATCCCTGAGAAGCCTTATATAGCGTTCAAGAATCTCCCTTCTATATGCCTTCGATCATTCACGATGCAACCCTCAAACACATAGAGTGGTGTACAGCCATTGATCTGTATGTCTCCCTACATAAGAGATTCTCTCCTCCTACACAGTGATAATTTCCGCGTTCTCTCCAGATGAGCAAATGTAGGAAATATGTAATCAGACTGAAACGGGAAATATCCACGAAGAGCACATGCGCGCAGCGCGTATTGCTGTTCAGCTCAGGTGTGATAATGTCTGCACCTAATCCTTCGAGCTCTTCTTTGAAGGAAATCGTCAGTCTCCAGATCCCTCTAACGGAATAGGCTGGACACAGTTAGTCCTTACACCATCGTACGTGAAGCACAGGCGTTTTCAACAGTGAAGAAAACGGACTACTTGCTCTGTTCGTCCACTGTTCGCTTAGTCCACATTCATTTCGTCCTCAAAATGGTGGGAATACCGTAGAAAAATTCTGCTATTTGGTTGTCATCTTCTTCCTATGCCTTCTCGCTACAGTGGACAGATACCGGTCCTCTTGGAATATTATTACCCTTGGCCGTCCCGGATCTGGTCACCAGGACGCTTTCTTGGATTCTTGGTATTGTCTCCATAGCATGGAAATGACCATCAGCGAGACCTTATGCCATCTGATTACCTCCGCTTTAGTCTGCGCAGCCAACATTGTATCACTGGCGATCCACCTATCCGAATCCTCCAAGCAACTTCTGTAACGTATACTCTAGATTCAGTTTCCTTTTGATCTTACTATCTCTTGTTATTTTATTTTCCTATGTAAATTATCTTCTCACTTAACGAGATGTTATTTCTCCCGCTGAATGATATGTGGCAACGAGTGTAAGTTATGACGTGGTGGTATGCAGTATATATAGGCGCGCTCAACTATACCAAGAAGCTTCGTTTTATGTGATAGGTTCTTCTTAATTATTGTTATGCGATTCTACGAAAGTTCGGATATTCAGTAGTCGTGTGATTTGTTGAGTGTGTGTTTGATAATACCAGGAGCTCTCCAATAAAAGGTTTAAAGTGAGTACGTTTTCTCAGTTCATATTATTGTCAGACCTCTGTCTGGCTGTTAAGTCTCTTTCATTAAGTGTCTCCATTAAGTCCAGGGTATATTGTGTTTACCGCTCTAATAAGGAGCCTTCAAGGTACTAATGTACTAAAACCGAAGTTATAGTACTGATATTCAAGATAATGAGGAACGCTGAGTAAAAAGAAGTTCCATTTCAATGAATTTATTGCACGTGCAAGTCTTACCTAAACAAACTCTAGCACTTTGAAGATTAGGTACACTTTAGCTACGTCAAGTAACCTTCCAATAACCCTAACGTGACTTAACGTAAGCTTCCCTGCACTACACGTCCAGCGGAGGACTTTATTCATTATACTTCCTGTGGTCGTCTGCATGTTCTTCAACACCACCTGTAAGCCAATTGCCTTTAGAAGGTACGAGGTACGGTATGACGAATCCTTCAAACGAATCCGGGTGTTTATGTGCATGCTCTTCAACACCACTTGTAAGCTGACTGTCTTGAGATAGTACCAGGTAGGGTGTGGCGAATCCTTCTAAAGACTCCAAGTGTTTTTGTGCATGTTCTCCAACACCACTTGCAATCTGCCTGTCTTTAGAGTATTAAAGGTAAAGAGATAACGAATCCTCTAAGCGACTCCTTGTATTTTTCTGTATGTTCAAGCTCACCGGATATGATGAATTTTCCAAGCAATATGACTAATGCTCCAAAAAAATCTGAGTGTTCGTGTGTGCATTTCTTCAACACCTCTTGCATGCTGACCGACTTCAGTGCGTACGTGGATACGGTATGACGAATCCGCCAAACAACTCCTGGTATTTGTCTGTATGTTCTCCAACACCTTTTGCCAGATGAACGGCTTTAGAGTGTACGAGGTACGATATGATGAATCATCTAAGGGTGTTCGTCTGCAAGCTGACAGGCTTGGAGCGTGCGAGGGGTACGGTACATGACGAATGCTCATCTGCGATCTTACCATTTTTTAATGAGCCTTATGTGCCTAGAGTTGCGCAGGCTCCTGCGCAAGCACTTATCGCGTGGTATTCCTTTTTTCATATATGCTTTAGGCTTGAGCTGATGTACCTGTCGAAAGGATTTCATCAATTCTTGCCAGTCGCTATGCTGAATTTTCGAATTTCGTGCTTGTAACTTAGCCTTTGTCCTCCCGTTTAGTTACTAACAAATTTATTTACAAAATGGTGTTCTTATCAAATTATTTTTTTTTATTTCTATTGTTATTTTAAGTTTCTTCTTTTTTTAGTGTGAACTTGGAGGATGCCTTTTTGAAGTGTGTGTTCAATTAGCTATCATCATGGTGGGAAAGCAAATTCTCAACAACATTTCAGAGCTTTCATGGGCGTAAGTATTTACAACCATTTTTGTTTGCTTTAGAAGTGATTTTTTTAAGAATACGTGACTCCAAATCTCAATATTTAGTAATTATTTCGATTTCACGGAACATTAATTTTTCCTTTCAGTTTTTATTCAGCGTGCATTTATTTTCCGGCTTTCTTGATCATTTCATTCCGCTTTTCATTCCGTTTTTCATTTCATTTATTTATTCCTTCAGTTGCCACATTGTCTTACACATAGAGCTTTATCTATAAACAATATATGTACTGCAGCATATATATTGTTCATAGATAAAGTATATATAATCAAAAGTCTTTCATGACCATGAAAAACATAAATTACTCAACATTCCATATTTTGAAAGCTGCTCTGGTGACACAGTGTTCTAAGCTCCAGCCTCTGACCATTCTTACGAAAGAGGCTCGGGTTCGAGTCCCCAGTGGCACATGAGAGGTGTGTTTGTCTTACGGCACTGACGACACTGGTTTTCTCTCTCTTGTTCTCTCTTTCTTTCTTGTTCTCTCTCTCTTTCTTGTTCTCTCTCTCTCCCTTGTTCTCTCTTTTGTTCTCTCCCACTCTCTCAACCGGTGGTGGTAAATTAGGGACAGGCGATAGCTTGTATCCAAAAGAGTTCATCACGCTGTTCATTACACTTCGCGAACAAAAAAGAAAGAAGTCTGCAAATATGAAATCTGTGATCTCCAAATAACCCACAGAGACAGGCTTTCGTTGCATTCTAGGTCCCGGTCTAGGCGTATGAAAATTGATCTTGAGATAAAATTTAAAATCTCCTGTGACACTGGCAACGTATTCTTATTAGGGGAACACATATGCTTCTTAATTTTGAGTTCATTAAAGTTCCTTTTCTCGAACCATTGTTTGCCCAATGATGTGTTTTGAGATTATTTGTTAAGACCTTTGGCATTCTTAAAACATTACAGTGGGTTCAATATTAAACCTAAGTATTGATGTATTCATCTCTTTTATGTGTTTGTGTTTTTATTACGAAACACTGTGCACTTTTAGCATTTTGCCAATGCGTCCTGATGCAGTTTCGTTTCACATATACACAACTAGCAGTCATGCCCGTTATCTGAACGATAAATCTATAAAATCATTTTTTGAATATAAAATTAAAAAAAGGGAACATTAATTAAGGGAAAGAAAAGTAATCTAAGATACGTAACTGTATTACGATTTAGAACAGGGTGGTGACGTGAACGCATACGGTTTGACGTAAAATAGTAGCAGGCTTCGGCCACCTTAATTTTAAATTGAAATTTCACGGAATTTTTACAGCATTTCAACGTTTCGGGATCTTTAAACATATCAGAATTTTGAACAGTAAAGCTAAGCCACCCTTTTCAATTTTTTGATTTTCAGACTTTTCTAGGTGTAGAAGTGGTAGAAAAATTCTAGCAGACAATATTCCAAAGCCGCCAGTTTTTTTTTTTTTTTTTTTAGTTTTCGGACTTTTCTATGTCATCATCATCATCATCATCATTGTCAACCATTATCAATCCACTGCTGGACGAAGGTCTCCCCAAGTTTTCTCCACAACGGTCTGTCTTGTGCCAGTCTCCTCCATGTCACTCCCGCATACTTTCGAATTTCATCCACCCATCTTCCATGTGGTCTTCTTCTGGGTCTTTTCCTGTCCCTTGGAATCCAATCTAAAATTTCGGCTGTCCATCGATGGTCTGTTCTTCTGGCAGTATGTCCAGCCCATTGCCATTTCAGGGATTTAACTCTGATCAGGATGTCTTCCACTCTTGTCATTTTTCGGATCCACGTGTTCCTCTTCTTATCTCTCCTGGTTATACCAAGCATGCACCTCTCCATGCTACTTTGAGTTGTCTGCAGCCTTTGTATGTCTCTTTTAGTTAAGGTCCGCGTCTCTGCACCATACGTAAGCACTGGAAGGATGCATTGATCAAACACTTTTCTTTTAAGACATAATGGCATATTGCTCTTGAAAATTATGCTGTTTCTTCCAAAAGCTCTCCAGGCAAGTTTTGTACGCCGATTAATTTCTTCATCAATGTGACCCTCACTTGATATCTGCTGTCCAAGATAAACGTACGTGTCTGTTATCTCCAGCTTTTCTCCATCAATCGATAAATCTTCATTTCTTGTAAAAGCATTGTACATCACTTTTGTCTTCTGAAAGTTCATTTTTAATCCCACTTCTTTACTCTTTATACGGACCTTAATACCTATATCAGCATACCAATTTTCAGATCTCTAGGTCATTTAGAAGTGGTCCAACAATTCAAGAAAAAATTCTAACTGTTCTGTCGCTAAATTTCTTTTTCTTGTGAATTTGAGCGAAACTGATCAATTCTGTCGAATTTTGCAAAAAGGAAAAAGAAATCCTTTCTCCAGAACACGATGTTTCCTAGTGGGGAAGAATGGAGTGAGAGAATGTGAGCAGTTCTTTCATTTCATCTGACCGAAAACAAAATTTCATTTGAGAGAGAAAAAATAATTAAATGATTTGTGACAGACTTTCAAACTTCATTTTATTTTATTTTATTTTTTTTCGACGGTCTTTCCTATTACGGAACAAGGGAATTTTATTTCGCATGTGGAAGGTGAATTTATTGTATATGAACCTTTTTTCGTTCAGTAGTTTTTCTGTGTTTCCGCTATTTTGGGGTTATTTTGAGCTGCTGCAAAAATGTCACCAATTTGGGAGTCTTCGGTAGTAGTAAAAACATTCGTGCTGGTCCTAATCGCAAAGAACAACTATATTGAACAACTATATTGAATCTATTCACGATGTAAGGTGGTAAAAAGTAAGCGGGGTTGAAGGCCCAGCCGGCCTGGCTGGGGTTTTGGAGATTGGGAAAAGAAAATTCCCTTCCACAAGAGACATGACACTCTGTGGGGTCAGGAAATCTGAGAAACAAATCTCTTTCTTGTTGCTGCTGGTCATGATGTAAGGAGGAAGAAGAGCTCGATCGGCCACACTGGCCATTTTGGCCATTGGCCCGGTATCGTCGTAAAGCTGGGGTGATGACTTAGAGATGGCCCGGCTAAAAACAACAAACCTGTTCACCTGCAATTCAAAATTTTTCGCCGCCACTTTCGTCACTGAAAGTCGGACGACTCCTAGGCCTCAGTGGATAATGTTGAGAGAGAAAAAATAATATGCCAGTGGGGAAGTGCCATATCCAGCTGCTAAACTTACTAACTCGGTTGATGTTCAGGAGATAGAATCTGAGGTTGTCTGGAATGGTGAAAGAACATGTTACCTAATGAATATATGACCTTGGATGAGTTGTATGATTATGAAAAACTTTTTGGCCGACGATCCCTGAACTGTTTAAGTGCTGCATAGAAGTGTAAACCTTCCCTGTCTTCCAGGTAAGATGGTTCCTCTTCGAACCTTCTGCCCAGCGTGCGCTGAGAAAATGTTCCTTCGTAACATCGTCAAGAATCCAGAGTTGGCGATATTTGGCCTGGATTGTCACTTGTTTGAATTCTTCGAGAGGTGATATTTTCTGGAAATAATTCTTCGATGTTAGGTATGATTTTCTGGAAATGGAGATTCAGCGATGTAGTGTATTTTCTGGGAAATAAGTGGTATAGTGCATTTTCTCGAAACGATGAGGTGGTGTATTTTCTGGAAATAATATGGTATTTCTCTGGATGCTGTGTACCCTAGAAATGGCGAGATAAGGGTATTTCTGGAAATAATGTGAGTCTTTGTATGGTGTTTCTCTGGTTTCCCGGGGAAAAAGAGTTTGGGGACATAACAGGCACTGTTCCCAAAACCGCCATTTTTCCCCGACTTTTCTGAGTATACGGACATTAAGACCTATCGGCATAACTATTTTCAGACCTCTAGGTCGTTTAGAAGCAGTCGAACGATTCGCGGACGGAAATACTCGCATTTTCTCACTTTGCTTTATGCACACTGAAAGGACAAATTATTACGTAAAGCCTGGTGAAACTACGCAAAGCAGAAGAACAGCAGCAAATCGGTGGGTGCAGGAAAACCGATTTGGGCTATAAATAGAGTGGGTCGGCAAGCACAGGAGCACATTCCAGCATGGGTCGAGGACGAGATTAAGTGAGTTTGATCGAGGTCAAGTCGTGGGAACCAGGAAGGCCGGATTTCCAATCAGCGCAACGGCGACTCTGCTAGAAATTCCGCGACAAACCGTTGCAAGTGTGTACCAGGAGTACGCGAAATCCGGCAAAGCCGCTAACAATCGGATGAAATGTGGCCGTAAAAGTACATTGGATCATCGAAATCGCCGACAATTGGCCCGCCTCGTACAGACGAATAGGAAGGCTTGTTTTCAGCAAATCACGTCGCAATTTAATGAAGGAGCATCCACAAGCCTATGCTCAAAGACAATCCGTCGACACATGGCACAACTCGGCTGGGGCAACCGCCGACCACATCGTATCCCTATGTGAACGGCACAGCATCGCATGATTCGACTGCAGTTTGCGAAGGCCCATCGAAACCGGAGCGTGGATAAATGGAAACGCGTCTTATGGTCCAACGAATCCCGTTTCACACTGTATCGCGCTGATGGCAGGCAGCGTGTGTGGCGTAAACCATACGAAGCTATGGACTGCGCATGCCCAGTTGGGGTACTACAGACCGATGGAGGTGGTGTAAATGTTTGGGCAGCTTTCACGGGGTTCGGTCTGGGTCCCTTGGTACCTATTGAGTCTTCGGTCACTTGTTCCAGCTATGTGCAGCTCCTGGTCGACCACCCTTTCATCACGTGCCTCTGTCCGAACCAAGTTCCGATCTTCCAACAGGGCAACGCTCAACCCCATCGGTCCCGGCTAGCGACCGACTGGATCCAGGAGCATAGAAGCGAGCTTACCACACTCGCACGGCCCCCCATGCTCACCGGGCATTACCCCATAGAGAATTTATGGAACATATTGGGACGAGCTGTTCGTGATCCCCCATTCCCACGTACATCTCTGCCTGCTCTACGCCAAGCACTCTTAGATTGTTGGTCAGCGATACCTGTGTCTGTGTTTCGGAACCTCATTGCGTCCGTACCACGAATTATGGATGCTGTCCAGCGTGCAAAGGGTGGTGCCACATGCTATCAGGTGGGTGTACGTAATCATTTGCCCTTTCAGTGTATATACACTGATAAAATCCATTAACAGAGTAAGTGCTTGCGGTTTTGTGTTGGGACTAGCCACCAATGTTTTCTGCTTCTGCGTTCCAAAATAGAATAGCTATCAAACAAAACAACGCGACATCAAAACAATCAGGATTTTTAGCACGTCTTTTGAAAAAAAAGATCGTGCTTCTGTTATCGGTTTGTCCGTCCGTCTGTACATACGAAATCTCTGCAAATATTAGTCCGATTTGAAAAATTCTTTTTGCATTGGGAAGCTTGAAATATGCGGATGATGATCCTTTATTTCGTTTTTTTTTTTTTTTTTTTTTTTTTGCACGATGTACAATTTCGCCGCTAGAGGGCGTAAATGCAGATGATGTCGAATTAAAAATACGTTTTATTCCACATATTTGCTTCTAAACATCCGATTGAAAAAATTATTTTATCTTTCGATTCCATTTATCTCGAAGAGTATTTTAGATATAGTTACTTTTTTAAATTACGCATAGATTTTCCGCTAGGGGGCGTAAAATAAATTACAGTTTTCCCGATAACTCTTCTTCTAAAACTCCCTTTTTAAAAATGTTTTCTTCAGCGGATACATCTCCTGATGGAAAATCTTTTGCATATAACTTCTCATTTTTCGGTAAAGAATACTTTGGCCACCAGGGGGCGTAAGTGTTAAATTTTGCTTCTGATGTATTTGCCATAAAATCTGAGCTTCTAAAATATCGATTGAAAAAATTCTTTCGTGGACTGATGCCACTCACATCGATAAACCTTTTCGGAATATTTTCTTCCTAAAATATTTCACAGTTTCTCCGCCAGGGGGCGTAGATGTATAACTTATTTCTGTCAATATCTCTACTTCTAGGAGTCTCATTTGAAAAATTCCTTCTTTGTTGGATAGCGTTTTCCGTGTGACACGTTTGTCATATAATTTCAAATTTTTCAAGTAATTCTAGGGGGCCTAGCGGTAAATAGCGTTTCCCCCTATATCTCTGCTTCTAAATCTCCGCATTGAAAAATTCTTTCTGCACCGGTTACAGCTTCTGATGGGAAATACTTTGCACATAACTTCTAATTTTTGTAAAAATTGGTGTGGCCACCAGGTGGCGTAAGTCTTAATTTCCGCTTCTGATGTATTTGCAGCAAAATATGAGCTTCTAAAATCTCGAATGAAAAAAAGTCGTTTGTTGACCAATACTACTCATGTCGATAAACCTTTTAGCAACATTTTCTTCTTGAAAGAATGCATGGTTTCTACGCCAGAGGGCGTAGATATATATCTTATTTTTTTCAATATCTCTAAGTCTAAGAGTCCGATTTGAAAAATTCCTTCTTTGTTGGATAGTGTTTCCGATGCGAAATGTTTTTTCCCATATTTTCAAAATTTTCAAATAAGTCATAGACTTTCCGCTAGGGGGCACAAAGGTAAATTGCGTTTTCTGGTTATTTCTGCTCCTAAAACTCCGATTTGAAAAATTCTTCCTGTATCGCATACAAGACCTGATGGAAAATATATTTCACATAATTTCTAATGTTTGGTAAAGAATAGTTTGGCCACCAGCGGTCATGAGTGTTAATTTCTGCTTCTGATGTATTTGTAGCAAAATATGGGCTCCTGAAAACTCGACTAAATTTTTTTCTTGGACCGATACCGCTCATATGGATAAATCTTTTGAGAATACTTTCTTCCTAAAACAATGCATGGTTTTCCCAATAAGGGACGTAAAGTCACATCTTATTTTTGTCGATATCTCTGTTTCTAAGAGTTCGTAAGCTCATGATTCCATTTACAGCAATATCTGAGGGATTAAAAACCCGATTGATAAACCTCTTTCTTCCGTCAGATACTATTGTTTTCCATAGCGGTTCCATTGACTTTGAATAGCTTTGATAACTTTAATTTGTGTCAGAACGGATTCAAAAGATGTGCTTATTACACCCGAAAATTCGATGTCATCTTTTTTTTTTTTTATTATAATGTGCAGTCAACCCTCGATGTACCGCCCCTCGATCGCCCCCCCCTTGTATGACGCCACCTTTTGGGTCTGAACAGACGTGCTTTATATAAAACATCCCTTGATAAACGACCACACCCTTGGCATTCGCCAACCGCCGATGTGTATTAATGCGCCAACCTGCCTTTCCCAACACAAAACCTGCAAGCTGTGTGAGAATTCTCTTCTAGTTTTTTTGCACCGTGATTCAAACGTGGCGAACCTTAATATTAAAGTCACTGATTCAATCAAAGATGCGAATCAATGCCTTTTAGCATTAAGGAGATTCTTTGAAGCGAACTCGCAGGATTAGGATATTTCAAATACTTGTTAAATTCGATTGCGCTCTGAAATTAATTGAATTGTAATCTAAAACACAGATGAAAATAGACGAAGTTTTTAAAAGAAACTAAGGTATGGTAAAATGGCTTTGTGTAATGCTATTAATTTTTACTTGGTAAAGTTTTACTAACGTAACATGATTTTCTACTAATTTCCTTGTAATTAAAATGCTAACTTTTGTGGTCCTACTGTGCAAAGTAAATTTCCGCATTTAATGCATACCAGAAGCTTCCAAGATGGAAACGGACGCATTCGAACTACAGTGCGCTCTAAGTACACAACACGTAGCTGCATTTTTCTAACTAGCATGTTAATTAGAAAAAATGCTAATTAGCATGCTAATAAGAAAGCTAATTAGTATTAATCATGATTTTCTATTAGCAATGATTAACAAAATTTGGGTTACTTAAAAAGGACTGGCAAATTTGATACAACGCCACAATGCAACGCAACAAACGTTAACTGTATTTTCTGCTTACGAACATTTATTTTTGTGTGCTGAATAAAACGTGAAATATATTATAATCTCTTCTACGACTTTACACTATGAAATTCTATCATACGAATCACATTTTGCGTGATCAAAATATTTTCAATAGACGCTGTTGAACACAATGGTGAAATAACCACAACAGTGTGATTTCCGTAACAATACTTCAGAAGGTACTTGCATTCAGGTGTGTATAATATTGCTTTCTCAGCAAGAAACATGATTCTGATGTTTTTATTAGATGACTAAAAGGTTGGGAATTATCAAGGAGTGAGCGATATATGCCCCCCCCAGGTAATAAACAACGTTTACCCAGTATTGATTATCGAAGAATGCGCATCCCGAAGTTCCTCCATCCTCCATTAACAGTGAATGGTTGCTGTCTTTTGCTGGGACTAGCAGCCAACGTTTTCTGCTTGCGCAGTCCAAAATAGAACATTTTTGTGCTCAAAAGCTGATTTCTTACAATGTTTCATATGACATGTCTTTTTATGTAAATCAAATAATTTACCTATAGTAACACACCTGAATTGTTCGTATCAACAGCAAAGGGTTTTCTGTATTCATTAGTGTATGTGTTAAATGTACACGTTGCCAAATTCACAAATTTGTTGGTGACGGAATCTAAGCTGCTCCTCCTCGCTCCGGAGCCAGTTGTTCTAACCGATTAAACTACACCGATGGAATGTAACTCTGCAGATTTGTCGTGTTGACGTGCTTCACCTCTGTAGGACGTCGCAGCGTACGAGAAAAGTTCAACAATGTAAAGAAGACGAAATTTGTCTCTAACCTGAATCAGGAGATGGAAGTTGACGGTGGTCAACTGGTCAGAGGCTCGGGAATCTGGCAAGTTGTCTGATCCTTACTCGGATTCGAGTCCCGGGTGAAGCATGGGTGTTGTTTTCCCTGTGGCTCTGAGCCTTCCCTTGAGCCAGTGACCTCAGATTAGAGATAAGTCACTCAAAATAGTTAAAGACAAAAAAGAAAAAGTTGAATGCGCAATAATTCTCCTCAGTATATTTCCCTATATCAATTTATTTATTTCTATAAATCTCATGTAACGTGCCTGTCCCGCAGGACGCACATGAGATAAAGGCAGATAACAGTGAGGGTTGGTGCCACTGCAGTATAGTGGAGAGCACTCGGAGCCGAGAGTTGTGGGTTCGAATCCAACCCTGGCATAAAAATGACGGAGATATTTACGTTGTCATACTTTTAAAAAGATGTATAGTATTTTATTCAGGGCGATTATAAAGCGTGTGTGCATATAAATGGCGTTCTTTGAGTTGGTTTACCCTTGATGCAGGGGGTTAGACAAGGTTGTGTAGTATATCTCTACGACTGTTCAATGTGTTTATGGAAACAAGAAGGATGCCGAAATGGACACTATTGGTTTACATCTTGGGGATATCCTTGTGTGCATAGTGTTGTATGTTGATGACACAGTCCGCTGCTGTTTGAGGACGAATATATGATTTGCAGAGTACTGTCCAGAATGAACGATGTATGTAAGAAATTCTAACGAGTTGTAAGTAAGAAAAAACCATAGTCATAATAAATAAAAGAATTTTAAGTAAAGGAAAACCGTGGTCATGATAAATAAGGAAATAAAAAATAAGAGAAACCCATAGTCATGGTAAATAAAATTATAAATGACGGAAAACCATAGTTATGATAAAGAAATTATAAATAAGAGAATTTTATATAAAAACCGTAGTCATGATAAATAAGGGAATTGCTAAATTAGAGATTTGTAAATGAGTGAAACCCATGATCATGATAAATAAAGGAATAAATAAACGAAAACCATGGTCATGATAAATAACGGAATAAATAAATGAAAACCATGGTCGTGATAAATAAAGGAATATAAATAAAAGAAAACCATGGTCATGATGAATAACGGAATAAATAAATGAAAACCATGGTCATGATAAATAAAGAAATATAAATAAAAAAAAACCATGGTCATAATAAATAAGGAAATAATAAATAACTGAAAACCATAGTCACAATAAAAAAGGAGAAACCATAGTCCTGATAAATAAGGAAATAATAAATAAGGAGAAACCATAGTCATGATAAATAAGGAAATAAATGAGGGAAAACCATAGCCATGATAAATAAGGAAATAATAATAAATAAGGAGAAACTATAGCCATGATAAATAAGGAAATAATAAATAATGAGAAACCATAGTCGTGATAAATAAGGAAATAATACATAACGGAAAATTACAGTCATGATAAATTAGCGATTTGTAAGTGAAGGGAAACCATTGTCATTAAAAATAATGGAATGATAAGTAAACGAAAGCCATAGTCATGATAAATAAGAGAACTACAAATAATTCCGTTTTTAACGTTCAGTCTGTAGCTCCACAAACCTCCAAAAACTAACCAATTAAATATGGATTTCACATGTCATATTAAACATACTGATACACTTTGCATCCTATACTAGGAGTGTTGTTGCATTTCATGCTTAAAAAGATAAGACTGAGAGAAAACGTCGCTACACTGACCTTAACATTTATATCACTTCACAGTGAAGTCATGAATTGGTGGAAACGATGGTGGAGAGCCAGGGACGGACCCAAGAACCGCATGGCGACGACTCAATGGGAGAAAGATTACAACCTCCTGGAATGTGACAGAATGGCGCTCTTCGACGAATATCTAGAGATGGGTGAGTCATAAATTATTTCTGCTTATATCACTAAAGTTTAGGAAAGTGAGGCTACATTTTTATTTCATAAGCTCCACTAGTTTCAGACATTAATAAATTTTCTTTCGGTATATCACGGATTGAGTAAATTACAACGTAACATAATTAAATCGCTAGTTAATAAAACAAATTAACTAATAAGAATTGAATAAAACCTATCGAATAGGATACGTCTGTCCGTAACGCTCTGACGTCATTCAGTACTTGCAGCGCCATCTGTTTTTATCCGGTGGCCGAAATCGGAACTAAGCTCACCGCTATCGCTCGATACGTAAAATCAAGGAGAAATACCGGAGAATAAAGTTAGTAAGACAAACGACCTCATCTGTGGTTATGCACACGTGCTCGAACAATTGTCTGCGATGTTTGTTTTGTTACGTAGGTCTTATGTCGTGTTTTATTACATTTTCTTCGCATTACAGCGTAATTTCATAAAAAAAGGAATAAAATTGCAGCGTATTTTCATAAAAAGGAATCAGCGTTATTTTATTTCGTAAAAAAGAATCAGTGTTATTTTATTTCGTAAAAAGGAATCAGCGTTATTTTACTTCATAAAAAGGAACAAGTAAAATTGTAAGAGAGAACTGCAGGCGTAGTTTTGATTCACTCTGATGAAAATTTAAAAAATTATTCGGTACCGTGGATTTTTTTCTGTCTCGCTCAAGATGGAAGAACATAAAGCTGAAAGAAAACGTCTCTTAAATAGAGAACCACAACGACCATGTCGTGCAAATCAATCTTCTAATACTTTGTAGTACAAGATCGAAGAAGTTAAAGCTGAAAGAAAACGCCGCTTGAATAGAGAACGGCGATGACGTACAAACCAACCTTCTAATACTTTGTAGTACAAGATGAAAAAAGATAAGACTGAAAGAAAACGTTGCTTAAATAGAGAACGACAACGGCGATTGCGTGCAAACCAATCTTCTAAGCTTTTTCACCAGTGCATGGCACAGGATAGGAGCTTAAATTAGTTCTCTGTGAAATACCATCATTTCTCAGTGGAAAATGAATCCTTCTCGAAGAATTAAAATGGCTGCTCAATGAAATTAAATCATCGCTCAATAGATTTAAATCTGTATTCAATGAAATCAAAACACTATTTGACGGAGTTATTACTATTTAGCAGAATCAATTCTCCGGAAGTTAAAAACAATACTCAACAGAATTTAATGAGTTTCATCGAAATTAGGTCATACTACTTTGGAGCTTAAATTGTTACTGAAAATAATTAAAACCAAGCATAACACGAAAATTTTAGTTATATATATACACACTATATTGACAAAACTCACCGGACACCCTGTAAAAAGCAAATGAACGGATCTGCTGTTTTGTAAAGATGCGCAATACAGCTGCAAACGGTATAAAAACAAGCCTGCAGCTGACCGCGATCATATCACACTGTGAGGTTCAGTGAAAATGTCGCGGCGGGCGAGAACTAACTCTGAGAAAGGAAAGATTATTAGGTGTTATATTAGTGGGTTGTCCATAAGAGAAACCGAGAGGCGTTTAAATATACCCAAGTCAACTGTTTTGGATGCACTGAATAAGTGGAAGACACATGGCGTGCCTAAAACAACAAACAGTACCGGGAGACCAAAGAAAATCAGTGATAGAGGACGTCAAAGCCTCAGGAGAGTCGTTACAGCTAATCGCCGGAGTACTGCACAAGACATCAGTGTACAGGTGAATAAAAATGCTGGAATATCGGTATGTACACGCACCATTCGCAGAGAACTTCATTCCATGGGTTACCGTGGTAGTGCTGCTCCTCATAAGCCTTTCACCTCCACCCGGAATGCTGCTCGTCGTTTAGCATGGTGTAAATAACATTTATCGTGGACCGCATATCAATGGAAACGGGTCGTATGGACTGATGAATCCAGATACACGATCCATCAGTCTGATGAATATATATATATATATATATCATATTCATCAATGTCAACTATTATCAATTTACTGCTGGACGAAGGTCTCCCCAAGTTTCCTCCACAACGGTCTGACTTGTGCCAGTTTCCTCCATGTTACTCCCGCATACTTTCGAATTTCATCCACCCATCTCACATGTGGTCTTCTTCTGGGTCTTTTCCTGTCCCTTGGAATCCAGTCTAACATTTCGGCTGTCCATCGATGGTCTGTTCTTCTGGCAATACGTCCAGCCCATTGCCATTTCAGGGATTTTACTCTGATAATGATGTCTTCCACTCTTGTCATTTTTTCGGATCCACGAGTTCCTCTTCTTATCTCTCCTGGTTACACCAAGCATGCACCTCTCCATGCTGCTTTGAGTTGTCTGTAGTCTTTGTATGTCTCTTTTAGTTAAGGTCCACGTCTCTGCACCATACGTAAGCACTGGAAGGATGCATTGATCGAACACTTTTCTTTTAAGACATAATGGCATATTGCTCTTGAAAATTATACTGTTTCTTCCAAAAGCTCTCCAGGCAAGTTTTATACGCCGATAAATTTCTTCATCAATGTGACCCTCACTTAATATCTGCTGTCCAAGATAAATGTAGGTATTGGTTATTTCCAGCTTTTCCCCATCAATCGATAAACCTTCATTTTTTGTAAAATCATTGTACATCACTTTTTTTTCTTCTGAAAGTTCGTTTTTAATCCCACTTCTTTACTCTTGTCAGCAAGTTCCTGGGTCATACTCTGCAGCTCTGATGGGGTAGTTTCAAAAGTGACTACGTCATTAGTAAAACAAAGGTTAGTTAGATAATCTCCATTAATCTTTATCACTTTGTTTTCCCAGTTCAGTGATTGAACGACATTTTCCAATATGGCATTAAAGAGTTTGGGAGATATAGTGTCACCTTGTCTCACTTCCTTTCCAATTTTTATGGGTGTTGTATTCTCAAATAACCGAATTTTTGCACTTGCATTTTCATAGATGTTATTAATAATATGAGTGTATGCATCTTCAATACCGCAGGACTTCAAAGCCATTATAACCGCTGATATATATATATATATAAGTTTGCACATCGGAAGAAATGGATATTTCAGGCCTAACATCGGAAGAAATTGATATTTCTGAAATTAACAGAAAAGTAACCAAAGCTCTTATGGAAACAGCAACAAAATTAGCTGAGTCTAAGAACAAGTTGCATGTAAACAAATTATCAGGAAAAACCAAAATGTTGATGCAAAAAAGAAGAGAGATGAGGACAACTAAAGAAGATGTGACTTCCAAAGTGGAATATATAGAGCTATGCAAGACAATACGCAAAAGTATCACTGAAGACGTAAGGAAATTCAACTGTGAACTAGTGAGGAAAGCAATTGAAAACAACCAAAGCCTAAAGATAGCAAAGGGACATCTCAGTAAGGGAAGAAAACAGATTATGGCACTGAGAAAAGAAGATGGTTCTGTAACAAGAAATAGAGGCGAAATTTTGACAAGAGTGAAAGATTTCTACTCCAAATTATATGAAAGGGATGATACATGTACTCCAGACATCGTGAAAGGTACCAGTACCAGAGTTCTTCCAGTTCTCCCAGCAGAAGTTGAACATGCAATCAAGAACATGAAGCAAGGAAAAGCTCCAGGAGAAGATGGAATTACTGTAGACATCATACAAGAAGCAAGTGGAGAAATCGAAACAGTACTCGCCCAAATTTTCACTCGATGTCTTAATGAAGGGAAGATTCCTGAGGATTGGAACAATGCTACAATAATCCTGCTACATAAAAAAGGTGACATTGAGGATCTCAGGAACTACAGACCTATCAGCCTCCTATCAGTGGTTTATAAAATCTTCACTAAAGTTCTCTCACACCGCTTGAAGGTAACACTGGACATGGCTCAACCGAGAGAACAAGCTGGATTCAGAAGTGGCTACAGCACAATAGATCATATCCACGTACTGAGAGAACTAATTGAAAGAGCGAGGGAATAGGAACTTCTATTGTGCGTGGCTTTTGTCGATTATGAAAAAGCCTTTGATTCGGTGAAACCATCAGCAGTTACAATGGCTCTGAAATCCTGCGGTATTGAAGATGCATACATTAATACTATTAATAACATCTATGAAAATACAAGTGCAGAGATTCGGCTTTTTGAGAATACAACACACATAAAAATTGGAAAGGGAATGAGATAAGGTGACACTATATCTCCGAAGCTCTTTAATGCCACATTGGAGGGTGTCTTTCAGTCGCTGAGCTGGGAAAACAAGGGGATAAAGATTAATGGAGATTATTTAACCCACCTTCGTTTTGCTGATGACGTAGTCATTTTTGCAACTACCCCGTCAGAGCTGCAGAGTATGATTCAGGAACTTGCTGACAAGAGTAAGGAAGTGGGATTAAAAGTGAACTTTCAGAAGACAAAAGTAATGTTCAGTGCTTTTTCAAGAAATGAAGATTTATAGATTGATGGAGAAAAGCTGGAAATAACAGACACGTACGTTTATCTTGGACAGCAGATATCAAGTGAGGGTCACATTGATGAAAAAATTAATCGGTGTACAAAACTTGCCTGGAGAGCTTTTGGAAGAAACAGCATAATTTTCAAGAACAATATGCCATTATGTCTTAAAAGAAAAGTGTTTGATCAATGCATTCTTCCAGTGCTTACGTATGGTGCAGAGACGTGGACCTTAACTAAAAGAGACATACAAAGGCTGCAGACAACTCAAAGTAGCATGGAGAGGTGCATGCTTGGTGTAACCAGGAGAGATAAGAAGAGGAACTCGTGGATCCGAAAAATGACAAGAGTGGAAGACATCATTATCAGAGTTAAATCCCTGAAATGGCAATGAGCTGGACATACTGCCAGAAGGACAGACCATCGATGGACAGCAGAAGTTTTAGATTGGATTCCAAGGGACAGGAAAAGAACCAGAAGAAGACCACATGGAAGATGGGTGGATGAAATTCAGAAGTATGCAGGAGTGACATGGAAGAGACTGGCACAAGACAGACCGTTGTGGAGGAAACTTGGGGAGACCTTCGTCCAGCAGTGGATTGATAATGGTTGACAATGATGATGATGATGATGATGATGATGATGATGATGATGATGATGATACAGGGTGTTTCATAAAGAATGTCCCAATTTGTAAAGTGGAGATCTCGGTAACCACGAACCTCCGATGAATGCGACTCGTGTCATGTTTACGGGCGTGGCCCTGAGTTTGTTATGACTACCGCTAGATGGCAGCACGAGCGTCCAAACAGCCGCTACGCTTTGTGAATGAGAAGATGGTGTCGAGGCAACAGAAGGCATTTTGTGTGCTGGAATTTAGCAAGACCAAATCCGTGATTACGGTGCAGCGTGCGTTTAAACGGCGTTACGGCAGTGCTCCACCAGTGGGCAAAAACATTCGTCGTTGGTATCGACGATTTGAAGAAAGATGGTGCTTATGTAAGGGAAAGAGTACTGGACGACCAACCACCTCAGCGCCGAATGTGCAACGAATTCACGAGGCGTTTCAGCGACGCCCACGGAAGTCTACTCGTCGTGCGAGCCGCGAACTTGCCATCCCTCATGTGACTGTTTCGCGTGTTTTACGACGACGTTTCCTGCTGAAGCCGTACAGATTGCAACAGGTGCAAGCTCTTCGTGGAGGTGACAAAACACAACAAAAAGATTTGTTTGCAACTCTGTTAGAGGACATGGAGGACGACACCGTCGTACAAAGGTTGATCTTTAGCGATGAAGCAACCTTTCATGTAAGTGGGAAAGTTTGGCGCCACAATGTTCGCATATGGGAACTGAAGAATCCGCATGAAACTCTCCAACATGAACGTGATTCACCAAAACTGAATGTTTTTTGCGCGGTTTCTGTTAGAAAGGTTTATGGCCCTTTCTTTTTTGCGGACAACACGGTTACGAGTAACTCCTATCTTGCAATGCCGAACGACTGGCTATTTCCATAGCTGCAGGATGACTCTGAAGATTACATTTTGCAGCAGGACGGCGCACCGCCACATTGGAATCTCCAAGTTCGTCGGTTTCTAAACGACACATTGCCTCAGCGTTGGATTGGACGCAGGGGACCCTATGACTTGGCACTACACGCTTGGCCTCCGAGATCTCCAGACATCACACCATGTGACTTTTTTTTTATGGGGATACGTAAAAGAACGTGTTCATGTTTCCCCTTTACACGCTGACTTGGATAAGCTCCGAACGAGAATCACGGCCGCGGCAAATTCTGTGACTGACGACACTCTCCGACACGTTTGGGATGAATTCAGCTATCAGCTTCATGGTGTCCGTGCAGCAGGTGGAGGGCACATTGAGCATTTGTAATTGTGGTGAGTGAAACTTTGACCTTCCTTCATACTTGGCTCTTTGTTTTGTAACTATTCCACATTGGCCTTATTAAATATACTACTTTGAAATCGGGTATTTGTTTTTGAAACACCCTGTATATTCTTTCTTTTCGACCTGGATGAGGTCGAAAAGAAAGGATTTCATCAAGTATGAGGTTGGGATAAAAATATTTCTTGTAGTGCAAAACAGAACTACAATCGTTTGGACAAATACTGGGTACTCACAAAACTAGCGTCCATGATGATACACTGGTCACAAAATCTTAGAGATATTGCGGTTTCAAAGGGAAAACGTGGTGATATGTAAATTTAACGACTACTGGATATCGATTATCATCGTGAATAACTACGCCATATGTAAGTTAGCATCATGAGAACATAGCACGTGGTATTAGAGCTCCATAAAAGTATCCTGCGTGAAGTAGAAATCAAAACGGGTCGTTTCACCGCTTGATTTAGAAGTTTACTGAATTTATTGTCTTCAATGTGGGATTAACCTGGAATGATGTCCAAACGACGTTTAAGTATTGTCAACAGAAATCGGGCTGTTCACATGTTGCAAGCAGGTGTACGGCTGATCGATGTGGCTGCTGCTTTAGGAGTTTCGCAAAGTGTAGTAAGCCAGCTACACACAAGATTTCTATGGCATTGAAATGTTGCAGGTCGGCCCAGGAATGGTTGCCCAAGGAAAACTGACCGCATGGAGGCAAGATCGTTACCTGAGAGTAAGTGTTCGGAGAAGGCCTAGTATCGCCAGTAGCCAACTCCGTGAATCACTTCGAGCTGCTTCTAGTGTCACAGTATGTCCTGTGACACATATTCTAATTTAACTTTCATTTTTAGTTCCTTTTCCCATGTAAATTTCAGTTTGTTCTCTTTTGTACTTTCCAAACTTAACGTGATATCTTCTCTCTCACATGAACGAGGTTGGCAACTCTTTTGAGGTCAGAGTGAGTGACGTATGAATGTGATAAGAACGTTAGATAACAAGTTAGTAAAATCATGCAATGCATTCATTATGATACGCTTTCCAACATACCAGAAATCATCACTCAAGTTATGAGGATAATAGCTGTAGAATAAATCTTGCTCCTGTGCCCTGACCTTTGACCCCATATCGACGATATTCAACAGAACCGGTTCAGTATACCTCTGGAACAACATACTAAGGATTTGTCGCAATAGAAGCATTTTTAGTCAAGTTATGAGGATAATGGCTGTGGAATAAATCCCGCTCCTGTGGCCCGACTTTTGACCCCATTTCGATGATATTCAACAGAACCGGTTTCGTATACCTCCGGAACAACATGCTAAAGTTTTGTCGTAATAGAAGCATTCTTACGTAAGTTATGATGCATAAGGGCGATGGAATGGATTCTGCTCCTATGTCCTGACCTTTGAACCCCATTTCAGCCATTTTGAATAGGGTTCCTTCCCAGGTTGTCCCCTACGACATACCGAAATTTCATCGAAATCGAACCATCTTTACGCGACTTATCGTGCGGACGGATGGACGGACAGACAGGCGGACAAAGCTGAAGCATCTACGCTTCTTCAACCTACGGTTGGGAAGCGTTCGATCGTTATTAAGATAGATTATACGACAGATAAATACGGCATTATATGTGAAGTGTAAAACTCGCAGTGCTATATTTTGGATTTCATCAAATATTGCTGGACTAATAAAAGGTTATCGTGAGTTTGACATCTGTACATGCTTCGTCTGGCCGTAAAACCTTAATTAGAGCTGTCCCGTGCAACTATTGCATTGTATTCTCATTTAGTTTAACATTTTCTTAGTCATGGTTGTAGGCATAGCGTAACACCAATCTCGCACACGAAAAGGGTCACGTTGTCGGAAAAGTCATGACTTATTTTAGCCATGTTTTGCAAAGGTCATTTATTGATAGAAAGAATAAAGATCAATCAATGATATAATGCCCGTTTTGTTCGATAACCTTTTGCCATCTTTTAGTGAGTTGCAGAATGCCTCGTTCATAGAAGGACCTGTCTTTCGTGGCGAAAAACTGTACAAGGTGCTGATTTACAGCCTCATCTGAATTGAACGTTATACCACGCAAGGGCTGTTGAAGAGAGCGAAACAAGTGGAGGTCTGACGGCGCAAGGTCAGTGGAGTATGCTGGGTGTGGCAACACATCCCACCCAAGCTCCAATCATTTTTGGCGGGTGATCAAACTTGTGTGTGGTCTCGCATTGTCGTGATGGAACACAACACTTTTACGATGAATGAGCTCTGGACGATTCTGGATGATGGATTCGTTCAAACTGTCCAATTACCGACAGTACACATTCAAATTGATTGTTTGGTTCCGTGGTAGGAGCTCGAAAAACACGACACCTTTAAAATCCCACCACACTGAGACCAGAACCTTCCGCTGATGAATGTCTGCTTTGGATGTCGTTTGAGGCGAAGCAGCAAGTCGGGACCAAGACCGTTTGCGCAGCACATTGTTGTACACAATCCACTTTTCGTCACCAGTTATCAGTCGCTTCGAAAAAGGATCGTTTTCCTCACGTTTAATGAGCATATCGCAGATGTTTATATGCGCCGTCAATTGAGCTTCTTCGAGTTCATGAGGAACCCACACATCGAGCTTGCTTACGTATCCCAGCTTCTTCGGGTGGTCGTGAACGCTTGAATGATGGATGTACAATGTGTCTGCAATCTCTCGTGTCGTGTAACATGGGTTTGACTCGATCAATGCCTTGTTTGGTCGTCATCAACCTCGGTTGGCCTCTCGGACCGAGGAGCATTGTTGGGGCCAAAATCACCAGCACGGAATTTTGCGAAGCACCGCTGGCACTGACGTTCTTATAGAGCATTATCCTCGTACACTTTACGCAACTTTTCACAAGCTTGACGGGCGTTCTTCCCTTTACGGAGGTAAAACAGTAAAATATGGCGAAAATGCAGAGTTTCGTCTTCCATCTTCAACTTGATTTCAAATCTCCGCAAATCAACCAAATCGCTCACTATTCCTTTTAGACTGCGGCTAGAACTGGCACCTGTCGAATGCCATTGCGATAACAGAGCTGCGCATGCCTCTAGTACTTCCAAAACCGCCCAACCGCCATCGGGTGCCAAAATACGTCATGACTTTTCCGACAACCCACAGTACTCAAACGGTACAAAACCATCTTCATAGAGAAAAGAGGCTATCAGCTCACCGCAGTCAAAGATGAACCTAGGTATAAGAGTACATGTCATGGAATGTAGAATTTGTGTTTTAATGGCCGTACTTCCTTGTAGTAACATGAATGCCTCAATGTCCCAAAACGAGATCATTGTGACACTGTTTCACGCTTCTATTGACATGCATTCCGTTTTCTCGATGACAATGCAACCTGTCACTGTGACTGAAGAGTGCTTCAGGAGCTGGAAAATGATTTTTCTCGATGACAATGCAACCTGTCACTGTGACTGAAGAGTGCTTCAGGAGCTGGAAAATGATTTTCTCGATGACAATGCAACCAGTTACTGTGACTGAAGAGTGCTTTAGGAGCTGGAAAATCATTTTCTCGATGACAATGCAACCAGTCACTGTGACTGAAGAGTGCTTCAGGAGCTGGAAAATCATTTTCTCGATGACAATGCAACCAGTCACTGTGACTGAAGAGTGCTTCAGGAGCTGGAAAATCATTTTCTCGATGACAATGCAACCAGTCACTGTGACTGAAGAGTGCTTCAGGAGCTGGAAAATCATTTTCTCGATGACAATGCAACCAGTTACTGTGACTGAAGAGTGCTTCAGGAGCTGGAAAATCATTTTCTCGATGACAATGCAACCAGTCACTGTGACTGAAGAGTGCTTCAGGAGCTGGAAAATCATTTTCTCGATGACAATGCAACCAGTTACTGTGACTGAAGAGTGCTTCAGGAGCTGGAAAATCATTTTCTCGATGACATTGCAACCAGTCACTGTGACTGAAGAGTGCTTCAGGAGCTGGAAAATTATGCGATTGAATCGTTGCAGTTGCCCCCGAGGTCTCTTGACCTTAATCCTATTGGGAACATTCGAGACCCGGTTCCATACCCCAGTAAACTGGCAGACCTCCGTAACGTATTGCCTATAATATGGGACGAGCTGCCACAGACACTTATTAATAATGTCATAGCAAATATGCCTCGTAGGTGCAAGGGCGCCTATAAGGGGGAAGGGGCAGGGGCTCGACCCCCCCCCCAAAGTACTCATATGTGCGCCCCTGCGTAGGTGTCAATACGTTTTTCGACACAGAGGTTCTGTTACCGGGTACTGAAATCCAGAGGTATGGACATTCTCCGAATTTTCCATTTTTTTCAATATTGTAGTGCTACTTTGTTATGTGCAGAGACTGTACAACAAATTGTTTTTGAAAACGCGCTGTTTATCGTTTGTGTCACATAGCCTTGCTAATGTTATTTCAATGCGTTTTACTTGAATCAGATAGTGCGTCAAAGAATTTTTAAGACTGGCGCTGGATTTCAGCCTACGGTGGCGCCACCAGTGTAATCGCGAATGCGTTATAAACCGGGACCATCTGCTTGCTTTCTGCCAAAAATACTGCGCAGTTGTTAAAGTAACTCCAACGAAACGGCCGTTCATTACAGAAGTAAAAATTTTTTCATGTTAAATTATTAAGATGGAACAAAGGGTTGTTATTAAATTTAATGCAAAACTTGGTAAAAGTGCTTCGGAAACGTACCAAATGATGAAACAAGTTTATGGTGAGTTTTGTTTAAGTAGATCAAATGTTTTCCTGTGGTACAAACGTTTTTTGGACGGAAGATTCTGCAGCTCACTAGAAGATGAGAAGCACACCGGAAGACCAAGTTCATCTAGGACACCCGAGATTATTGAAAAAGTGCGTGATTCCGTGGCAAACAATCGATGTGTGTCACTAAAAATGATGGAAGAGTCTTTAAACATCAACAAAGAAACGATTCGAACCATCCTGCGAGCAGAGTTGGGCAAAACAAAAGTCTGTGCTAAATTTGTTCCACACACGTTAACCAATGAACAAAAATCAAGGAGAAGTGCACATTGCAGATACATCATTTCAGCCGCTGAAAATGATCCAAACTTCTTAAAATCGATTGTTACTGGTGATGAAACATGGTGTTTTCAATATGATCCTAAAACAAAGTGACAAAGTGCGGAATGGAAGTCAAAAAACTCACTACAAGCCAAAAAAACAAGAAAAGTTCTATCGAAAATCAAAACAATGCTCATTACATTCTTCGATAGTTATTATCCACAAAGAATTTGTTCCAAGTGGACAAACAGTTACTGGTGAGTTTTATTTAAATGTTTTGAGGCGTTTGATGGGCAGAATTCGTCGCATTCGTCCAGAATATTGGGATGAAAACAGTTGGTGTTTGTTGCACGATAATGCACGCAGTCACACCTCACTTCTTGTTCGTAGATTTTTGGCGAAAAATAACGTCTGTGTGTTGAACCATCCACTGTATTCGCCTGATTTAGCACCCTGCGACTTTTCTTTATTCCCAAAACTTAAAATGACGTTAAAAGGGTGTTATTTTGATGATATTTCGACCATACAAACAGCTTGGACGCCGTGCTATGGAGGCAATTCCGCAAAGTGAAGTGGAACAGGCATTTGAATCATTATTAAATCGCTGTAACAAGTGTATTGAAGCCGAAGGGACTTATTTTGAATAACAAACCAAAACAAATTATAATTTCTTGTTTCTTTTTCATTTTACAGACCCAGTCTTAAAATTTCTTTGCCACATTGTGTATACATACTTTATCTCGTACAATATCCCTAAATTTTTTGCGACCAGTGTTTCTCTGAATAGTACCGAGAACGGTTGACAACGTTATATGAAACGAACTGAACAGAACAGTTTGGTGCTCATTGAAACCATGTGATGTCATGCATTGTCATTCATGACATCACATGGTTTCAATGAGCACCTTTGTTGCTGACAGCTGTCGTCAACTTTTGTTACTCACATAAACCATGTGAGACAATGCATGACATCATGCATTGTCTCACATGGTTTATGTGTCAGAAACAAAGCATTCAGCTGTCAGTCATTCGGCTGTCAGCACCAAAGCATTTAATTGGCTTTGCTGAAAGGAAAGTGAAACGCACAAAAGATAAAATGACATAATTGATCCGTATAACACGGGAACATTGAAAGAAAACACTCAGTCCTGAGGAAGAAGAGATGTTACTTCCCAAAAAGAAACTAGGAATTAAATAACCGAAAGCGGTACCAATCGCAGATATTCACGTAGATTTCAGATGACTGACATTCAACCGATTTCAGCCCTTACCGCAAGAAATTTCCACGTGTTTTTTAAGTTTCATCGTGTTCACATGAACAGCGTGGTTTATCGTGCATATATCTACTGTATGATGACATGAAAAAAGCTCCAATTACACAACACGTTACTCTCACGCTCTCACGCCCTCACGGTTGAAGTTACCTCCGAGAAATTTTCTACTGCGATCTAACAATGGAATAGAACGATGAATTCAGTTGATCAAAATAATAATAATAATAATAATAATAAATAGCTGTTTCACACTCGCCATTTTAAGAAGAAAAATGTTGAAACTTTAATTATAATGGTACAGAGATGCAAAGCGTATCAATGAAAACAAATAAATGCTAAATTAAAAGTAATTGGAACTAATTTTAAAGCAAAATGCTTGGGGTAGGCGCATATCACGTTTCTTGCATAACATGACGACGTCACGACCCGCCTTCTCGTCTGTCGATGTTGAACTGGGAAAAGAATATTCTGTGTGGCCTTTGACCTGGTTGGTTGAATGGCATTCGTGGCGTGTCTGCCAAGCGTGACGTTAGCATCGTGAAAGCTTCCCATCTGTTTTATGACATGGCCGCTGACTGTCGCGCTGTAAGAAGACGTGTTAGACAAGCGAAATATAAATTAATATGTGGACATGAATAAGGGCCTTTGCTTGCTTAATATGTATTTGGACGAAGTACTTCAATTTTCTGGCGTCAGAAGTTAAATGCTCAACACATCACACCTCTTCATAGACATAATTAATCCAATACTGGTAATAACGGACAAAACGTGGTGTGCTTATTTAGATTGATGTTTATTTGGTTCTATTATTTTTCGAAAGCTCATTTTGAATATTATAAGCAAACAGAATGGTATAGTAATAGTGTGTGTGTGAGAGAGAGAGAGAGAGAGAGAATAGGAAGATTTCATGTTAAGTACATGAAAAATGTTCGTATTTCATATTCAATTGAACTTCCTTTTATATTTTTACTTATGACTTATTTTTGCCTTCCTTCTCCAGTTATCCAGTTCGGGTTTGTGACATTGTTCGTAGCAGCTTTCCCTCTGGCGCCATTATTTGCCCTACTGAACAACATCGTGGAAATTAGACTAGATGCTTACAAATACGTTACCCAACTGCGTAGACCTCTTACTGCTCGAGTACCAAATATTGGTGAGTTTATTTCTTTTCTTTTTTTTTCCGTAGCAAAGAATACTCTAAATATTTTTACCTGCAAACTTTGGTTCCCCTGAATTTATTTTGAAATACTGCGTAGTTCATTGATTACATTACAAAAAAGACTGACCGACAAATGCAAATTGATTTTTCCCTTTTTTTATCTCCTTGATTACGACGGTCCTTATTTCAATAATTTCAGTACCTTATTTCATAGCTAATGGACTGCGACCAAATCAGCTTCGTTCTGATAGGATCCTACTCTACTCGGCTATATCCCTTCTACATAGTCGGCAGCGTTATTCCGAACCACTACCATCTGTGTGGAAGTCTCCGTATGCCGTCGTCAGCAAGGCGAGACATGTTGATCTTCGCCATGGACCGGTCTACGGCTTTTAAAATGGCGTCGGTGGTCTTGAAACTAATCCTCCAAAGTGGTGCTTTCATCTTCGGAAACAAGTCAGACGAATAGGGATGGTGGTACCAAACCTTCTAGATGGTACGAAGGGGGTTAGAATAGATGGAATAGAATAGTACGGATGGCGTCACCAACTTGAAGCACCATGAGCCGACGACTTCACTTCTCAATCGTCTCACCAACATGGCGGCAGAGGTTGTGATTGGCTGTGACATCATGATAATGACGTTTCGGTGGCTTCATTTTGATTCCACGAGGGTAACTGCTGGCTCTTACTCCATCTCAGTGGCGTATCTTGGGTCCGAGACCTGGGCTGTCTCACCCATCCCCCTCATCCCCCCCCTTCCCCACAGTACTGTTTTTTTTTTTTAATTGCAAAGTTTATTTTTTAATTGTTAAGTAATAGAAGTAACATTTTTTTCTAAATTTTAGGTACTGCTATTGCTATCATGATACCAAACAATTATGAGGATTAGGATTTGAATACTTATTTGCACATGAACTCCATTCTTCTTTACGTTTGTGTAAACTTGAGTGTTACGTTTTCACAAAAATGTTTCTTCCGAGTACTTTTTCATATTTAAAAATAATGGTTTTTTTTCTATTAACAAACCAGCCAAGTTGCTCGAATGTGCATGTCCTTGTGTGGCTCTAAGATATATATTGATTCTTTTTAAAACGGAAAAACTTCTTTCGGCAGTTGCAGTTGCTGATGAACAGTTTAATATTGATCTGCTAATTTGTACACCTCAATAAACACTATGTCCAATTATTCAACTTTATGTAACAAGTAATGTCTCTTACTGATTTGTTTTGTATTCATCAAGGGAATTAAACACCTGCAGTTCATTTTTTAATCGAGCTGTATCAGAATTTGAAGAATAGAGTTCTTTAAGCTCTGATAGTAGATGCTCAGGGAAGCTTTCTCAAAATTTATCAAAACAGTTCGAATGCAACAAAGCCACGAATTTAAGATATAATATCCCTGATTGTAATTCATTGACACTTCACACAAACTGAAGCAACTCTCGCGAAACACGCGCTGGAAGCATGGAGGGACTGAAGTAGTCCGAAGTCCTCGTTTTTTCGGAGCGAACCCTTGGCCAATGCAATGGCCACTCCCGAGTTCCGTAGCTCATTCATGTTGTCATGGAAACGGTAGCAGGGGATAGTATTGAAGCTCTTCGCATTAGAACAGCGAAGTCTCTAGAAGATCTACTTGCGTTGCGTTGATGCCGTTGATCATCGCTCGCCAGACTGATTCTCATAATCGAAAGAAGCGAATCCGCTCGTGTTATTTTCGCACCGAAAGCATCGACATATCTTTATACCGTTGATAATTGACTTTTATTTGTGTATATTTAATGAACTTTTAGTTGTGCATTATCTGGGCTTCGCAGCTAGCCTAGCTAGCCTCGAATATACGCCACTGCTCCATCTGTTCTAACCTCCTTGTGTGGCACAATGCTTCCCAACCCCATTGATGGAATCAGTGTGTTACAACGCCAGCAACATGATGGCCGGCGTTGTCATGCAAAATTATCGAAGTATGCTCCAGCAAATGACACCACTTCTTCCGGAGAGCTGGATGTAGGTTATGTTCGAGGAAAAGCGCATAATACGCTGTATTTACCCTTTGTTCTGGAAGTACTTCATGTGTTAGTCCTACGGCATCCCAGTCATTGATGGCGATGAACGTTACGTTAACGTTACTGGAGTTCTGGCGGACGTTTGTTCGGTGCGGTGTGCCGTTATGCTACCATTCATATTAGCTTGGCATTTGAGTTCCGGCTCACAACAACCACGCCCATGTTTTATCCAACGTAAGGATCTGTCGTAGAAATGTGTCCCCCTTCACACTCATACCGTTTCAAATGAAATCGAGCTGCCTCTTAACGTTACCATTTCTCAACATCACTTAAAAACATGAGGCACCCATCCAAAGTTATGTGATTTTTCGCCTGTTTTTTTTTTTTTTTTTTTTTTTTTTAATGTGCAACACAGTCGTATGCGAAAGGTTACTCTCGCGGGCGATTTCATGAATTGTTCACCGCCGATTATTCTCCAACAATGACTTGAGTATATCTCACCTAGTGATGTCCGCGCAGAAGCACAAGCCACATTTCTCCGTCCTTTTTTAGCACGTCTTTTGTAAAAAAAAAAAAAAGATCGTGCTTATGTTACCGGTTTGTCCGTCCGCCTGTACCACGATATCTCTGCAACTATTAGTCCGATTTAAAAAATCATTTTTACATTGGGAAGCTTGAAATATGCGAATAATAATCCTTTATTTCGGTTTTTTTTTTTTTTTTTTACGATGTACAATTTCGCTGCTAGAGGGCGTAAATGCAGATGATGTCGAACTCAAAAATACGTTTTATTCCACATATTTGCTTCTGAACATCCGATTGAAAAAATCTTTTATCTTTCGATTCCATTTATGTCGAAGAGCATTTTAGATGTAGTTACTTTTTCAAATTACGCATAGATTTTCCGCTAGGGGGCGTAAAGATAATTTACATTTTCCCCGATAACTTTTTTTTAAAACTCCGATTTGAAAAATGTTTTCTTCAGCGGATACACCTCCTGATGAAAAATCGTTTGCATATAATTTCAAATTTTTGCTAAAAAATACTTTAGCCACCAGGGGGGCGTAAGTGTTACTTTTTGCTTCTGATGTACTTGCCATAAAATCTGAGCTCCTAAAATATCGATTAAAAAAATTCTTTCGTGGACTGATGCCACTCACATCGATTAACTTTTTCGGAATATTTTCTTCCTAAAATATTCCACAGTTTCTCCGCCAGAGGGCGTAGATGTATATCTTATTTTCGTCAATATCTCTACCTCTAAGAGTCCGATTTGAAAAATTCCTCCTTTGTTGGATACGGTTTTCAGCGTGACATGTTTTTCATACAATTTCAAAAATTTCAAGTAATTCATAGACTTTCCGCTAGGGAGCGTGGGCGTAGGGGTGAATTGCGTTCCCCCTATATCTCTGCTTCTAAATCTCCGATTTGAAAAATTCTTTCTGCACCGGATACAGCTCCTGATGGGAAATCGTTTGCACATAATTTCTACTTTTTGTAAAAAAATTGTTTGGCCACCAGGTGGCGTAAATCTCAATTTCCGCTTCTGATGTATTTGCAGCAAAATATGATCTTCTAAATTCTCGATTGAAAAAAACTTCGTAAGTAGACCGATACTACTCATTTCGACAAACCTTTTAGAAACATTTTCTTCTTAAAATAATGCATGGTTTCTACGCCAGGGGCCGTAGATGTATATCTTATTTTTGTCAATATCTCTACTTCTAGGAGTCCGATTTGAAAAATTCCTTCTTTGCTGGATAGTGTTTTCCGTGTGACATGTTTTTCATATAATTTCAAAATATTCAAGTAATTCGTAGACTTTCAGCTAAGGGGCATAGAGGTAAATTGCTTTTTCCCCTATATCTCTGCTTCTAAATCTCCGATTTGAAAAATTCTTTCTGCACCGGATACAGCTCCTGATGGGAAATCCTTTGCACGTAATTTCTAATTTTTGTAAAAAATTGTTTGGCCACTAGGTGGCGTAAGTCTTAATTTCCGCTTCTGATGTATTTGCAAAAAATGTCGTTTGTTGACCGATACTACTCATGTCGACAAACCTTTTAGGAACATTTTCTTCTTGAAATAATGCATGGTTTCTACTCCAGGGGGCGTGGATGTATATCTTATTTATGTCAATATCTCTACTTCTAGGAGTCCGATTTAAAAAATTCCTTCTTTGTTGGATAGTGTTTCCGATGCGAAATGTTTTCCTAAAAATTCAAAAATTTCAAGTAAATCATAGACTTTCCATTATGGGGCACAAAGGTAAATTGCGTTTTCTGTTTCTAAAACTCCGATTTGCAAAATTATTCCTGTATCGCAAACAAGACCTGATCGAAAATATTTTTCACATAATTTCTAATGTTTGGTAAAGAATGGTTTGGCCACCAGGCGGCGTAAGTGTTGATTTCTCCTTCTGATGCATTTAGCAAAATCTGGGCTCCTGAAAAATCAACTAAATTTTTGTTCTCGGACCGATACCGCTCATATTGAAAAACCTTTTGAGAATACTTTCTTCCTAAAATAATGAATGGTTTTCCCACCTGGGAGCGTAAAGTCACATCTCATTTTTGTTTATATCTCTGTTTCTAAGAGTTCGATTTGAAAAATTCTTTCTTAGTTGGAGAGCGTTTCCGGTGCGAAATGTTTCTCATTTAAATTTTTGTTTTTTTTAGCGCACAGGTCTGCAACCAGAGGGCGTAAGCTCACGATTCCGTTTACAGCAATATCTGAGGGATTAAAAACCCTATTGAAAAACTTCTTTCTTCCGTCAGATACTATTGTTTTCCATACCGGTTCCATTGACTTTGAATAGCTTTGACTTTGATAACTTAAATTTGCGTTAGAACGGATTCAAAAGACGTGCTTATTACACCCGAAAATTCGATGTCATCTTTCTTGTTTTGTTTTTTTGTCGTACTATATTGTAAACCTGATGCTTGCTCCAGAATCTTGCTGTAGTCCTTCATAGTAAAACCTCAAGCAACTTCTACAGGAACATATATTTATCCAACAAAGCTGCTCAAACATCATAAATGGCTTTAGACCGCCTAAAATAGTATAACTGTTTTGAAGATGACAATCCGATTTTTGGCGTAAATATGACAAGGATGGTAAGTCAGATAATATCTGAAAACTTGAAAATTTTCATCGTCCTGGAGCGGGACTCCAACCCGCGTCTCCCAGAAAACGCCTAGGTATGCTAACCACTACACCACCCAGAACGACCAAGTTTCAAGTTTCCGATCAATTTGAATTTAACCATCACAGGATTCGCTAGTCGAAGCAACCGGCATTCATGTTTAGCGAATCTGGAGGTTAATAATCCTATCCCGTGATTGCCCGGAGAAGCAGATAAATCATGAAAGAAATACGGGATTACGCCATATAATACAAATTTTGAAGATGACAATCCGATTTTTGGCGTAAATATGACAAGGATGGTAAGTCAGATAATATCTGAAAACTTGAAAATTTTTTCATCGTCCTGGAGCGGGACTCGAACCCGCGTCTCCCAGAAAACGCCTAGGTATGTGTCATCTTCAAAATTTGTATTATATGGCGTAATCCCGTATTTCTTTCATGATAGTATAACTGTACTAGTTATCCAAATTTCTGGGCGTAAATTACACTGCTGGACAATTGCTAAGGACGGATCATAAACGGCTATATAGCGCATAAAAAGGTAAAAAGTAGTTGGATGAAAAGTGAAATAAAATAATGTCAGAATGCCAGGACATTACAAGAAAAACAATTTATTGTGCTCTGAAATCCAGAAGGCTTTGGAACGTGTTCAAAGGACAAACAGGCCATTTTGTGCAGAATACGTTAACGTGAAAAAAATGCATTTACCGTCCGCAGGCGTTCCGGCGTAAGATGTCAATACGGGATATGGCCACCATGAAGGGCGATGCAAGATTCCACACGTCGTGTCATGCTTTGCACAACATTATCAAGCAGCTGTTGGGGTAATTTATCCCATTCCTCTGTCAGTGCACGGATGAGGGTGTCCTTGTTTATTGGAGGGCATTGGCGGCCAGCAAAACTCCTCCCCAAAGCATCCCACACATTTTCACTGGGATTCAGATCTGGAGAACGTGCTGGCCATACGAGGCGTTAAATATCCTCGTTCTCAAGACACTCCTGGACAGCGACTGTTCGATGATATGTTGGGTTGTCGTCCATGAAAATGAATCTATTACCGACAGCACCACGGAACATGCAAACATGAGGTAGCAGAACATCATTAATGTATCGTTGGCCAGTCATAGTCCCAGTTGGAAGCACATAGAGGGACGTACGGCCATTGATCGTGATGCCAGCCCATACCATGACACCACATGTCGCATATCGGTCCCTTTCCTGTATGTTTGCTGGATAACATGCAGTACCACTATCACGCCAGATCAGTTGTCGTCGACAATCAGACGATAGACTGTATCTATTCTCATCTGAGAAGAGGACAGCAGACCAGTCATCATCAGTCCAATTGCGATGTTGATGGCACCATTGCAAACAGGCGGTACGGTGACGTCTGGACAATGGGATGCACACAACAGGAGGGCAAGCGTATAGTCCTCCTTCATGCAAACGTCTGGCGACAGTTTTTCTGGAGATCCGCTTGCCAGTAGCAGCCATAAACTGATTTGCTACCTCACTAGCTGTGCTGCGCCCGTGTCTTTTTCTTGATAGCACTATGTACCGATCTTCTGCAGGTGTCGTTCTGCGAACACGACCTCCCCCGTGACGTTTGCTACACTCTCCATTTGTTTGAAATGATTTCCAAAGCCTTAAAACAACACTGTGGCTGACGTCGAACTCCCTGGCAACATGTGTTATTTTTCGCCCTTCTTCAATCTTGCCAATAAAACGGCCACGCGTAAAATCATCTAGGTGATGTCGGGAAGACATACTGAAAATTGCAAGTTCGTCAATTGATTCTTTCCCTTTCAATTTTGCGTTTAAACAACATCGGTCAATACGCGTCAAATCCTTTATATCTCTTATCAGCGCTATGACGTCACGAACAAGTTCGGCAATCCAAAATTTGCATACGCACAACACGTCTTACTGTATCCCGCACTTATGCTAATTTCCACATTTTCCTGCCTTCCATTTTATGGTTGCTATCGTTGCTATTGTCATCCGTCCTTAGCAATTGTCCGGCAGTGTATAAATCAAAGTTTCCAAGCTTACGCACATTAACCAGATGGCTTTTTCAAGGAAAGTAGATAGCTAACTGTCTATTGTAGACAGCTAGTTAGATGTCTACCTTCTTTGAAAAAGCCATCTGGTTGATGTGCGTTAGCTTGGAAACTGTGATTTATAATCTACGCCAAGAAATTCGGATTACTAGTATAGTTATTATATTTTGAGTGTAATTGGTGCACAGTTCCTTGTTATTAATTTAGACCACTTACCAACTGCCAGGTGTGTTTTCCTCGCTACTGCGCATATGCCGTTCGATAGAGGATTCAACCATTCTACCCAGGATACGTCTGCAAGGAACATTAGGAGATATCCGTTAGATTGTTTTGGGGGACTACCGTCTCCTCTGCAGCACGATTCTCACAAAAAAAATTCCAACCCTAATGTACTCCTGGGATAACAGAAACTCATATCCCACGTTTAGCAGTGTAATGAGATATGTCCAAAACTTCTGTAATAATTCTGCACTTCAATCATCATCATCATCATTGTCAACCTTTATCAATCCACTGCTGGACGAATGTCTCTCCAAGCCTCTTCCACAACGGTTTGTGCTGTGCCAGTCAGCTCCATGTCACTCCCGAATACTTTCGAATTTCATCCACCGATCTCCCATGTGGTCTTCTTCTGGGTCTTGGAATCCAATTTAAAATTTCGACTGTCCATCGATGGTCTGTTCTTCTGGCAGTATGTCCAGCCCATTGCCATTTCAGGGATTTTACTCTGATCGTGATGTCTTCCATATAGGGCCCTATTTGTGAGGAACTAGCTCTTTTTTTAAAGCTGCGTAATTTGCATGACCAATACAGCAATTAATTTAGCAAAAAATGTAGCCTTGGTCGATACACTGTTTCGATGCTGACAATATCTGATATACCCTCCCTTTATTTATAACTTTGAAGGAAATCAGAAAGTTTAAACTAGGTGTTGTTGAACTAAATAAAATGAAACGTGAAAGAAAGAATACGTGGAACTGCATGACCTTTTAACACGGTCACACGTGTTTGCATGAGCCTATAAATATAATGTGTTTCTAATTAAATTCTCTAATATTCTCCTCGACATAGGAAATTCCACACCAGGAAGGATTTGTCAGAGCGCCATGCAAATAGTTGATATATTTTCAGATTCTTCAGTAGAAGATTTTAGGAAGTTAGTGTCTGAGCCCAGGTCTTAAACAACCCTTAGAAATAGGAAGCTAGGAGATTTGGGCTAGTGCCCGATAGGAAAGTGACACGGAAGCGAGGTACAAGACGCCCTTATTTACTACCAGGGGGGGGGGGGCAGTACCCGGCGTCCGACAGCTTAACGTGCCCATCCGACGTACGGCGGATATTTAGTGGATCGAGCGTTCGTACCTGCCGGGAATCGAACCTGAGGTCCTTTCCGTGGCAGTCACGAACGTTGTCCACTAGGCCACCCGCGGCTCTAGGTGGATATATGTCGACAGTTGGGTTATATAAACAATTGCAATTGCACACCAATCACGTGATAGGTGAGGGAGATAAAAGAGGGAAACGGCTCAACGTAACTAAGTTTGGTCGTCTTTCAGTGGTGTATATTCGTGGCTAGCTGCGAAGCCCAGATAATGTACAAATAAAAGTCAATTGTCAACGGTACTCAGATATGTCGATGCTTTTGCTGCGAAAAAAACTCACATGCGGATTCGCTTCTTTTGACTAAGAGAACTAGTCTGGCGAGTGAAGACCAACGGGGCTCCTAGTGTAGGGATGGTGTCATCGTAACGCATCCAGCTCTACCAGAGTTTTCGCTGTTCTGATTCGAAGACCTTCGATACGATCGCCTGCTAACGTTTCGATGGCAACATGAATGAGCGGGTGAAGAATGTATAGGCCATTGTTTTGGGCTACGGTTCGCTCAGAAAAGAGAAGAGTTAGGATTACATTAGTCACTCGCGTGTTCTCGCCCGTAACAGCATGTATTTTGCGAGAGTTGTTTCAGTTAGTGTGAAGTGTCAATGAATTAAAATCAGTGACATTATATCTTAAATTCGTGGCAAGCTGTTTGGATAAATTTTGTGAAAGCTTTCTTGAACATCTACTGTCAGAACTTAAAGAACTCTATGCTTCAAATGTTGATACAGCTCGACAAAAAAATGAACTGAAGGTTGTGAAAACACAGTTTTGTCCACGCCGGGCATCGAAACAGTCCACGCCGGTTCCCTCACTCCGGAGTAACTCGCTCTCCCAACTGAGCTACGCGGACATGGGCTCTCATTGCTATCTGCCTTTATATCATGTGCGTCCTACGGGGCAGGCTCGTCATACCTCCCCCCCCCCCCGAAAGACGGCCGGGGGCATGGTCCTCGGGTCAGCCGGGACCATGTGTCGTTGTACGCAGTCATCAACTGAATGTGCTCTCATTGCTATCTGCCTTTATCTCATGTGCGTCCTGCGGGATAGGCACGTCACAAGGTGCTTTATTCCCTTGATGAATACAGAAAGAAATCGATAAGAGACATTACTTGTTACATAAAGTTAAATAAATTGAACATTGTGTTTAGTGAATTGTACAAATTAGCAGACCTAATATTAAATTTTCCATCAACAACGGCAACTGCCGAAAGAAGTTTTCCGGCATTAAAAATATCAAGATATACAGGGTGTTCAGTAAATGACCTGAACACTTAGTTTATAGAAAAAGTTTTATAGACAAAAAGTATAATTTAAGCAAACAGTTTTTCTTTAAAGTGTGCTCAAAAGGTAATTAAGTGATAACATTTTCAAAGTGTTTTTTTTTCTTTGACGAAGAAGATGGCGCATTCAGGCTTCAAAGTTCTCTATGACTCGGCCTAGAGTATCTCGAGTTACAGTGGTAAAAGCCTCAGTGGTAGCGTCTTTGAGCTCAGTTACAGTGTTAGGGCGTGATTTGTAAACCAAATCTTTGATGTATCCCCAAAGAAAGAAGTCGCAAGAATTTGCGTCGGGAGAATAAGGAGGCCATTCGATAGCTCCAGGGTAATTATTGGTGTAGTTGAAAGCGAGCAGGTTGTGACCAAAGTGGCTGCTTATGATCCTAAAAACATCCAGTGTGCGATGCGAAGGTGCACCATCTTGCATAAACCAGAAACCGGCTAACATTCCCAGACCGCGAATTTCCGGGAGATACTTGTTTTCCAGCATAGCTCTGTTCGTCTCAAATTTCCGAACCAGGTCCAGAATTGTTGACTTTGATGGCTTTCGAATATTCTTGTAAGCTGTTGACCACTTTCTCAGTGTTTCAAAAGGACTTTTGTTTGTTTCATACCTAGTTTTCACAATAAAAACGCGTTGTTCGGTTGAATACGCTATTTTTAACTTGCACTAAAACACAGTCGAACCAACACTGGATCAGTTACCTATAAACACTTGGTCGACCAAAAACTGATAATGCTGCCCTCTCGTGCGTATTTCAGAAGTTATTCCCAAACTAAGTGTTAAGTCATTTATTGAACACCCGGTATCTTAGAGCCACATACAAGGACATGTACACTTGAGCAGATTGGTTGTTTTGTCAATAGAGAAAAACATTCTTTTTAAATACGAAAATTTACTTGGAAGAAACTTTTTGTTAAAACGTAGCACTCAAGTTCACACAAAAGGAAAGAGCACTGGAGTTCATGTTCAAATAAAGTATATTTAAAAGAAGAATGGAGTTCATGTTCAAATAAGTTCAAATCCTAATGCTCATAATCATTTGGCATCATGTTAGCAATAACGTGTACCTAAAATTTAGAAAAAAATTTATTTCTATTGCTTAACAACTGAAAAGTAAACTTCGCAATTTAAAAAAACACAGTGGGGGTGGGGGAAGATAGCCCAGGTCTCGGACCCAAGATACGCCACAGTCGTCTTTCCCACATAGACTTGTGCACCACTACATCTAGGTAATATCGGTAGCACGTGTAAGGAGTGAAAATGCCTGGGCGACGTCACCGAAAATCGTACTATCACCACGGACCTCTATACAAAAGACTTACATCACAAGGCTACATACCCTACGTCACATGGGGATGCAACAACTGTCGGTATAATGTGGGAGCAGTAGTTGGAGGAAGAAAACATCCGTCGCCGTAGTGCAACTGGTGCACCTAACGAACGTCTGAACGCCGCATTCGACGGCAAGCCGTATCACACAATCCACAGCGTACGGAATTCCACGAGGCGTACAAGAAACTATGGACATTCCGGTATCGACACAGACTGGGAATCGCAGATTGGTTGATTTAGGTTTGCGGTGGATCCCAGCCTTTGTGATGACTGCTGCACACCGCGGTACATCGTCGCGCGAGGTTACATTGGTGACGTACCAGACATGCGTTTTGGGACGAATGGAACCATGTTGTATTCATCTATGAGTCTTGCTTCTGTTTCAGCGCCGACGATCGCAGATTGAAAGTCTCATGGCAGATCACGTGGTCACCGGACTGACCTAGCTGCCATCCGTGAGCGTCATGAGGTTCCTCAGCCTAATGTCATGGTCTTAGGAGCTATCATTTTCAACAGCCGTTCACTGCTCATACGCCTAAGGCGTACAATCACAGGAAGTCGATGAGGGAATGCAGCCCATTTTGTTGCTGTTTCTCCGTGATATCCCTAATGTTCAGTTTTAATATAAGACATGCCCGCCCGCACACTGCTACAGCTCCTATAAAGTGTCCAGATGCTGCCCTGTCCAGCGCGATCACTAGATTTTTTTCCCCAATAGAGAACATGTGGAACTTCATGAGCAGACAGACGATTTAACGTCTCTGCACGACCCCACTCACAATGCCGATGAATTGTGGATGCAGATCAACGACGCATAGCCAGCGATACACCTGGAAAACAACCTGGGACTTTTCCACGCGATATCATGCCGTGTTGCCGAATGTGTAGCTCAGCATGGCCGTCATATGGTTTATTGACTCCGTCCGTATTATACCGTCTCTTCGCCCATCACATGCATGTAATCCCTCAGAAATTAAACCACTTCTTTCCTATTAACTTGTCAAAAACATGTGTGGAGAGTTTCGTCTCATTTAGTGCATTCCTTCATGTTGCGGCATTTTCTTTGTTGGCAGTATGTTTGTTTCAATGCGAAGACATTATCGATTAAATCTACAGAGTTTCAATAAAGAGAAATTAGTTCTTTTTTCAAAACAAACTGAATCTGAATTATTACGTTATACAATGTACTTCATCTCCTGAGATATGTACCTTCTCCCCGGTATTCTCGAATGGGAAACAAAGAAACTGTCTGTCTGTCTGAATCTGCAGATTTTGCATTTAACTATTCTCATGTTTTCCGTATCAGTATATTCCTATTACACCCTACTGAAAATGATTTTTCTTTTACAGGAGCATGGCAAGCCATTCTTAAAGGCTTATCTGTATTTGCAGTGATAAGTAATGTAAGTTGAAAATTTTTTGTTATGGAACTCTTAGTAGCCTCAACACGTGCATTATTAGTTTTCTTTCGTACGTGAGAAACACCAGATGAATTCTATATTTAATATGTCTGTGCGTTGTATTCTGGAAATATTGTTGCATTGTTTTTTTCTGCATTCCTCCATAGACATTTCGCTTACCCTGTTCCATCTATGTTAATTATTGCTGAAGAGAATTTATATCCTGCGAACCGTCATTGTTGAAGGAATTTATATCCTGTCTATCGGGGAATGCAGAAAACAGTAGCTTACTTCAGATTATGCGTGAGTTTGTCTCTGAAAAATTCATCGCATTTTCAGTGTGTGGTTGCATATAACTTGTGTACAGAAAAGCATATGATTTGAATTCTTTTTCAGTCCCCGTCCCTCCCTCTCTCTCTCTCTCTCTCTTTATTTTTCTCTTTCTTTTATCTCTGTCTCTTTCTGCCTGTTTCTCTCTCTCTCTCTCTCTCTCTCTCTCTCTCTCTCTCTCTCTCTCTCACTCTTTATTTTTCTCTTTCTTTTATCTCCGTCTCTTTCTGCCTGTTTGTCTGTCTCTCTCTCTCTCTCTCTCCCTTTTTATTTTTCTCTTTCTTTTATCTGTCTCTTTCTGCCTGTCTGTCTGTCTGTCTGTCTCTCTTTCTATTTCTCTCTTTCTTTTTCTCTCTCTCTTTCTTTTTCTCTGTCTCTTTCTCTCTTTCTGCCTGTATGTTTCTCTCTCTTACTCTTTATTTTTCTCTTTCTTTTATCTCCGTCTCTTTCTGCCTGTTTGTCTGTCTCTCTCTCTCTTTTTATTTTTCTCTTTCTTTTATCTCTGTCTCTTTCTGCCTGTTTCTCTCTCTCTCTCTCTCTCTCTCTCTCTCTCTCTCTCTCTCTCTCTCTCACTCTTTATTTTTCTCTTTCTTTTATCTCCGTCTCTTTCTGCCTGTTTGTCTGTCTCTCTCTCTCTCTCTCCCTTTTTATTTTTCTCTTTCTTTTGTCTGTCTCTTTCTGCCTGTCTGTCTGTCTGTCTGTCTGTCTCTCTTTCTATTTCTCTCTTTCTTTTTCTCTCTCTCTTTCTTTTTCTCTGTCTCTTTCTCTCTTTCTGCCTGTATGTTTCTCTCTCTTACTCTTTATTTTTCTCTTTCTTTTATCTCCGTCTCTTTCTGCCTGTTTGTCTGTCTCTCTCTCTCTTTTTATTTTTCTCTTTCTTTTATCTATGTCTCTTTCTGCCTGTTTGTCTGTCTGTCTCTCTCTCTCTCTCTCTCTCTCTCTCTCTCTCTCTCTCTCTCTCTCTCTCTCTCTCTCTCTCTTTATTTTTCTCTTTCTTTTATCTCCGTCTCTTTCTGCCTGTTTGTCTGTCTCTCTCTCTTTTTATTTTTCTCTTTCATCTATCTCTGTCTCTTTCTGCCTGTCTGTCTGTCTCTCTTTCTATTTCTATCTTTCTTTTTCTCTGTCTCTTTCTCTCTTTCTGCCTGTATGTCTCTCTCTCTCTCTCTCTCTCTCTCTCTCTCTCTCTCTCTTTATTTTTCTTTCTTTTATCTCTCGCTTTCTACCTGTCTGTCTCTGTCTCTGTATTTCTTTTTCTTTATCTCTGTCTCTTTCTCTCTTTCTGCCTGTCTGTTTCTCTCCCTCTCTCTCTCTTTCTCAAACTAAATCCAAATGGTGATTTGCTAAAAGCACTCTGGTTCCTCCGTCCTACCAATTAGCTGTTTGTATGCCCGTCCCCCAAAATTACATGTGGTTCAAGATTGACGTGGACTTTTTATTGTAACTCTCCATGTTTTATACCGATTTTGACAGAATTCGTACGATAAATACGTGTGCGCCGCCTCTTCACGCCAGTTGTGATTTCCTCCTCTCAGCGAGTGCCAGGTGCATTATGGGAATCATGGAGTCTGCAGAAGTGTCTGTGAGCGTGGATCATCGTTGTATTATTAAATGTCTTTCGAAGTAGAAGATGAAACCCACTGAAATTTTGCGGAGATTGCAAACACAGTATGTCTACGAATTGGTGCAACAAGATTTACAAGGGCCGAGAAGGAGTAACAAATGAATAGCTTGGACATGAGTCGGCTACTGCTATGAATGAACATCGATCGTGTGCAATAGGTTATTTTGGAAAACAGAAGGACATGCCTGTAGTAATTTACATCAATGCTAGTAGTATGAAAAAAATATTCCATGATCTCATGCTGTTTAGAAAAATGTGTGCACATTGGGCACCAGAGATAATTTACATTTGATCGATTATCGTTTCGTGTTGCCATGTACACAAAATTTTTGCATCGCTTTAAATCTGAAGGAGATGCATTTCTGCAGGAGATGATGACCAGTGCCAAGACTTGGGTTATTTTACATCGCAAACCAAGGGAACCAGCTGTAAATGCTACCATAAGGGTTCAACAAGACCTAAGAAATTCAAGGCAGTGCCGTCTGCACGAAAGCCAATTGCTTCTGCATTCTGGGATGCAAAGGGGGTGTATATATTTTTTGCACGGGGAGCAACAATGAATGTACAGTACTACGCTATCCCCTTAAGAGTGAAACTTGGACCTACTATCTGCAAGAGGAGGCCAAGAAAACTGCCGAAACTGGTCATCCTGTTTCAAGGCAACGCTAACAACAAGCGGTTCACGTGACAACGATAGTTGCATAAACAATGGGCTGGTGACTCGGTTGCAAGTGATTTCCACGAGTTCGGTCCACTTGAAGAGGATTTAGGAAGGAAAAGATTCGCAACAATGAACAACTAGGAGAATGTGTCCTACAGTAGATAAGACAGCTCCAAGGACGAGTCCTGCGGAGCGTCAACATTTTTTCTATGCCCCTGTTTATATTCAGTGCAAAATTGTGTTTATACGGGCAATGGGGATTTAAAAATTTCATTTCTAAGAAATCTAGGAAGTATTGGTTCCATTTCTGAGAAGTACTGGTTTCATTTAGCTAACAGCATACGTGGCACTTTTAGTGTTTCTTTGGTATTCTAGTATTCTTTCATACACTGGTTTGCAAAAATTAAGGACGAAGAGGAGAAATTATCATAACAGCGGAACGAACAGGCAGAACGGACCGAAAGGCCTTTAGGAGATAGACTAGGGTCCGGTACGGTAGGGCATGCGCATATATGCAGCATGACGTATGGGGGAGGGGAGAGTGTCGGAAGGGTATAAAGCACACGGGCGGCGTACGCTCAGCAATTTGGGCCGCGGGTGGCCTAGTGGTCAGCGTTCGTGACTGCCATAGGGATGACCTCAGGTTCGATCCTGGGCAGGTACGAACGTTCGAACCACTAAATACCTGCCGTGCGTCGGATGGGCACGTTAAGCCGTCGGACATCGGGTACTGCCCCCCCGGTAATAAATAAGGGCGTCTTCCTCCCCCTTTCTACCTCGCTTCCGTGTCACTTTCCTATCGGGCACTCTAGCCTAAATCTCCTAGCTTCCTATTTCTAAGGGTTGTTCAAGACCTGGAGTCAGACACTCCCTTCCTAAAATCCTCTACATATGATCTGATCTGCTCAGCAATTCGGTGAAAGCTATTGCACGGTGTACATTGGTTTAAACGACGTCGAGTTGCTGCCACCGTGTGATATGGCCAACAGGCAATCCAGTAGACGACATCTGGATAACTTTATCTTAGGTCGCGTCATTGGGAAGATGGAAGAAGGTCGAAGTGTGACTAGTGTGACCGAGGAGTTCGGGATCGCTCACAGCATCGTTTCACGAGCTTGGAGAGCATTTCAAACGACAGGAACAGCTGTCCGAGAGTTTAGCAGTGGTCGTCCACGAGCAACCACGGCGGCGGACGACCGGTATATTGTCCTACAGGCGAGAAGAGACAGACGGCAGACAGCGAGAGAAATCGCAAGGCACATGCAACAGACAACTGGACGTCCGTTAGCGCGTTTTACCGTGGCCAGGAGGCTGTACAAAGGTGGTCTATTTGCACGACGACCATTACGGTGTGTGCCATTAACGCCTGCTCATCGGAGACGGTGGTTTCTGTGGTGCCGGGAACACAGGAACTGGACATATCAGCAATAGGGTCGAGTTCTCTTTACGGATGAGAGCCGATTTAGTCTGACGAGCGATTCTGGACGTATACACATTTGGAGAGAGCAGGGAACACGCAATCACACTTCCAACATCATCGAAAGGGAACGGTTTGGAGGTGGCAGAGTTCTCGTTTGGGGCGGTATCATGCTAGGTAGTCGTACTGACCTCCACATCTTTCAAGAAGGTTCAGTCACTGGTGTCCGCTATTGTACCAAGGCTCACCTACCTCACGTGCGTCTGTTTGGAGGTGCTGTGGGTCCTGAGTTCCTCTTCATGGGCGACAACGCTACACCTCATCGTACAGTGGTTGTCGCAGAGCTGTTGGGGAGTGAAGATATTCAACGCATGGATGGGCCCGCAAGGTCCCCGGACCTAAATCCAACCGAACACGTTTGGGACCTTCTCGAGCGACGCTTAGCAGCACGTCACCAGCCGCCAGCAACGATTCCGCAGCAGCGATTGGCGCTACAAGAGGAATGGGCCACGATTCCTCAACAGCTCCTTGACAACCTCGTCCTCAGCATGGACAGATGTTGTAAATCCTGCAACGCAGTCAGGGGTGATCATATCCCCTACTAAAGACTGGATTTTTCTTGGCAGCCGCCTGTCACATGGACGTTTCTGTCTTCTGTCCAGTTCGACTAGAAGCTACCTTTTCAATGAAGTACCTTTGTATCCTTTGGATTCCTTGTTTGGACGGTTTTCTTCACTTGTCCCATATTCTTACATCTTGGGGATCTTATGGTATGATTTGAGTCGATGTGGAGCACTACTGCACGACGTTACATTCGAAAAACCGTCTCGTCCTTAATTTTTGCACACCAGTGTAGTAAAACCAATAGAGATCAAAGAAGAAAAGAAAATGCTATTACAATGCATGGCAAGTATCCGTAAGAAAAATGTTTTTGAATTACTGACCTCAGTGCGACGAGTGCAATTGTTTCTTCTTCTTGCAAAGTTCTTTCACGTCCGGCTGTATGGTGGAAAGTTGCAGTCGTATGTCCGGCTCTGGGTCCACTTTGTTACGATACTTGGGTTTTATAGAAACATAGGCTCAAAAGCCTGTCTCGAACAGATACGTACTGACAAAGGGAAGGAGTATTCTTACCGCTTTCTGTGATAAACATGTGCAGTATTTCTTGACGTTGCACGAAAATTTGCCTAATAGTAGCTTATCAAACGCTGCCTTTTCAGAAGTGTCAGATTCATAAGATTTTCGTATTGACTTGCAGTTGTGCTACGAGGTTTGTCTTTAAATGCAAACGAATCTTTTACGCACGTATAATTTTCCAAATTCTCTTGCACTGCATTTATTTCTTATCATATTTATTTATTTATTTATTCATTCATTCATTTATTTATTTAATATTATTTATTTATTATTTATTTATTTATTTTTTAATATTATTTATTTATTTATTTATTTATTTATTTATTTATTTATTTATTTATTTATTTAATATTATTTATTTATTTATTTATTTATATATTTAATATTATTTATTTATTTATTTATTTATATATGTAATACTATTTATTTATTATTTTTTTATTTATTTGCCATTTTACAATCAGTTAACTCCATAGCAGGGAGCCAGAGGAAAAGGCGAATGAAAGCCTCACTAGACCCTGGCCCTTATAGTAAAAAAAGGTTAATGATAGCCTCACTACACAGTGGCCCTTATAGTAAAAAGAGGCTAATGATAGCCTCACTAGACCCTGGCCCCTATAGTAGAAAAAGGCTAATGATAGTCTCACTAGACCCTGGCCCCTGTAGTAAAAAAGCCTAATGATAGCCTCACTAGACCCTGGTCCCTATTGTAAAAAAGTCTAATGATAGCCTCATTAGACAGTGGCCACTATAGTAAAAAGATGTTAATGATAGCCTCACTAGGCCCTGGCCGTTATAGTAAAAAAGGTTAATGATAGCCTCACTACACAGTGGCCCTTATAGTAGAAAAAGACTAATGATAGTCTCACTAGACCCTGGCCCCTGTAGTAAAAAAAAACTAATGATAGCCTCACTAGACCCTGGCCCCTATAGTAAGAAAAGTCTAATGATAGCCTCATTAGACAGTGGCCCTTACAGTAAAAAGATGCTAATGATAGCCTCACTAGACCCTGGCCCCTATAGTAAAAAAATGTTAATGATAGCCTCTCTAGACAGTGGACCTTATAGTAAAAAGAAGCCAATGATAGCCTCACTAGACCCTGGCCTTTATAGTAAAAAGAGGCTAATGATAGCCTCACTAGACCCTGGCCACTATAGTAAAAAAAAGCTAATGACAGCCTCACTAGACCCTGGCCCCTATAGTGAAAAAAATGTCAAGTCAAGTAGTTACATATTTTTCAAATTATATTCACACATTTGCAATACGATATAACTGAAATTAATCAAATTTAACTATTACCATAATATTCCTTTAGTGCTTTTTTAAATGATACAAAACTGGCCAATGATTTTATATGAATCGGCAACCCTTTCCAGAGCCGGAGGCAATGGGCATTAATGCTAAAATAATGAGTATTAGTACGAGTCCTTGGAATTAAAAAGTTATCATACCCACGAGTTTGATAACTATGTGCAGGATAGCATAAATTTACTAAATTGAGATGTTTGTTAGCATAAAAACGCTCATGCATTAACAACATCAATCGATAACTGTATAATATCTCAAAGATCAATAATTTATAACGACTGAATAGGATTTCCACATTTTCCAGTGAATTCAACAAACGAACGATTTCTGTGTGTGTGTGTGTGTGTGTGTGTGTGTGTGTGTGTGTGTGTGTGTGTGTGTGTGTGTGAAGAAATTCTATTAATGTTATATTTAGTTGTCGTACCCCAAGCAAGCAAACAATAAGACAGGTAGAGATAAATAGAAGAAGAATAGAGTGTTAATTTAGTATTTAATGGCAATAAACTTGAGACTAGATAAAACTCCTATTCGAGACCTCAAGTCCCGCGAAATAATTTCAACATGAGCATACCACTTTATATTCTCCTGAAACAAAGCACCTAAAATCTTAACCCTATCTTTAAAAATCAAAGGAATATCATTCAAAACCACTTGCGGTAGAGCCTCAACTGCAAGAGGGATCACTTATTTCTTGAGTGAATTCTCCAAAAATCTCGTCAGATTTACGAATGCATCCTTCTAACTGTTCCAGGAAGTCAGTAAGTGTTGGGAAGTTATCAACATCACGGTTTCGGAAACATGCAGTCCAGAATTGCACCTTTCTCTGTAAAGCACGAATTTTGTCCGAGGCCGTGAAAACAGAAGCATTTTTTCCTTGGAGACCTGGGTTAAGTACATTAATTTTTGTGAATATGTCAGCTAAATATGCAAATCTAAATAACCACAGATCCTCATTCAGCCGTTCCTCCAAGCCGAAACGGTGCACAATGAGGAACTTCAGCTCTCATTATGTACATTCATTGTAAAAGAAATTGAAGAAGTACATGGACTTTTAGAGAGTATTATCGTTGTCGAACATGACAGTGTCAAGAGAGATTATTCACGGAAAGCGTCGGGGAGCTCTTGTGGAGCTCCAGGGTTACGCGGAGCACACTTTGAGAACCGCTGACCTACAGAAGAACCTATAGTTCGTAAGTGTATTCCTATTCAAATATAAGTGTATTCCTGCAACCATCAGGTTGACAGTTAGCTGCTCTAACCACTAGGCTACGCACAGCCCTTCACTTAAATCTGGTCTCCATCACTTTGTCTTTTTATTCAAACTCTTGTGCTAAACAACGCCATATTGTTATGAGAGTGTAATGACATTGGAAGACACCAATTCACATATTCCTAATCCGCCATCGACGATCATAGGAAGTTAGTTATTGATCAGTTTACATATAAGTAAGTATCAATCATGCTGTTTACGGATGATGATGTTGATGTTACTCGCAATTCGATGTTAGCAAAATTATGTCTGCATAGAAACTCTTGTGCTAAACAACGCCCTATTGTTATGAGAGTGTAGTGACATTGGAAGACACCAATTCACATATTCCTAATCCGCCATCGACGATCATAGGAAGTTAGTTATTGATCAGTTTACATAAGTAAGTATCAATCGTGCTGTTTGTTAATGATGATGTTACTCGCAATTCGATGTTAGCAAAATTATGTCTGCTTAGAAACTCTTGTGCTAAACAACGCCCTATTGTTATGAGAGTGTAAGGACACTGGAAGACACCAATTCACATATTCCTAATCCGCCATCGACGATCATAGGAAGTTAGTTATTGATCAGTTTACATATAAGTAAGTATCAATCGTGCTGTTTGTTAATGATGATGTTACTCGCAATTCTATGTTAGCAAAATTATGTCTGCATAGAAACTCTTGTGCTAAACAACGCCCTATTGTTATGAGAGTGTAGTGACATTGGAAGACACCAATTCACATATTCCTAACCTGCCATCGACGATCATAGGAAGTTAGTTATTGATCAGTTTACATATAAGTAAGTATCAATCTTGCTGTTTGTGGATGATGATGTTGATGTTACTCGTAATTCGATGAAAGCAAAATTATGTCTGCATAGAAATGCATGGCTTTTCTTTTCTTCTAGGCTTTCATGATTGCATACACCAGCGATTTTATTCCACGGCTGGTGTATGTGTTCGTGTACAGCCCGGATCGTTCGTTGAGAGGCTATATCAACAACTCGCTGTCATACTTCGACGTTAGTGACTTCCCACAGGAAGCGGCTCCAGAAAGTCCCTATCTGCATGGTGTAAACGTCACTATGTGCAGGTAAGCGTAATATTTCCAATTACTTCAGATCTTGAGTAAGTGTCGTGAAGATTAAATAAATCCTGACTATGAATGCTCTCTTGCATGCATGTGCGTTAATCTTAAAGGTACTGATGACTGACACAGCAGTCATGTTGCTGGTGGATGATGATGTTAAATTAAAAGCATATAGCGTGTGCCGCGAAAGAGAATGCTCGCGGTAGCGTTCTAATAATCTAAACGAAAAGGCAATTAAGTCTTTCAGAACAGTGACTCAATAGGTATGCTTTATTCATTGATTTTAAATACGAATCTGTACTGCACATGGTTGTGGTGTATAACCCAAAAATTCACTTGAAGCTTTTGATTTGAGCACGGTGTATGATAGTCACGTGGTAAAAGACTTGTCACCAGATGGCGCGACCAACACGTGGGCCGATGACACGCTTCAAGCTTTCTTATGGGAGGAAGGGCAAAAGTATACGTTTTTTTTTTAAGACTACTATTTGGCTTGGAATTGAAAAAAACGGAACGTGAAAGCCTGTGACAAAAATAGGTCCCAATTGAAATCATTATAGCGTTAAAAATACGCAAAGCACACTAATAGTGTTAGCATATTTGTAAACAGCATGGAGACCAATTCGCGTACTGCGCAGTACATCGTGCGCGAGACGCTTCATGTGCGCGGGGGAGACGATGAATAATAGGATGGGTGTGATACAAACGAGGGTGCGCCACGCGTTTGATTCAGTCTATCTCAACAACCGTGAGCGCAACACGACTGCACGCGGTATCGTTTGTAAAGTTCTCGATGAGATCTATTCAAATACACTGAAGTGCCAGAAAAACTGGTACACCAGTCCGGTAGGTCCCCCACAGGAGGGCAGGACTGCAGAAATACGACGGGGCATGGACTCCACTAGCTTCTGAAAATATGCTGTAGGCAATGCACACCATACTTCCTGCAGAGCGTTCCGCAATTCGGGTGTATTCCGAGGTCTCGGATTCCTGTGTTCGATAGCGCGTTGCATGGTATCCCAAATGTGTTCTATCACGTTCAGATCTGAAGACTTGGGTGGGAATGGCAACACCCCAAACTCAGATGAATGCTCCTCTAACTATAATGTGGCGTCTCGACACTTGTGTGGAGGTGCATTGGCCTGATCGAACAGGCCCAACCCATCATCATGAATGCAGAACATGAACCGGTGTACCTCGTCAGAAAAGATGCGCACATAGCGTTGGCCGGTCACAGACGTTTGTAGACATACCAGGGGTCCCAGTGAAGTCCAGATAAACACACCCCATACCATTACGGACCCCCACCAGCCGGTACAGTTCCCTGTTGGCAGGCGGGATTCGTGGAGTTTGCGCCACACACGAATCCTTCCATCTGGCCGATACAGTTGGAAACGCGACTCGTCAGACCAGGCTACTTGTTTCCAGTCATCAGGTGTCCAGTGGCGGTGTTGCCGTGCCCAAGCGAGGCGCATAGCTCTGTGCCGTGCACCCATCAAGGGGACTCGAGTTGGGCGTTGGCTCCCAAAGCCCATATCGTGCAGAGTACGTTGCACATCCCGGACGCTGTTGCTTGTTGAGGCTCCAGCATTGAATTCCGATGATACCTGCGAAAGTGTTGCAGGCCTATCGCGTGAAACGATTCTTAACAGCTGACGATGGTCACGTTCACCGAATGTCTTTTTACGGCCACACTGGTATCGTAGGTTGGGGGTTTTGTCGGAATTCTTGTAGTCACGGGACACCCTTGCAATGGTCGTCCGTGAAAATTCAAACTTCGTTTCTACCTCCGAAATACTATGGCCCATCTCACGACGAGCACCAACTATGACACCGCGTTGAAAATCGCTTAAATCGTTATTACTTGTCATTCTCATGCCGAAAAGAGCTCTGACAGCTGGCAAGGTTGTCTATCGCTTTATATACGCACTGGCGGACGCAACCGAGTACGCGCATAGGTGACGTTGCTATGTATTTTGCATAAGCTCGTCTGTACCAGTTTTTCTGGCACTTTAGTGTATACGAAGAACATTTCGCAGTGGTTTGAACTGAACATTTTAAAAATTGTTTTCTTGTGAACCGGTGAACACTTTTGACAATATCGCGGTTTATCTGGACAACCGTGATTGCAAAACGACTGTGCATGGTATCGTTTTAAAGCGCTCGATGAGATCTATTAAAATTTATAAAGAACAAATCGCAGTGGTTTAAACTAAAATTTTAAAAAATTGTTTTCGTGTGAATGAGTTAACATTTCGACAATGCCGCGGAATTCGTAGAATGAACGCAAGCAAAAGCGGAGAAAATCAAAACGAGAGACAAGAGCAAGTGATGAGGAATGTAAGAAGCCCAAGAAGACAGAGCACCACTTTGGGTTTTTCGTGTATCGATCTGCTGTGTGTTTGCAATGTATCCAGCATTATTTGTAAAAATTATGTAAGCTACTTTTCATATCATAGACCTGTGTTGGCTATAAAAATTAAATAAACTCTTTTGCAACCATACTCGACTAGCTCATTTCAACTCGCCGATCTGCAAGTTATGGTCCTACGTTCTAAACTGACGGCTGGCTCAATCAGAACTGAGCCTACCTGTTTTTCTGTTTTTTTTTTTTTTTGTTTTTTTTTTGTTTTTTTCTATTAAAACTACAGTGGAAAAAACATTTGTGTTATTTTTTTACCTATTCATACTAAACCATAAGGGTCTTGATCTGTGCTGGCGACTGAGACGGAGAGAGTGCATCGCGACAAATGCGTTGATTTCCCTCCATGGAACTTTTTTAATCCGTGTGCATTCAATGCGGTAAACAGATATTTAATATCAAAGGATAAATTAGCGATTGTTTTTCATCAGCTGGGGCTTTAAAATTTTATATAAGTTCTTTACATGTCGCATAACCTATCCAACAGTTTCTTATAAAACACTTTCGCCGCATATCAAAGACGTAATAATTGAACTGGTTCTAGTCTGACACAGCTGCATTATAAATTTAAGTCTACGACTTAATTAAAAAGAATTTACTTACTTTAATTTCTGTAGAGAAACTTAAAAGTTTCTTGAGCTTCAATGTCATATAGTGCCACAAAGTAATTAATACAAATTCTTACAAGAAATACCGATTTAACACTATGAAATCTTAAACATTATGTATTCTTATGATGGTCAACGTGAACGATCGGCCCACAGCTCCTGCACGCCCCCTGGCGAGCTGTGACATTAACGATCCATTTCTCAAATTATTAACCGTATGATGAGTTGGGTCACATGATCATCATATACCGTGGTTGTGAGGAAAAGTAAATGAAATGAAAATTCTTGAGCGTTCCACCATAACACACGACGTCTGTCTGCCCTGTACTTCCAGCAACTACGGACTACGTCTTGCTTCTTCTGCAAAACAGGCAGCCGCCCCGATGACCGAGTAATCCGAGTCTTTGGCTTCTGATTATTCGCCCGAAGTGAGCCCTTATTCGAGTCCCGAATGAGGCGTGGTTTTGGTGTTTGTCCGATGGCGCTACCTTTGTCACTTTCCTAGAACTAGTGGCTCCACATTAGAGACAGGCAACTGCTTATAGATCTTAGAGTTGCTCATGATAAAGGTTAAACCCCAAACCAAAAATACAACAAAGAATGGCTGTTTCTGTGGTTCGATATATCGATTCATTTATCTGTTTTGCATGTTTTAGGCCAAGCTACAACGCTCCATTCCTTCTTACTTGAGGAGAATTATGGTTGAGAGTATAACAGAAATCGAAGCAATCAAAACACATTTATGATAATATTGTTGAACGACGAATCACAACGAATCAACATCAAACGCATCATCTCTGAGCTTGAAGCAGTGATCAGAAGTATACCGACTCCTGATCAAGAAACTGTCAAACATCAGACAGCACATTTTCTAAACTCGAGTCTAAGACAGCGTATAAAGCGAGACTCAAGACTTTTAAAATACACTTTCAAAAGTCTTAGGAATGACAAAACCATCGTCATTACCCTTATGGACAAATCGGGTCAATTGCCAATTATGAACAAGGCAGATTATAACGCCAAAGTCTTAGAGTTTATAAATGACTCAGGCTCATTAAAACCCCTTAACCAGCTGGAACGAATTAACTCGGGGTTAGCAAAATGGGTTAATATCAGCTCGAACGAATGAATTCGCTGTCTAAAATGTGGACCGAACGCGGATGAAACGAGTGATTCATCACAGAGCGTTGCATGTTTGAATCACTTGTTTCTACCCAATGGCATGATGTCCGCGCCAGAGAAACTAGCCGTTCCCCATAGGGACTTCAGTCATGAAGCAGGGAATAAGGTACTATAGCAGAGAGAGCGATAATGAAAGGGATACAAACAGAGAGAAAAAAGAAGTTGAAAGAGAGGTAGAAAGAGAGTGATACAGAGAGACAGAGCAGAAATAGGCAGAGTCAGAGAGAGAGAATTTACGAAAAGTGACGGGTTTGTGGTTGGTACTTCTCAGATGAGAAGGTCAAAGGAATCGTTTTGCCACTGCTTTCGTAAATCCAGACTTCTATGAGAACATATAGGTTTGGGAAGCGCAGAAAAGTTTAGGCAGCATTTGGTCGAGATACGTCTGCCACTTAAAGGGTTAAAGCAAAAGACTGATCCCACGAATGTTCTAGCTAACAAAGTTAGATCCACCGCTAAATCTCAGCGCTTACCACCGAAGTCAAGCAAGCGGCTAAAATACCGCCGGGGCCTTCCATCCCGCAATTGTTTGGAAGATTAAAACATCACAAACCAGGGATGAACGTAAGGCCTATTGTAGGCAAAAGAGAACCCCCTACTTATTTCCTTGAGAAAGGGATGGCCGCGTTCTTAAAACCATTTTTTATAGAAATCTGAGGTGTGTTCTAAACTCCTCCGCATACTTCGTTCAAAAAACAGCTAGTCTAAAACTGGACCAGACTGATATCATGTGCTCTTTCGATGTAGTCTCTTTGTACCCTCTATCCCCGTAAGTGAAGCGTACGATAGCTTACAAGATCTAATATTGAAATCTAACCAACACCCTCTAGAAATAGAGCAAGAATTAAGGAGAACATTAAACCTGGTCACCAACAACAAACATTTCTACTCTGAGGGAGTAATACATATATAAACAGGACAGGGGAGCACCCATGGGTTCACCAATCTCCGGAATCCTAGCAGAAGCTATACTACGACATATGGAGGGAACGATATTTTCAAGCTATGCCTTAAAACCAAACTCCTCGTTCAGATATGTGGATGGCATCTTTGTTGTATGGCAACACGGAGAGCAAAGGCTGGAGAAGTTCCACCAGGAAATAAACTCCTTCCACCAGTCTATCGATTTTACACATGAGAAGGAAAACAACGGAACCTTGCACTTCTTAGACGTTTTTCTTACCAGGAAAGAGGATTGCCAACTACACACGGAAGTGTTCTACAAACCGGCATCAGTTCCTAACGTCATCCTCCCCAGCTCCTTCTGCCCAATATCGTACAAAACAGCTGTTTTCAGATCATGGTTCATAAGAACGTTTGTTAATTATTCGACGATAGAAGCCAGAAACAAAGAAATAACAAATATCGTTAACAAGGGACTTTCAGCTGGGCTTTCTAGACAAACACTGGATTCAATATTACGGCGGGTTCAAATGTTTAAACCCAGAACTCCTAATACCATAAGCAACAACCGTTTAAGATATTGTGGGTCCATAACATATTACCCTAAGTTCTCTTTCAAGTTCAAAAACATCATTAAAAAGTATGGAGTAAATGTGGCTATTAAATCTCCTATGTCTATATAAGTCACGGTATCTGCAAGCAAACCGCCAGTAAATAAAAAAAACTGGGCGGGAGTTTATGACATACCCCTAATCTATCCAGACCGCAGCACGACGTCATACGTTGGGTTAACTGAAAGATCACTCCAGATAAGGAGCAAGGAGCATGAAAGAGATGTTACGGACGGGAAAACGACAACGGCTTCATTCAGGGAAGTCGTCAGAAAAGGAGCAACCCCACTTTGGATCATGATGAAAAGGATGGAACCCTATACAAGCTACATTGGCACAGCCACGCGTGAAAGTCTCGAGATCATGACCCACCCACGCCCATGCAACGAAAGCTTGTCTTTTGAGATGTCTCCTGAACAAGCATCAAAGAAACAACAGTTAATTCCTCTCCATGCCACATGATCACGTTCAAAACACGGTCTCCACACGTTAGTAGGTCCAACCACGGATGCCAACGTAAAATGCAACTGTTTGGTTCTGTAATATCAAAGTTTTTGAATTGTAACAACGTTATTGGTTGCTCTTTCTAAGAAAGCTTAGTCCAGACGAAGCTTCCCGTGGAGCGCGAAAGCTCACCTTAAATTGTGTATTGATTTTACGCCGTTAAAAGGAATCAGTTTATAAATGGTGTGTAATCTTTGATAATTGCTAACTGTTAATATATTTTATCACTACGAACTGTTGGTCTCATATAATAAATTCAATATTTATTATTGTTGCATAAACAAAATTAGTAAGAAATGTGTATTACTGAAATGAAAGATCACACTAGCAAACAGTACTCTCTTCGCTTCAGCCAGCCTGGCGCAAAATTGCATTGAAGGCAGAGCCCTGGTTGAATACTCTCAGGCGGAAATTAATTAGTTTATTGCTGAAACGAGAGACAAACATCATTCAAGACTCGCCAAAATGCTGGAAGCTTGCGATTATACGTAAAAGGTTCTTTGTGCTGAGAGTTATCTGACTGCAAAGATATTTTTTTACCGAGTTTTCAGAAACGCATACGTTGCTAAAAATGTATAGCAAACAGAAATATTACTATACACCCCCGAGTGGTGAAACAGTTCTTTTTACAAAAGGGAATATTTCTGCATGATTCCAAAAATTAGGCATTATATGCAGAACATTTCCCACCAGGAACTTTATCCGATCGAAAATAGATTTTTCAAATCGGACTTCTAGAAGCAGAGATATCACAGAAATCGATCTTTACCTTTGCGCCCCTAGTGGAAAAGCTGTGTATTATATGAAAAATAAACTCTACTCAAAATATCCTTCGTTATAGATGGTATCAAACGAGAGAAAAACTTTTTACAATCGGATATTTAGAAGCAATGGTACGGTATAAAATACACTGCTGGCCACCCAAAATGCAACACCAAGAAGGGCACGAGATAGCAAAGTCAGATTTACTGGACACATAACGACAGATACAAAGATGAAACGATTGAGCTTACAGGCCCGTGCGACTTGCGGAACACGCAGACATCAATAGTTCTTGTGGCCCCCATGGCTGGCAATAACGGCCGCTACACGCCGCGGCATCGAACGAAAGAGGCTTCCGATGTGGGCTTGGGGTATGTCGGTCCAGGCTGCTTCCACACGTTGCCCAGTTCATCAGGCGTAGCCGCGGGTGGTGCTTGCCGAGCCACTCGGTTGGCGATTAGCTACCAGACGTGTTCTATGGGCGAAGAATCGGGAGAACAGGCGGGACACGGCAGCAGTAACACCTGGTGGGCCGTGAAGAATTGTTGCACGATGCGTGCCACGTGCGTGCGCTCATTGCCCTGTTGAAACGTGGCCGCTGGCAGGTTCTGCAGGTAAAGGAGGACTACAGGCTCCAAAACGTCGGAGATGTAGCGGTGGCTGTTGAGTGTACCGGCGATGCGTACCAGAGGGGTGCGGGTGTCATATCCAATTGCGCCCCAAACCATAACGCCAGGCGACGGACCGGTATGGCGATTCATAATGCAGGCGTCATACAGTCTCTCGCCGCGGTGCCGCCGCACGCGGATCCGACCATCCTGGTGTTGCAGGCAGAAGCGGGATTCGTCGGAGAAGACAATGTGGTTTCCATTCCGTAGTTCAGGTGCGGCGTTCAACGGCCCACTGCCGCCGCACTCGCCGGTGGTGTAACGTCAATGGTAATCGGAGCAATGGGCGCCGTGCGACAAGTCCCCGCTCTTGCAGACGACGTCGAACGGTACGTGATGACACGGGTTGTTGCGCAACACACCCTAATTCCTGCGCTAACGTTCGTGATGTGGCGGTGCGAGCCGTCAATGCCCGCCGTTCAGCATGCCGGTCCTCTCGTTCGGTGGTGTGCCGCGGCTGCAGCAATCGCTCACGTCGGTCCGTCCGTCCCTCCTGCACCCACCGAATCCACTCTCGCCTCACTGTGGCTAGATGTCGTCCCACACGGGCGCCGATGTCTCGGTACGATAAACCGCTGTCGCGATAAGCCACTATTCGTCCTCTGTCGAACTCCGAAACGTGCTGGAATGACTGCCGTATTCTGAGACGAGGCATCAGGAAGCTTCCCACACACAGGTCCTGCAGTACAACACATTTTCACTACTTACACCCCGCCTTCTGTGCACCCTTCTTATAGTGCTTCTCGGTGGCGTGCCGGGCGCACATGATTTGCATATGCCCTGCAATGCTAATCGTTTGCATGTTCTCTCGCGGGCGGCGCATGCTGCAAGTTTCAGGCCAATAGGATCTTTCCTTCTTGGTGTTGCATTTTGTGTGGCCAGCAGTGTATATCTTGAATTCGATAGCATCTGTATTTCCGCTCTTCAGCGGCAAAGTAATGCATCGGAAAATGACCGAAAAGCAAAGATCATTGATCTCATATTTCGGGTTTCCCAGTGAAAGAGTAATTTTGCAAAGCGGATTAATACTTGCAGAGATGTCCACAAACGGACGAACAAAGTAATACCATAAGCAAATGTTTTTTTGTTTTTGTTTTTCATAAGACGCGCTAACTATTGTTTTTATACGAGAACGAGCTTCACAGTATCATCTAGGTAGACATAGTGAGACATCAAGTTTTTCTAAAACACAAATGCTGAACTCATGTACATACTTCAAGCTAAAGTATCGCAAAGAATATCAAAAGATTCGGTTGTTACAAAAGGGGATGGATGGATTGATTGATCTATTTATTTATTTATTTATTTTTAAAGCGAATGTTATCCACTGTCAATTCATTCAACCTAGTAGGATACATCAGTAAATTTGTGTAGAAACTGCAGTATTTTAATAGCATCTTGTAACGCATACTCTAGATTCAGTTTCTTTTTGATTTTACTATCTCTTGTTATTTTATTTTCCTATGCAAATTATCTTTTCACTTAACGAGATGTTGTTTCTCCGGCTGAATGATATGTGGCAACGAGTGTAAGTCATGACGTGGTGGTATGCAGTATATATAGGCGCGCTCAACTATACCAAGGAGCTTCGTTTTATATGTGATAGGTTCTTCCTAATTATTGTTATGCGATTCTACGATAGTACGAAAGTTCGGTCTAATAGTATTTGTGTTATTTTGGAGTGTGTATTTGAGTAATTCCAGGAGCTCCCCAATAAAAGGTTAAAAGTGAGTACGTTTTCTTAGTTCATTTTATTGTCAGACCTCTGTCTGGCCGTTAAGTCTATTTCATTGAGTGTTTACGTTAAGTTCAGGAGATATTGTGTTTACCGCTCTAATAAGGAGCCTTCAAGGTACTAATGTACTAAAACCGAAGTTATATTACTGATATTCAAGATACTGAGGAACGCTGAGTAAAAATAATTCCATATTCTTGGAATTTATTGCACGTGAGTGTCTTACCTAAACAAACTCCAGCACTTTGAAGATTAAGCACACTTTAGCTACGTCAAGTAACCTTTCAATTACCCTAATGTGACTTAACGTAAGCTTTCCTGCACTACACGTCCAGGCGGAGAACTTCATTCATTATAATCTGAAGAACTTCTTCCGAATTTCTCCTCAGACTTTATAGCGACTAACAGTAAATTTCTTAATTTTTTCTAAAGGCGATAATATATTTTACATAATTACTTAGGAATGCATTGTATTGCTTTCCGCGTGAAAATGCGTTTATGCTAATTAAGTTAAAGGTTCTTGATTTTTTTCTATAGTTAAAGCGTCTTTTCTCACACGGACAGCCACAAAAGAAAAGAACTCTCGCTGAAATAAGATGAGGAACAATAAGTAAACAAATAAAACATAAACTTAACTCGTTGATCTCATGTTCGGAAGTACTCAGGGTATTTATTCACTGGAGTTACAGAAGAAGACTTTGAAGTACAACAGCTGGTAGCCATAGTGTTGCTGTCAGCTAAATATAGAATCCAATTCATGCTGCTGAACAACTTATCCGTGAAATAAATTTGCTTCGGCGACCATTAATAACCTCACACAACACCAGACACTGCCTCTCAAGTTACTTCTTAATTTAGTTAATGACGAACGTACTGCTGTCAGCATTTGTTTCATAGAAATCTCTTCATATTTAACCACCAACGCTGTTCCTTCAAGCAGTTGTTAATTTATCTAAAGAACAGAAACTGCGGCTCTTGTCCTATACAAGATACTCTTACTCAAACAGGGCACACCTACTGCAGTTTTTCCCGGGAACATATTTCGGAAATCATTGTAATAGTGTCATAAATAATTCATCTTCTTAGGAGTTCATTCAAAAGAGTCATTTACGAATGTTCATTCGAAGTATGACGAATATTCTAACTTAACTTTCATTTTTAGTTTCCTTTCCTATGTAAATTTTGAGTTCTTTCTCTTTAAGCCTTTCAACTTTAAGGTTATATTTTCTCATTCACTGAATGTTATTTGGCAACAGTCCTGAGATCAGATCTGAATGATTTGTGTGTGGTTTGACAAGATATGAACAATGTGTATAATGTGTGGAGCGAGTAGAGTTAAGTGTGGATAGATTAGTGCAGTTTTGCGTTGAAAGACTAGCTAAATGTACTATATTTGATGAAGTTACATTGGTAGTGAGACACTTTGAACCTCAAATAACAGAGGTTCAGTTTGCTGAGTTCGTTTGAAGCGTAGTGCTGTTGAGTGTTTTAAGGTAGCCTGTTGGTTACCTATTATTAGCAATGATGAGCTATCCAAGTGAAGTGCTGTAGAAACCAATGAAGACTACTTCTGTAAGATTTATCTTTTCTGGCAGTTAGAAAGCTTAATATTTATCATTGTGTAATTAAGGATTTTGTGCTAGCTTTCCGGAGCATAACGTTAAGAAGCTCTAAAGCAGTGTTTCATAATTACTTTTCACCAGGAGCACATTTTTAGCACGTCTTTTGTGAAAAAAAATCATGCTGGTGTTATCGGTTTGTCCGTCCGTCCTTGTGTAGACACCATATATCTGCAACTATTAGTCCGATTTGAAAAACTATTTTTGCGTTGGGAAGCTTTAAATATGCGAATGATCATCTTTCATTTCGTTTTATTTTTTTTTTTACGATGTACAATTTCGCCGCTAGAGGGCCTAAATGCAGATGATGTCGAATTCAAAATACATTTTATTCCATATATTTGCTTCTAAACATCCGCTTGAAAAAATTATTTTATCTTTAGATCCCATGGTATAGTTACTTCTCCAAGTTACGAATAAAAAAATGAATGAAGAAAAAATTATTTTATCTTTCGATTTCAGGTATACTTACTTCTCCAAGTTACGAATAGGTTTTCCGCTAGGGGCGTAAAAGTAAACTACGTTTTCCCCGATATCCCTACTTCTAAAACTCCGCTTTGAAAAATTGTTGCTTCAGCGGATACAGCTCCTGATGGAAAATATATTGCATAAAACTTTTACTTTTTGGTAAAGAATACCTTGGCCGCCAGGGGACGTAAGGGTTAATTTTTGCTTCTGATGCGTTTGCAGCAAAATCTGAGATTCTAAACTATCGATTGAAAAAATTCGTTCGTCGACCGATGCCACTCACGTCGATAAACCTTTTTGGAATATTTTCTTCTTAAAATATTGCATGGTTTCTCCGCCAGGGGCATATCTTATTTTTGTCAATATCTCTGCTAATGATCCGATTTGAAAAAAAATTTCTTTGTTGGATAGAGTTTGCGGTGTGCCATGTTTTTCATATAATTTGAAAATTTTCAAGTAATTCATAGACTTTCCGCTAGGGCGCTAGGGGGCGTAAAAGGTAAATTGCGTTTTTCCCGATATATCTGCTTCTAAAACTCCGAGTTGAAAAATTCTTTCTGCACCGAATACAGCTCCTGAATGAGAAATACTTTGCATATAATTTCTAATTTTTGGTAAAAAATGGTTTGGTCACCAGAGAGCGTAAGCCTTAATTTTCGCTTCTGATGTATTTGCAGCAAAATTTGAGCTTAGAAAATCTCGACCGAAAAAATTCGTTTGTGGATCGATACGACTCACATCTATAAACCTTTTCGGAATATTTTCTTCTTTAAATAATGCATGGTTTCTACGCCAGGAAGCGTAAAGGTACATCTTATATTTGTCCATATCTCTGCTTCAAAGAGTCCGATTTGAAAAATTCCTTCTTTGTTGGAGAGCGTTGTCGCTACGAAATATTTCTCATATAAATTCAAATTTTTCTTAACGCACAAGTTTGAAACCAGAGGGCCGCCCCGGTGGCGCAGTGGTCTAAGGCGTTGGCCTCTGATCATTCGTCCGTAAGGGGTCCGGGTTCGAATCCCGGTCAGGCATGGATGTTGTGTTTGTCTTACGGCACTGGTTCTCTCCCTTCCCTGGAACCAGTGACCCTAAAATTAGGGACGGGCGACTGCTTATAGCCCATTGAGTTGCTCACGGTGGTCGTTAAACCTCCAATCAAAAAAAAAAAAAAAAAAACCAGAGGGTGCAAATTCATGATTCCGTTTACAGCAATATCTGCAGGATTAAAAACCCGATTGAAAAACTTCTTCCTTCGCTCAGATACTATTGTTTTCCATACCAGTTCCATTGACTTTGAATAGCTTTGATAAATTTAATTTGTGTCGGAACGGATTCAAAAGACGTGTTCATTACACCCGAAAACTCGGTGTCATCTATTTTGTTTTTTCATGGAACCGGGCCAGAGGGTGTGAACACTAAATTTGGTAAATGTAAGTTACATATTATACCGATACCAGGGTTCTCATTCTTTTTTCTGCAAAAAATAAGCACTTTTTAAGAACCCTTCCAATTTTTTTAAAGAACCCTACCAACTGCATACGTAGCAATGACATCTGCACAAATATACTTTTGCACACAACTTGACTATGGAAGTTAAAGCATGCTGATGAAGTTTGCAATATTTCTCTGTGTAATTTAAATTTGTGAATATAATAAACCAGAATTTATGCAATTTAAAAGACAATTCTCTTGGTTAAGTCAGCTTTTTTTTTTTTTTTTTTTTTTTGATTGGAGGTTTAACGACCACCGTGAGCAACTCAATGGGCTATTAGCAGTCGCCCGTCCCTAATTTATTGTCACTGGTTCCAGGGAAGGGAGAGAGCCAGTGCCGTAAGACAAACACAACATCCATGCCTCACCGGGATTCGAACCCGGACCCCTTTCGGACGAATGATCAGAGGCCATCGCTTAGACCACTGCGCCACCGGGGCGGCAAGTCAGCTTTCCTATCTGAGGGAATAATCACATCCACAGTAACGAGGATGTAAATCGTAAAACTGTAAACAAAACTATGAGTTCAACATTTGAATTTTGCATGTAATCATCCCATGCAAAACCAAAGTCAAAATTGAAATTGCATGTTCAAAATTTCAATTTTGCACTCCGTCTTTTCATGGTATAACTAAATAATTTTTATTTGCATATGCGAAAACGGTAAGTACAAAAGAGATGAGTGATGGGGCTCGTTGGGTAGGATTTACTGGATGTGTTTAATTTAGCCCATGGTTCTTTACTTTTGTTCAGCAAATTACTTATCTCACACTGTCCCTTACTTTCACCTGATGTCACATGACGTCATCAACGTAGCCAACTAGAAGCAGAAGTTATACGCAGTACATCATAACTTCTGGATTTTGTGCAGCCAGCTAGGGAAAATAAGTGCTTTTTAAAGACTTTTTCCCATGTTTGGCAAAAAATAAGGACATTTAAGCACCCTAATAAAAAATAAGCGCTTAGTAAGGATTTATAAAGACCTTGGGAACCCTGTGGTACTCATATAAACATTATCTTTATTTTAAGATTTATTAAAGATAATGTGAAGATATAAAATAAACCTTACACAGTGGGAAAATGAAAAAAATTTAAGAATTTCAAAAATTAGTTACTTGTATTAAAGTAAAATTGCAAACACAATATTTTAAATTTAAATTTAGTCATCAAGAAATTAATGAGAATAATAGGGGTAATGTCCTTCTGCAAAGTGTTTAAAATCTGGAGTATAGGTTGCAGTCAACAAACATAAATAAAATAAAGATATTTATATTGTTAATGTTACACAACACTAGCAGAGGTTCTGCCAAGTCAGGCGGTAACGGTGCATGGAACCTGTCATACAATTTTGTTGGCCGCGGCACCAGGTGTGAATCTCATGTGCACCGCTGCACTCAAAGATTCAAGCCAGAACATAAAAAATGAAAATTGGAAGAATGACCCGAAGCATGAGGCTTGGGTGAATCCACCGTGTGAACAAAAATAACAACAAAAATAAAAAAAAATAAAAAACAAAACTTGGTGATCCGAGAATTGTGATGTGGTTCACCCGCAATCACCAATTCGTGACTGAGTGTAGTAGTCCGGATCTTACTCCGGTACATTCAATCCCCAACCAGACCGTACAGCACTCACTTTCGCAAATAACACATAATTCTCAAATACACAACACAACATTTAATAATTTTGTGATTCAAACAGTTACGGCGCTCTCTGTGCGCATAGACAATTGCCCCTCTTATGTGGGCAGCACACAGTATCAACACTTTACTGTCGGACGACCCAAGCCGACAGAGTCCCAGCCTGACTATCTTATCAAGAAATACTACTCATTAACACACTAAACAGAACAGCAGGGGATATCATACACAATCGCTTAGAGAATGACAAGAAAGAAAATACATATGCAAAAGATCACATTAAAAACACACGCGACACAAAAATACACAAGCACGTTAATTTTCTTTATGCACGATTATCGGAGCGAAATACTGGCAAAATAAATTAACTATATCTAATAAGCATGCACATGCAGATCCCTTCTCCGCTCGCATTGGCTCTGACCCAAAGTTAAATCGATCTGTCCCTCAAAGCGGAATTTGTGGCCACACCCCTCCCTTATTCTTGTAAAAAATCAGAAAATGGGCCCTGTAAGAAATCAAAGTTCGTATATGCAGGTACTTCCTTTAAAGTTCAGTCACAAAAGAGGCTCAGTATTGTTGCATATGTCCATGCAGCTTTGGGTGTCGGGATGGCACAAGTTCGCAGGTGTGTGAAGAAAAATAGAAATATTCATGTACATACAGTTTCTTGACCTTGTTTTGTACATCCAGAATGCATCACATAACAAAACACGACACACACACACACACACACACACACACACACACACACACACACACACACACACACACACTTGCACCATGTAGCAGCACCGATGAATTAACCCTTCACTTTGACGCTCGATGTAAATGAAGCACACAACGTAATTTAGCACACTATGAAAATGGTGATATCATGCCGCACTTTGTTGCGCTGATGAGAGTGTACACTGATCCACTCTTGTGAAGATTTGAAGGTGGCCGTTAAACCAAAATAGCCCCTCTCACATCTGCTGTTGCGGGTTCCGAGACTGATTTTCTGCATTCCTGGGAAATGATTTCTGTCGTCGTGAAGAAATGATTCTGACCATCAGCTGCCTGGAGAGTGGGACCCCCCCTCACTTCCGCTGCTGCCATAGTAGGATTCCATCCGTCGCTCCCTTCTGTCCTTTTTGACCGTTCATTCACAATTCAGTCAATTCCTTTCCGTTAGCATAGCGTCTACCCTGCCTGAATATGCAGTTCCAAATATGCACACTCGCAGGCTTTCTGTTTCCATTTACCATCGAGTTGTGACCGCCAGCCCTGAGATTAGTTTCTCAGCCGAGCGAAATCCGATGTGCTTTTTCTTTCAGCGTACATCAGCAACTGCTTCCCCAAAACGACGCTCAAATTCTCCCTTACCCTTTTTTCGGCGATTCTCTACTCTTAATTGCTCATTGTCCCTTGCAGACGTCGGAGCATCCTTCTTGCTGACAGAGTTATGTATCTGCTGCGGGTCTCTTGGCCACCCACTGATGTAAACATACAACATACGGACCACAGCGTTTAAGCTACAAGCGGAAAGAAGGAAAAAAAGAAAAGAAAAGTGAAAAACCACTTCGAACATTGCTGCTCCCATCCGCATTCGAAAGCACATTTTCCCTCGTTCGTGTATCACCCTCTCGAAAATACCCTTGAGGTAGGAATTTTTATGTTTTACTCGAAGGCTATGTGTGAGGTCTCGCAATTCAAAATGGCAAAATATTACATTTCTTGCCTTCAAGAGCATTGGAGCGACTTCCTAATTATCCCGCAATTTTGTTAATCAATTTAGTGAACAGCCGAAAGAAAAAACAACGTAAATGAGAAATAAATAAAAAAAAACTGTAAACTGTAAAAGAACATGTGAGCCTGCCGAACTGTGATTCCCCGCTTCTTCATACAATACGCGACATGGCGGACAAAATTTAGAGTTTTCTTCAATTTTTAAGTTGGGGGGGTGTCCACTGTAACATTAATATATATAAATGTTGATAAACATCCTTGGTTTTTTTTCACCTGCGGATTTTATACATTTCTGTTCGGTTTAATTTTTTACCGCTGGCCGGACTGACACTCTTTGCGGGCTGCCTATTGAAAACCAGTGTTCCATAGCGTAAAAGCCCAAATTTGCTAGTGGTGAGAATCAAAATCGCATCCTTTTGCTCCAGAGCCGAATGCCTTCCCAATCAAGTTACACCGACGAAATTTGTCACTGCAACTTTTGCCGTCTTGTCATGTGCGTCACCTCGGAGGTAGGTGCGTCACATATTTCCACTCCTCCTCCTTGAGAAAAGGCTGGGACGGAATCGTAGGTTTCCGGGTTAGCCGGCAAACCACGCTTGAAGGAGACCTCACTGTAGAAGAAGGAATTCTGGCTAAATCCAGACGACGTGTGGAACGAACATCACAGATTTTCCGAAGAACCCAACAGCCAGGAGATTCATTTTACGTTCGGGCGCCAATATAGCGTAACACAAATTTGCCAGTGGCGGTTTTCGAATCCGTAGCATTCTGCTCCGGAGGAGAATGTGGCGGTTATCGAATCCGTAGCATTCTGCTCCGGAGGAGAATGTGGCGGTTATCGAATCCGTAGCATTCTGCTCCGGAGGAGAATGTGGCGGTTATCGAATCCGTAGCATTCTGCTCCGGAGGAGAATGTGGCGATTATCGAATCCGTAGCATTCTGCTCCGGAGGAGAATGCTTTCCTAATTAAGCCGCGTAGCTTGTCGCTGCAACTTTTGCTGTCTTGACATTTGCTTCACCTCTGAGGTAGGAACGTCACATCTCCAGTGTTGAAAGTATCACAGACGCACGATAAGTAATGTTTTAATGGTACAGACTTTCAAGACTTTAGTATAAAGTACGAATATATACCATTTAAAAGCATTATGAAAGTAATGATCCAATTTCCAGGTTGTCACTGCGCTCATTGAGTAAATTGTTCGTTGCAGGGATCTCGTGTTTCGCATTCAAGACAGCAGTTCTTTTTGACAAACTGTCCCAAAGACAGCTAGCTTTTCAACCATTCATGATGAACAATTTGTTCTGAGCACACCATTCAAATGAATGGCATTCATGTATCATTCCCTTTCTTAAGTTTCATCAGTATTGCCTAACTGACTGCAGATTGCTCGCTTAAATAACTGTTTACAGTTATCAATTCTCGATATTACCGTTCGTTGGGAATCCGTTCCGAACTCGTGCGGTAGTTAGAAGGGCGCTGAGACTTCAGTGTGTGCCGTAGTAATGGCGGATTGAATGATCTTTCGCATAGATGTGAGAGCGGACTATTCACGGTTAAGAGTTATTTGCTGTTTAAAATTAAATATATCGCCTTTGCTGCTTGAACAAATATTTGCTCAAAACATTAGACTGTGTATTTGGCAATAAATTAAGCAAATGAGAAACAGACAAAACGCATGGTTACAGATCTAAGTGCCAACAAATGAGAAACAGACAAAACGCATGGTTACGGATCTAACTGCCTGTTATCTATCAACGAAAGCCGTGATTGTCTATTTTATTTATTTTGCAGAAAAATTCATAAAGATAAAGCTCTTCATGCAAACCATGTCCTATTTCGTGGAGTTGGTTTTCAATAATAGCTTGTTTTCTAAAGACAATGGCCGTGTCCTCCATGTTGGACATCATCGTCATGATATATATTTTAATTTCCTGGAGATTATAACATAGTGATGAATTTCTTGGGGATTATGACATGGTGATGAATTTCTTTGGATTATAACATGGTGATGAATTTCCGGGGAATTATAACATAGTGATGATTCTCCTGGGGATTATCACATAGTGATGAATTTCTTGGGGATTATGACATGGTGATGAATTTCTTTGGATTATGACATGGTGATGAATTTCCTGGAGATTATAACATGGTGATGAATCTCCTGGGGATTATGACATGGTGATGAATCTCCTATGGATTATAACATAGGGATGAATTTCCTGGCGATTATGACATTGTGATATATTTCCTGGAGATTATAACATGGTGATGAATTTCTTAAGGATTATGACATGGTGATAAATTTCCTGGAGATTATAACATGGTAATGAATCTCCTGGGGATTATAACATAGTGATGAATTTTCGGGGAATTATAACGTAGTGATGAATTTCTTTGGATTATGACATGGTGATTGAATTTCCTGGGGATTAAGACACGGTGATAAATCTACTGTGGATTAAAACATAGGGATGAATTTCCTGGGGATTATAACATGATGAATGTGTTAGTTAGTTAGTTGATTTTAGTGGCGCAAGGGCCAGGTTTGGCCAAAGAGCGCCAGACACAGAACTATCAGTTAAAGATTTTTAAGAGCGGGGTGAAATGATTAAGAGCAGACAAAAACAAGAGAGGAACAGAAAATGGAGAAGAAAAGGCGAGTAGAAAATGGAGAAGAAAGGAAGAACAGGGAGTGGAGAAGAAAGCAAAAACAGGAAAGGGAGAGGAAAGGAAAGAGCTGGTGCATAATCACAACCTCAGCCACCTACAACTGAGGCGGGTGCTGTCAAGGTGGCAACACAAAGTTGTTATGGGAAATATCAAACATAACATGTCGACTGGGGCCGTGGGGTCGCTACTTCCCATCAGCTGGATGAACAGCCGTCCCTGCGGTGTGATGAATTTTCTGGGGATTATAATATAATAATGAATTTTCGGAGAATTATGACATAGGGATGAATTTCCTGGGGTTTATAACATAGTGATAAATTTCCTTGGGATTGTAACATGGTGATGAATTTCCTGGGGATTATTACATAGTGGTGAATTTCCTGGGGATTATGATGTAGTGTGAATTTCCTTGGGATTGTAACATGGTGATGAATTTCCTGGGGATTATTATATAGTGATGAATTACCTGGGGATTATGATATAGTGTGAATTTCCTGGGTACTATGACATGGTGATCAATTTCCTGGGGATTATGACATAGGGATGAATTTCCTGGGAATTATGACAGGGTGAGGAGTTTCCTGGGGATTATAACATGATGATGAATTTCCTGTGGATTTATTACAAAGTGGTTTCCCGTTGCCGCTTCCTGATCGCAGTTATGGAGTTTTGAGTTACTTGTTTAGCTGTATTGTAAGATTATGTTGCATGTCGAACTTACTAACATCCGCTCCCTTTCTCGGAAAAAGCGGCTCTAAATTAGAGACAGGCGGCTTCTTGTGGCCTTAGGTGTTCAAAGGGTTGTTAAATCCCAAAACAAAAAAATATACACTACTGTTTTTGAAAATTACAACACCATGAAGGACTGCAGGTATTAGCTTGAAACTTATATGACATGTACACTAATTTGGGACATGCAAATAATTAAAATGTCAGTGAAAATGCGCGTAAAAAGAGCTGGCTCAAACGAGATGCTGCAATCAGTGAAGAGCCCACATCAAGTCGAAAAGGTGTTTCCTGTATATCACTATGCCCCGTCAGTGAAGAAGGTCACATTATGACCACCTGACGGACTTAGAGCGAGAAACGATTGTTGGGATGAGAGAACTTCGATTTCCCTACTGCGAAATTGCCACTTGTGCGGGATGAAACGCCAGTACGGTGACGCGAACGTGGCGTCAGTGGACAAATGAGGCTGGGACGCACAGAAATCCGGGAAATGGACGGCAAAATTGCTTGACTGCTCGAGATGACAGACGCTTCTACCTCATGGCAGTGACTGATCGTACCGCGACATCCACGGTGTTAGCGCACCAGTGGAACGCTGCCACAGGTTAGGATTTGTCCTCCCGCACAGTTCGATGTCGTCTGCGTCTGCTTAACATAGGACCGGACGCTAACAGCCCATTCCTGTGCATTCCTTTGACCCTGAATCGCAGACGCCTCAGGCTGCAATTTGTCTCGAACACAGACACATTCGCAGACTAATTGGCGACAGGAAGCGTTTTCGGACGAGTCATGGTTCACGTTGATGCGCACTATGATGGTTACATACGTGTTAGAAGACATCATAGCGAACGGCACCTTCCAGCGTCATCCCGGCTCAACGCCAAGTGTCATAGTTTTGGGAGCCATTGGGTTCAGTTCTCGATCTCTCCTGATACGAATTGAGCGAACCCTCAACAGCCAGTGATACATCTGGGATGTTTTAGAGACAGAGGTGATACCCTTCCTTCAAAGTTGCCCTGGCACTATATTCCAACAAGACAATGCTCTACCACATGTGGCTCGGAATGTCCAGGGCTTCTTCCCTGCACAGGAGATACCGCTTCTTCGCTGGATTGCACGTTTGCCTGATATGTCCCCGACCGAACATGTCTGGGACATGGTAGCTAAGCGACTGTCCCATCAAGCGCCTCAGCCAGCCACCACAAATGAACTCTAGTCTCGCATAGAACCAGCCTGGCAGATTATTCCCCAGGACGATTTCAAAAACATCTTCCATTCAATGCTACACCGTGTACTGGCTGTTATTGTTGCTGTAGGTGGTTTCACACGACGATACTGATTTTTGAAGCAAGAAAATCTTGTACAGCTCTACAAATGTAATCAGTTATCTCCTGTAACATGAGAAATCTGTGTTATAAATTTCATTAGAATAGCGCGATTCTGTTTTGGTGTAGCAATTTTCACAAACAGTAGTGTATGTATATATACAGGGTGCCTACGGAAGTCCCTTTTGCCTGCCATAATTTGCGAACGAAGAGAGGTACAGTTATGCAAGGGAGATAACGGTATAGTAAAGCGAATACGCCCGATCGAATGCAACCAATAGCAGCGCCCGTAGTGGCGAAATGCGGAAGTTAGCCATTGCAAATCGAAAACGAAAAGAGATAGAGCAAACTTTCAAATTACAAAGTTGTAGAACATCAATTAATTAGTACAAAACGACATTTGTTTTACACCGATAAGATAAACTGTCGTCTGAATACCCTAAAATGTCCGGAATCGATGCGCTACCTTTTGTGTGAACGTTTGAAAGGAACGGGCATAGGTATGAGCAAATACACACAATTTATTGCATAAATGCGTACTTATGTAAATACAGTTTGATGACGTCAGACAAAACAAAAACAAAAAAAGGCAAACTGGCGCACAGTGATAAAAAGTTAATGTCAAGTATGTTCGAAGAGTTCGCCATTGCTCATGATACACATTTGTATTCGTGAAAGTAACTTTGCATGCACATTTCTCAGCATGAAAGGGGGCACACTATTGCAAGCATCTGTTACACGACGACGTAGATCCAGCAGACTTGTAGGCGCAGTTGCATACACCGGATTTTTTACGTAACCCCAGAAATCCAAGCTCACCATTCTCACACAGCGTACGTAGACCTAAACTGCTGATCAGGGAACATCCTGCTGATTGTAGGGGTACGGAACAACGTCACAATCTGCATTTGCATACGGCTACATTTGCAAAATGGGAATATGCAGATTCGAATCGTCGCACTTCGATTTCGGACATTTTAGGGTATTCAGGCGACAATTTATATTATTCGTGTGAAACAAATGTCGTTTTGTACTAATTAATTGATGTTCTACAACTTTTTTTTTTTTTTTTTTTTTTGATTGGAGGTTTAACGACCACCGTGAGCAACTCAATGGGCTATAAGCAGTCGCCCGTCCCTAATTTAGGGTCACTGGTTCCAGGGAAGGAGAGAGCCAGTGCCGTAAGACAAACACAACATCCATGCCTCACCGGGATTCGAACCCGGACCCCTTACGGACAAATGATCAGAGGCCAACGCCTTATACCACTGCGCCACCGGGGCGGCCTACAGCTTTGTAATTGGAAATGTTGCTCTATCTCTTTTTGTTTTCGATTTGCAGTGGCTAACTTCCGCATTTCGCCAGTAGGGGCGCTGCTATTGGTTGCATTCGATTGGGCGTAGTCGCTTTACTATACCGTTATCTCACTTGTATAGCTATACCTCTCTCCGTTCGCAAGTTTTTCCAGGCTAAAGGGACTTTCCTATGCACCCTGTATAATTTTACCTCAACACTGGCATACTTCCGCATTGTACACATTATTGGATTTTACCCGATATACATATATATATATATATATATATATATATATATATATATATCTTTGTATAAACAATGAATATATTGTTACTTACGTGAAATGTTACTTTAAAAAATTTATTTCTTCTGCAGATATCAAGATTATCGGCATCCTCATGAGCATCCAATGAAATATAAACTCAACATGAAATATTGGCACATTTTTGCTGCGAGGCTAAGCTTCGTTGTTGTCTTTGAAGTAAGTAAAAGTAATTGCGCACGTTTTGATAGATCTTTAACCGTTAATTCCTGTTTTAGCCTATATACCATCATTAATCATTCTGAACCACTGCTGAATGAAAGTCTCCCCAAGTGTCTTCCACATCTCTCTCTTCAGCAATCCCCTTCCATATCGCTTCAGCGTGTTTTTGCATTTCATCCGCCCGTCTCTTACTTGGTCTTCTTCTGGGCCTTTCTCTGTCCTTTGGTATCCATTCTAGAAATTTAGTTGTACAGTTCTTCCAATGATATGTCCAGCCTATTGCCACTTGAGGGTCTTTACTTTTATTACCGAGGAAAGCCCCGTGTGGGAACTTGAGGGCATAAATTTACTACTTGATTTTGATCGTCTACTAGTGGTAACGCTGTGTGAAAGGCGGACGTTCTGACGGTTGTTCGAATCATGAGCCTTCTCATGGCCATCTAGTTTGCGGTTTTTCCGGGGTTTCCGCGGGATCCCTGTGGTTGAGTACGCGAATACGTAGATGGTTCCCTGTGAGGTCGGCACCGGACGCACTTTGTCCCTTTTCCGTATGCAGCAGAGGAATAGCATGCCGGTTGCATTCATTTGCCAATAACCCTCAAGGGTGCATAGTCGTCTTTGCGGGACTCAATCCTCCATGGGCCGACGAGGTAGATGGATGGATGGATGGACTAGTGGTAACAATGACACTGGGTTGCCTTGGTTCGGAGACCTAGTCTCATGGTTGGGACATGTACGCGTTGTCTTACGAGGTTGTGGTAAGAGCTCGTATGTCGCAGTGAAGTTAAATACAGTATCATTCTTGAAATATATTCCTTTTTTACCTTCGTACCTTCTGAAAAATACAATTCACCTTAAATTTAGCATACATCAATCATTAAATATGGATTCACGGAGCTTCAAGCGAAAAAAAGACAAGTTGATTAAAATTAAACCTGAAAATGTATTCTTGTATATACTTATCGTATTTACCAGATAATGGTGCCACCGGATAAGTTCTATTACAGTACATCGTTTCTAGTAGTTGGGATAAACATGTTAACCTCATCTATCACGTTCTCGGTAGACGATTCTGAGAACATCCCTCTGTCTAATATAACTCATGCAATGCGGGGTGAGCAGTGTTAATTTAAACTCATTTCAATATTACTCATGCTAAATCCACCTCCGTTCCCAATCTGATGCTCCGCAGTTCATTCTGCCCTGATTATTACAAGATCGCCTTATTCCGTTTTCAAATTAGCCTTCGCTGTCTCATCCGATGTTCGTTCTAGACAATCCGAACTAAGAAACATCGTCGAATTGGCCATTGAGGCAGGATATACTTCGAACCAGATGCATAACTTTATCGAGAAAGCCAGAACCAGCCGTGCTAATATTTCTATGCCGCAACTTCTCTACCTGGGCTCTATTCCCTACATAACAAATGTTTCCTATCAACTCAAAAACGCGCTCAGGAGGATGAACTTCGGTGTCGGCATAAGGTCTCCGGCATCTTTATATGCGATGCTTAAGAGAAATATTGACAAGCCCCCTCTTCTCAATGAGGCAGGTGTTTATGATATCCCACTAAAATATCCGGACGGTTTCAGGCGATACTACATCGGAATGACCAAACGTTTGTTTGGAATTAGAATCAGCGAACATAAAATGGATACAAGAGACGGAAAAATAGCCACTTCCCTATCAAAAGAAGTCAAGTTCAAGTCCAAGAGTGATCTAAAGAAATTAACTTCATACTCCACACCCAAATCTACTGCCATTCGGGAAACCTTGGAAATCTTGACGCTGCGAGGCTTGCAATGATAGCATCTCTCTGGAGTTGCCACGTATTTGGAATCAATTCTTTCCAATAATTCTGAGTAAAAATGATACAAGAGACGGGAAAATAACCACTTCCCTATCAAGAGAAGTCAAGTTCAAGTCCAAGAGTGATCTAAAGAAATTAACTTCATACTCCACACCCAAATCTACTGCCATTCGGGAAACCTTGGAAATCTTGACGCTGCGAGGCTTGCAATGATAGCATCTCTCTGGAGTTGCCACGTATTTGGAATCAATTCTTCCAATAATTCTGAGTAAAAGGGATACAAGAGACGGGAAAATAACCACTTCCCTATCAAGAGAAGTCAAGTTCAAGTCCAAGAGTGATCTAAAGAAATTAACTTCATACTCCACACCCAAATCTACTGCCATTCGGGAAACCTTGGAAATCTTGACGCTGCGAGGCTTGCAATGATAGCATCTCTCTGGAGTTGCCACGTATTTGGAATCAATTCTTCCAATAATTCTGAGTAAAAGGGATACAAGAGACGGGAAAATAACCACTTCCCTATCAAGAGAAGTCAAGTTCAAGTCCAAGAGTGATCTAAAGAAGTTAACTTCATACTCCACACCCAAATCTACTGCCATTCGGGAAACCTTGGAAATCTTGACGCTGCGAGGCTTGCAATGATAGCATCTCTCTGGAGTTGCCACGTATTTGGAATCAATTCTTTCAATAATTCTGAGTAAAAGGGATACAAGAGACGGGAAAATAACCACTTCCCTATCAAGAGAAGTCAAGTTCAAGTCCAAGAGTGATCTAAAGAAATTAACTTCATACTCCACACCCAAATCTACTGCCATTCGGGAAACCTTGGAAATCTTGAGGCTGCGAGGCTTGCAATGATAGCATCTCTCTGGAGTTGCCACGTATTTGGAATCAATTCTTTCAATAATTCTGAGTAAAAGGGATACAAGAGACGGGAAAATAACCACTTCCCTATCAAGAGAAGTCAAGTTCAAGTCCAAGAGTGATCTAAAGAAATTAACTTCATACTCCACACCCAAATCTACTGCCATTCGGGAAACCTTGGAAATCTTGACGCTGCGAGGCTTGCAATGATAGCATCTCTCTGGAGTTGCCACGTATTTGGAATCAATTCTTCCAATAATTCTGAGTAAAAGGGATACAAGAGACGGGAAAATAACCACTTCCCTATCAAGAGAAGTCAAGTTCAAGTCCTGGAGTGATGTAAAGAAATTAGCTTCATACTCCACACCCAAATCTACTGCCATTCGCGAAACCTTGGAAATCTTGACCAGCTGCGAGGCTTGCAATGATAGCATCTCTCTGGAATTGCCACGTATTTGGAATCAATTCTTCCAATAATGCTGAGTTTTCTACCATAGTATCGCGTGCCCAACCAACGTGACCTCGTTTCTTTGAAATAGCACGTTTACTCCTATTCATTTATTGTCTAGCCAAGTCACCGAGTTCAAAGTGTTGAAACTTTCTATTATCCAGTTAGAAGTTAGTTGTCTACCTTCCTTGAAAAAGCCGTCTGGTTGATGTGCGAAAGCTTGGAAAGTTTTAATTGTATTCTACGCCAAGAAATTTCGGATTTTTAGTATAGTTACATTATTTTGAGTTACTCATGCTATTTAAAACATTTAAGGTATTGAAACGATCTTACCCTAAACCGTCTGCTTCTGCTTTTCCACGGTCCTTGACTTTGGACTAGAGCTCATTCTGTTTGGGCTGCCTGTTTCAGTCCTCCATCTGGATACGACCTCCGACCGATATTCTCCATCACAGCGTATGGAACGTAACATCGTATCTTTGCCAGTTCCTTAAACAACTTTGTTCTCACTTAAATGTACATTTCATCTATCGCGAAATCTCTTCCCATAGCTCCCACCGTGCACAAAACTTATCACTTTTTTGTATTTCTCTCGGACTCTTTTTCTCTACCTGATTTTTGGAAGTTTTTACTTTTTATTTATCCATTTTCCATGCTCCTCGCCTGATCTCGAGCTGGTCGACACCTCATCGAGGTGTTTACTTGGATCCCATTGATTCCTTGACCGCTCTTTATTCGTCTTCCCGTGCATCGCTGACCACTGGTCACTTGCGAGCAGATGTTCTTCTGACGTGTAAACACCAGCCAGGTTAAGCTCTTTGAAAATTTATTTCGTCATACCAGTCACTTCGATTCGGGGTTCTATTATTTTGGTATACCGGAATACGGTTTCAGCCCTTGTGTTGACCCATTCTCACGTTTTCCCCCTATAAGTTATATCGTCCGACATCGAAGTTAGGTGACAATTATTAATATTTGCTAAACTCTATCGCTTAGGAATTTTTAGAACCTAAAGTAGTCGGTACTACTTCTAACCCAGGCGGCGTGACAGTCGCTTAGGCTTGTTGTCGCTTAAAGCTGCCACAGCTAATATCTAATTTCCTCATTTGTGCGTTACCCCTTTGCACACGCATTCCTATTATTAGCTTCGATTCTTCTCGCGGTGTAGTAGCGCCTTGCAAATGCATGATGTGGAAATATCTTTTACTTTATGATTTCGGCGATTTGCACCTGGTCTGTCGTCCGTGTTCCGATCCTACGGGCAATCACTACGTTGGGAGTTCGAAAAAAAATTTTACCATGAACTGGGGCAGGATAATGCCCCCGAAAAACCAATCATGAATTAGGCTAAATGAATTAATTAAACAAATTTTTAAAATGAAAATATTAATTAAATAGTTGATTCCCGAATCTGATTATTTACGACCCCGAAGCAATGTGCCCGAAATCAGAAGGATTTTCGGGACAACATTTTGATCCTGACGTCATCAACTCCTGTCATTTTCTTGAACCATGAGTTATTTTTCCTTTCTGTCATGGTTACACCAAGCATGCATCTCTCCATGCCTTTTTCAGTTGTTTGCAGCCTCTGTAAGTCTTTTTAAGTATAAGTCCATGTCCTTGATCCGTAGGTAAGAATTGGAAGAAAGCATTGATTAGACACTTTTCTCTTTTGGATATAATGGTGAATTGTTCTTGAAAATTGTACTGTTTCTTCCAAATACACTACAGCCGACACTCTCTCTCTCTCTCTCTCTCTCTCTCTCTCTCTCTCTCTCTCTCTCTCTCTCTCTCTCTCCTCCCCTCCCTCTGTCCCCATCTTTCCCCTCCTCCCTCTGTTCCCATCTCTCTTTCTCTTATGTCAGTCAATCAAAAAAGAGCGCAACAGGGATAATCCATATGTTTTTATGATGCTGAATTTGCTTTCCAAAGACATGCAAGGCCAAAAATATTCGAATTCTTCCTTGAAACTGCTAGGTAGCAGCAAATTGTAAGTTGAAATAACCTCGGACGGCGGTTTTCTACGAAATATTTTCGTTCTTAGGAGTTTACCATGCAAATACTTTGTCTTAAATAACGACTTCGATCGTTTAATTTTTTTCATTTTATGACAGACTTTTATTTTATCATTACCTGTTGGCTACATTTATGTTACAGGTTTTATCTAGCACACACTGTGCTCACTGTTCGATCAACTGATTCCGAAAAATAAGCTCGTTAATGAACGATCATATAATGAAAGTTAAATTCAGATTTTAAAAAAATTACTGCTAAAGTTTTATAATATTGTTGTGGTCGCTACCCCACCTCGAACCACCAATGATGTAATCGTGGCGGAGTAATTATTTTATAGAAACCACGATTGAAACGTTGTCTTTGGCGCGAAGGTTTAATTTTTAGGGTAAACACTTAAACGAATTGAGCTAACAACATACACTCAAAAATAGGGCCAGAGATTACTATTACTGTAGAATACACAAATAACTTAATAGGTTATAAAAAGGTACGAAATTCTTGATTATTATCAATAGACTGCTATTTTGAGGTTTAGAGGTCCTTTCGACCGACATCTAATTTTGATTCAAAGTTCAGTCCTTAAAAATTGACCAGTTCAGTTCACCACAGAAGGTAATTGATCTGCTTATCCTTGGCGAACAGTTCCTCAACTAATAGCTAAGCGTGCTAGAGATATAAATAAGTGGTTTACTTACAGTTAGTTGGATGCAGACATAAATCCATAAATTGGTAATTCCGCATTTCATAAGTGCACTACACGCTGTTAACACTACATTTGCTTAATCGATAAGATGATCCGGCATTGTGCTGCTGCGTTTACTGATAACTTTTTCCGTACGCAAACACACACACACACACACCCTTTCGTTGGGGAACTTTTCCTCTCTTTGAAATCTCGGAAGCGCCGTGACTGGGGGCGATGAAGGGGTCAATCCCCCATCCGCCCCCCTCGTGTTACTTTTGCTACTCTCTTTCTGCCTTACTTCCTCTTTCTGGTTTCTGGTTGATGGTGTAAGTTAGAAACTAAGAAATGATTTGCAACGCTAACTATGTTCATAATCCACAGACTCGTGAAATAATTTATCGTTATTTATTCTTGAGTAAACACACAACTGAAACGCTAATGAAAGTTGACTGATAATACTAAACATAAAATGAATGAGTTATTAGTCAACAACGACACCACACTTTAAGTTATTTCGTACTTTTGCTTTCTATTTAGTCTGTTTTAAAGTCTTACCGTGAATGGAATATCTATTTTCACTTAGCGGAAAAACACTTTGTATATTCCCTCGAGAATCCTTTTAGATGATGATAATACTCTGTTAGAGCACTTTTTGTAAGAACAACAAACACAGCGTGTTCACACACATCAAAACGACGCCATTTTCAACTGTCCAGGGTCGTGATCCCATAATTCTTTGCAACGAACCGCTGATGGCTATTCGGAATCCAAGCAACTGAAACTCACAAACGTAAACTGCAACAGGTGTTCGACGAAAATAAAAGGAACAAAAAAAGGACGCCAGCATCCAAAACTGGTGAGGGTCAGTGACCCACTTTGCCGGACATCACGCTGTTCAACCTTTCCCGAAATATTGCTCCAACATGCTAGCGGCTTCCAGTAAGCAAATTAATAGGCTTCTTTTATGCACCGATCTCCAGCGAACTCGCATGCAGGGGCGGATTTCCGACTAGGCGCGCGCCTAAAGCCCAAGAACTTGAGCGGCCCCGAAAACGTATAATTGGATTGCCAGTTTTGTTTTGGTTTTCACGGACAGAAACAAATCAAACCTTAAAGCGACCACTTTGTTTGTATTATTAATTGATATTTTACTTTCTGATATTAGTAACATATGTTTTTTTCTTGTTGTTGCTGATACTCTGAATGGTTAAAATAATTTAGCCTTCGTTTTAGTGGTAGGTGAAAGAAGTATTCACACTTCCCACACTTTTCATATTTTAAGGCGAATTCTTTTTACTGTTAATTGTTTTTGTTTTTTTTCCTTTTTTGTAGGATAATCAAGATCTTCTTCAGCCCTGATCCCCTAAACCAGCCTAAACCTAAAGAGTTAATATTTGGGCTGAAAAATTGGAAAAAATTCGAGCAAATCACACTACCTATTTTTTTTTCTTATTTAATAGTGTTAAAAGAAATTTATATTGTATTGCAACAACATTGCTTATTACTTTCTCCACTCTTGGTTTAATATTGATAAATATCAAGTATTATCACCTTTTCTATTCCTTAAATTGACATAAAACTAGCTTTTGAAAAAGCAATAAAAAGTTTCTATGATACTCTTACTCGAAAAGCTATGGCTCCTACTTTTCCATTTTCAAACCGGATCTATCGCATTTAATTCTTATGCTTCTGTTTCAAATAACGGCAGTATAGGTGTATAAAAAAATCTCACGCATCTTTTTGACATAATAAAAAAAAAATGCAGGCCTTCACAATTCTCCGATGAAAATAATAATAAGAAGCAATGCTTTCAAGAAACTCTTCACATCCTCGCTTGCCTGCACTGACTGATGAAATTCTTACTGCCCAGCTTTCTTGGTCCATGGCATTAGTCTATACCATGGACCATAGGCGTAACCACTGGTGGGGTGGGAGGGTCAGGACCCCCTGAGTTTCAGAGCCGTGGATCCACAATGTAAAAGACACCCCCCTGAATTTTTCGGGAATATAATGATATGATGCACACTTTTTTATGATGTGAGCCAACTAAATTTAATAATATAAGATTGTAATTTTCGTGAAATGCAAACACGTATATATTGTGCCCTTAATAAAACAGCGATATCGAATCCTAATCAGCAAAGTCAGTTCTACAATTTTGTGATTTACATTTCTGCCCTATCTATCATAGTTTCACAGTTGTGTTCGCTAAGTTCCGCCATTCGTCAACAGAGGCGCCTATGTCGTGCCCATTAAATCACGCCTCAGCAACTGCTTTGCTGCTGCGTGTGTGAAGGGGGAGAAAGTCCCAAACTCTATTTTATACAGTATGTATATTGTATATAATATGGTATATATACACTGAAGAGCAATTGAATTAGAGATACCTGTCTAGTAACATGTAGCACCACCTTTCGCCCTGATGACGACGGCGATTCGTCTCGGCATGGACTCGACAAGACACCGGAAGCGTTGGGAAGCCATGCGGATCCACGACCCCTGAACAAGCTCCCACAGTTTACGAAGATTTGATGGAGGGGGGTCAGAGCCTAGAACATCTCTCTCGGTGGCATCCCAGATGTGCTCGATGGGATTGAGGTCAGGTGATCTAGCTGGCCAAGAAAGCGAGGTCACGTCGGTGGAGTGTTCATCCAACCATTCGGATACAATTCGGGAGCGATGGCAAGGTGCATTGTCTTGTTGCAGGATGAGGTCCCCAGTGGGATGTTGAAGACACACAAACGAGAGCATATGGTAGTCCAGGATATCCTGGCAACGTTGACATATGAGGGACGATGTCACACGTACCAGGGGTCTCATTTTATTCCACGTAAACAGTCCCAGACGAGAATGCCATTCCCACCAGCTTGAAGAGTACCCTGTTGGCAAGAAGGATCCATCGCTTCATGTGGTTTGCGCCGTACTCGTATCCTGCCATACGCATGTACCAACGTGAATCTCGACTCATCAGTCCAGGCAACATTTTTCCACATGTCTAGAGTCCAGTGGCGATGTTCCCGCGCCCATGCTGATCTTTGCACCCTGTGATGTGCGGTCAGCAGCGGTACCCACGTGGGACGATGGCTTCTGTACCACATAGTGAGCAGATGGTTCTGGATGGTGTGGCTGCTTACACGTTTTTGTGCATCAGCGATAAATTGCCGAGGGATTTCTTGCACTGTGGACCGTCTATCCGCTGTTACAATGTGAGCTAGCCGACGATGACCCCGCTCATCCTCACGCTGTTGTCCAAGGCAGCTGGCCCTTGCAGGGATGGTTTTACCGGATTCGATGTACTCACGGTGCACCCGTGACACAGTGGCTCGTGAAAATCCCAGTGTCTGCACGACTTCCGATATAGAGTGACACATTCGTCGAACCGCGACATTTTTCCCCACGATCAAATGCGCTTAGATCCTTCGTCTTACCCATACTGCGTCCAACTTTTACTGATTGCCGTCGCATCACTCCTTATAATGTCGAATCGCTGCATATGTCATGTCGTTTCCGTTTACAGGGCCGCCCACAGCGCCACATTTGCATAACGCCAGTTGTCTCTAATTCAATTGCTCTTCAGTGTATATTGTATATAATATGTATGGTATATATATATATATGTGTGTATACATGTAATGCGTGTATGTATGATTGGACCCTTCCCCCTCGATTTTTAAACATGGTTACCCCACTACCATGGACGACTGAATCTCTTCGATTTAGGGAATCGTTCGCCGCAGGAAAACTCCTTCACGAAAAGTCATCCACCCTTTTCAAGTAAAGTATTGTGCACAAATTGCATTTTATTGAGATGAGCATTTATATATAATAGGAAGAAGATAGAATGGCATTTTAAAAAGCGTAAACACCTTTTTCTTGACTTTACTTTTTTTTTCGTTTATTTGTTAATCTGACGGATGAAAATTCCAGAGGAGATAAGAAGGGGGAGGGGCTGGGGGAGCCCTGAACCTTTTAGCGCCTAGGACCCCAAAAGATCCAAAGTCGCCTCTGCTTGCATGTATCTCCAAGCAGCAGTATCAAAATTCCTTTACTTCACAAGTTGCTAAGCATTGTCCCCAATGCAGTGGAATCTCTCCACTTTTCCTCGGTGTAACAACCACCTTTTCTCTTAGGTCTCTTTACGTCAGACCCTGAGTAGCAACTGCCCTCCTTTTCTTCTCGTCAGCTTTGAGTGCCGAGATCACGTGTATAGATGTACCACACCAAAAGAGAGTAATCGTACTCGAAAATGTTCTTAACCACGTAACAAATTTACGGTTATTTGCTAACATTTCTGTCCCTTTCTTATATTAAGTCCTACAAATGGCTTGCTGCCTCGCCTCGAGCCGTCCCAAGATGTTTAGTCTATGTGTCGCTTACGACCGCGATTTACGTATTCAAAGCATTAGTAGCAGAAACCACACAAACCATGAGCGAAATTCTTCACTTTTACTCCCTCTTTTCATCGACCATACTTTATCTGCTCATCTGCTCTTTACATTCTGTTAACCCCGACAAAGCCTCGAACTTAATTAATACCTAATTAATTCATACGTCCAACACGCCCATTAATTCTTGAATTAATGGTGGAGTGGGTCGTAACAATATGTTTCCAAAGTCGCAAAAACCCTGTAATGTCATAAATTCTCATATTAACGTACAATTGTATACATACACGATAGATTGCGTTCCTGAGTATCCATGCTGTAACTATTTTCACATGGTACTCCGTATCTGCACTAACTTACGATGAAAATGAAAACAGTCAAAATTTGCTTACAAATGTGTTCTATGTTTATCTTTCAGAACAGCTGGAAGCTATCCTCATTTGTTCAATATATGAGTAGCATCGTTTTTAAAATAAAATCCAAATATTCTTCCTATTGAATTTTTAGCAAACTCCTCTTTAGCGAAATACATTTCCCCTTGTTCAATGTAAGGAAATGCATAAGCAGTGGAGAAACGGATGCTCCGTAATAAAAAAAAATAACTTGCGAAAATAGAATCGCAAATTTGATAAATTGAAAAGCAGATATACACAGAAATAGAGATATATGAGAATTCAGCAGTCGCGAGAATCGTGTTATCTTTATGAACCAGCTCAGGCTGTTCACGAAGGAAAACCTAATACGTGTGCGAGTTTTTCTTTTTTCGTTTTTATTTTTAAATCTTGTTTAAACATCTAATCTCATTTTCCACTTTATCCGTTCAATAAAACAAAAAAGACCCCATGTTAGAGCTCTGAGCGTGAGATCGAACAACACAGCTTTAAGAAGCGATGGAAAGATTGTGTATTAGTGCTCATTAAGTTAATTTTTTATGCACTGCGTTTCCACTTTATTCGATCCAGACTCATGACAGGGAAAGAAGCTCTGATTAATGGCGCAGCCATTTAAATAACTGTTGCAAATAAGCTACGTATATGCTTTAAGAAAATTGAACAGGAAAAATCTACATAAATATTCAAGTATATTGTTACGGCCCACCCCCGCTATTAATTCGGGAATTAATGGCGGGGGTAGGTAGTAATGGGCGTGGTGAATGTATGGAATTAATAAAGTATTAATTAAGTTCGAGGCTTTATTGGAGTTTAAAAGTGTAAACAGCAGAGAAAGTTTATCTGGGGATAAGACAGAAAACAGACGAAGAATTCTCACACGGGCTGGGTGGTCGGAGTTGGCGCTTTTAGGTCATAAATCGTAGGTCGCAGCTGACGGCCAGTCTAAACAGGGAAGGAGGAACGTTTCTAAGCGGGCCACTTGTAGAAATGAATGAAGATGGGGGACAAGAGGGTGAGCGAATTATTGTAAATTCGTCGATTGTTTAGAGCATTTTCGAGAACAATTACTCTGTTTTTGTGTGGTCCGATCGAAAAACAAGATTGCGCACTTGGCGTGAAAATAAGGAAGAAATTTCAGTTGTCTGAACGCTCTCCGATATTAAGGACGACATGTCTAGGTGCTGCTACGTGACTGGGGAAAATGAAACAGCAAGCCTCCCGCATTTTTAAGAAAAATGAGAACAGCAACTCGAGGTAGCTGGAGAGGCCAGTTCGCCATTAAGACAACGGAATGCTGGTATCCGCATGTTAAAGCAGCAATTTCGGTGCTGGGAGCCGAATGAAATCAGCGACTGGTTGGTCCATTAGAGTGACGTTAAGGAGAAATTCTGAAGTTGGCGAGTGGACGTTGGTCGCTCCAAGGAGAAGCGAAGCCAAGACGAAGCTCGGGTTCGAATGCCAACTACGGCAGTGTGGAATCATTGTCCCAATCATCCCCTCCTGTAGGAAGTAAAGAGGCGAGCTTATCTTACGAGGCGAAGCGAGGCACCATCAACAAAAACATGTGTGTGTGTGAGAGAGAGAGAGAGAGAGTACGTTAGCCGCGCAACCCCTAGGCATCAGTGCCAGGGGACGCAGCTCCCACAATGAAATCTTCAGCGTAAAAGGGAGGGTGTATCAATTTACAGGTGAAATCGATAATGGATTTATTCTTGACAGCATCCATGTAAGTAGAAACATTTTTGTTATTGTTGATACATCTGCTACGCGATTAGTTGAGGAACTGAACTGGCAAATAGTAAGAACTGAACTGTGGATTAAGTTCATTAAAACTATCTAAAGGGAACAGATTTAGGTCAAATATGGCCCAGCGCTTATGATCAGCATACAACCAATGTTTATTCGCATATGTGCTATTTTTATTTTTATAGCCAATTAAATGTTTGTTTAGTGCATGCAGCGCGTTTATAGAACACATTATTTATGTGTACAAATGTGATTGGTTTGAATTGTTTGAGTGTATGCCCATACAATATAGTCTTCGCGCCAAGGACAACGTCGAATGACCGTGGAAAAGTAATATAATAATTGCTCGGCCACGGTTGTTACATTGGTTGTCCGCGGTGAGATAGCGGCCGCGACCGTTACATTGGTGGCAGCCGGCTGAGGTCGTTACAATATCATTACTTATTTATCACGTTTCACGCATAAGGACTATTACCGTAAATCAGGTCTCTATGTCACGCATTATGTTTCTAAATTTAATTGAAATTGGGAGAAGACATCATGTTATTGTCTGTAGAAGCGTGAATGAGCAATTTTAGCACGTCTTCTGAAAAACAAAAAGGACGTACTTATGTTATCACTATATCCTTCCGTCGGTCTGTGCACACTATATCTCTGCACCTGTTAGTCCTATCTGAAATATTCTTTTTGCATTGAGAAACCTGGAATGAGAGAGCTATGATCCTTGCTTTGTGGTCGTTTTCCAACGAAGAAGCTCGCCGCTAGAAGGCGTAAATGCTTATTAAAATGAAGGAAAATTCGCACGTTACGTTCACAAAATAATCATAGGCTGTCTGCGTGCGGTGAATTTAAAACCATGTCCTCCAAAATTGCAAAATAAAAACTTTATTTACAATCTAAAAACATAGTTAAATGTAAGAACTTTCGAGACATCTAATCATCAGAAATTATGTGCAAACTGAAACATGGGGTACACGAGTCTTTATAAAAGACACAAAGTGATCAGACTTCCCTATTGGTAGCCAAAGTCTATACAGGTGATGCCATTTCTACAGACCAAAGTTCACATATAATAACATATAGATTGCAAGTAAAATAAACTAAAATTGGAAGGTGAAAATAAAACTTACAGGGGTTCTTCGTCATCATTATTTGTCCCTGATATGGATTTAAGTAACTGTCTCCATTGAGATGGTACAAACGTAGGAAGATCTTGGTTACAGCATAAGTCCCCATACTTCAAAATAAAATGGCTTTCAGCAAGGAAGACTGTTGACTCTGGAGTTCAGCACCTGTACACCCTCTCAGTCCGGAACACATCCTTCCCGGTAAATGGTCATAGTAAGCGCCGTATTTACACGGCCTGTGCGAAGAGCATACTTATGTTCAGAAATGCGGATATTAATCGTCCTTAAGGTGGAACCTATGTAGGAGCTAGGGGTACCATCTGAGTCTTGATTATTTAATGATATTCGATAGACTCCCGGTCTCTGTAGGGTCGGAATCCCATCTCTGTCATTCCGGACCATAGAAAAGACGCTTCTTGTGGTCTATACAGGCATCACCTGTATAGACTTTGGCTACCAATAGGGAAGTCTGATCACTTTGTGTCTTGTATAAAGACTCGTGTACCCCATGTTTCAGTTTGCGCATAATTCCTGATGATTAGATATCTCGAAAGTTCTTGCATTTAACTATGTTTTTAGATTGTAAATAAAGTTTTTATTTTGCAATTTTGGAGGACATGGTTTTAAATTCACCGCACGCAGACAGCATATGAGTATTTTGTAAATGCTTATGTTATCGATTTCAAAATGCATTGTGTACCCATATTATAGCTACTAAACATGCAGCTAAAACAATTAGTTTTCTTCGATGCCATTTAAAACAAAGACTACGTTGGGGACAATTTCTTTTTAAATAATCCACGGTTTTGCCGCTAGAGGTGTAAACGTAAATTCCGTTTTCGCGGATATCTCTGCTTCTGTAAGTCCAATTTGAAAATTTCCTTTTTGCCTCGCATAGAACTTCTGTAAGGAATTTTTTTCGTCAGAGAGAGAAAGTTCAGGCTACATATGAGAGTAACCAATTTTTAACGTATACAACATTGATCCTCTTTTTAATCATGCATCTACATGTCATTTAGAGTTTTTGTTTTATATTTTTCTGAAAGTTCATATTATTACCGGATTCACTTTCTGGTGCACTTTAGAGATACCAGTCGCCTCAACAGCTGTTATCTTCAGGAGTTTGGGTTAATTTTGGGCACTTGTTAATTTCCCTACTTTCGGCACCACTCTCGTCACATTATCTCTTTTTCTTTCCTTTTTTTTTTGGGGGGCTGGCTAAGGACCATCGTGATCAACTTTATGGACTGCAAAGAACTACAAGCAGTGCCCCTCCCAAATTTAGGGCCACTAGTTCCAGAGAATGGGGAGAGCCAGTGCCATAAGACAAACACAACATCCGTGCCTCACCGGGATTTGAACTCGTACTCATCTTAGACGAATGGTCAGAAACCGAGGGCGGCCTATGGTAATTTGAACAGGACGTCACGAAGCGATCGCCAGTAACGCAAAATAAGCATAACCTTGTTATCTACTGATCTTGTCGCAGAAACACAGCTCAACGAACAGAAAGCAAATAAGGGTGGCTGAGTGGTCTGAGGTGCTGCATATACTTTTCTTATAATTCGTCCCAGATGTGCTCGGGCTCGAATCTGCTGATGTGACATGGGCCGTGGCGCTGGCTCTGTCCCTTCCCTGGAACTACTGGCCCCAAATTAAAAATGGGCAACTGCTTAGTGCCACAGTATGTACTGTGACGTATATTCTAACTTAACTTTCATTTTTAGTTCCTTTTCCTATGTAAATTTGAGTTTGTTCTCTTTTGCACTTTCCAAACTTAACCTGATATCTTCTCTCTCACATGAACGAGGTTGGCAACACTTTTGAGGTCACAGAAAGTAGCGTATGAATGTGATAAGAACGTTAGATAACAAGTTAGTAAAATCATGCAATGCATTGATTATGATACGCTTTCCAACATACCAGAAATCATTACTCAAGTTATGAGGACAATAGCTGTGGAATAAATCTTGCTCCTGTGCCCTGACCTTTGACGCCATATCGATTATATTCAACATAATTAGTTCAGTGTATCTCTGGAACAACATACTAAAGTTTTGTCGCAATCAAAGCATTTTTACGTAAGTTATGACGCATAAGGGCGATGGAATGGATCCCGATCCTATGTCCTGCCCTTTAACCCCATTTCGCCTATTTTCAATAGGGTTCGTCCCCAGGTTGTCTCCTACCACATACTAAAATTTCATCGAAACTGAACCATTTTTAAGCGAGTTATCGTGAGGACGGGCAGACAGACGGGCAAAGCTGGAGCATATACTCTTCTTCAACCTACGGTTGGAAAGCGTAAAAAAAAATTCACTGAGTTTGGTCAAACCGTAATTTCAAATTACAGGAGACCTCCTACTGTGGCGCAGTGGTCTAAACGCTGGGCTAACTGACTATTTGTCCTAGATGGATCTGGTTTCGAATCCCGATGTGGTCGTCTTATGGCATTGACTCTTTCTTTTCTCCGGAGCCAGTGCAGAATTGAAAACAAGTCAAACATTTTGGACCAGGACCCGACCCGGACAAATCTGCTTTGAACTATAATATATATATATATATATATATATATGGCCAAACCCCTCCAAAATGACTCCACAACTTAAATCTTGGCCCTCAGTCTCCGGCAGCTGGAATGTACCTGGCCAAGGCAGCGGCCAGTGCGACATGAAAGCAGAGGGTGCTAAGAATCCCCGGAGGACCGGACTAGGCTGCCATCTGATGCTGACCTTGGCTACGTATAACGGACGCTCCCTATCTTCTGATTCAAGGCTTCTTGAATTGGAAGAGGAACTACAAAGGATCAAGTGGGACATCGTCGGGCTAAGTGAGGTAAGGAGAAAAGGAGAAGATCTTATTGAACTGAAAAGTGGATATCTCTTCTACTATCGTGGGACTGATTCTGGCAGAACTAGTGGTGTTGGATTTATAATAAACAAGAAACTGAAGGATAAAGTTGTAGAAGTTGAAAGTTCCTCTGACAGAGCTGCACGACTCGTTATCCAACTATCGAGAAGATACCAGGCTCAGATTATTCAAACTTATGCACCCACCACAAGTCATCCTGAAGAAGAAATTGAAGAATTTAAATGAGGAAATTCGTCATCTAAATAATAAAGGTAAGCAGAACTTGAAGATAATTATGGGAGATTTCAATGCAAAAATAGGGCAACGGCAACAGAATGAAACTTCAGTAGGTAAATTCGGTCACAGCAACAGAAACCAGCTTGGAAATACTCTCGTAGAGTTTGCAGAGGCAGAAGGGTTTTTCATCTTGAACTCCTTTTTCAAGAAAAAGCCACACAGGAAATGGACATGGAGACATCCAAATGGGAAGACAAGTGAAATTGATTTTATTATGTGTAACAAAAAATTCGTCATAGAATACTGCAGTGTGCTAAACAAGTTCAACACAGGTAGTGACCATAGATTAGTGAGATGTAAGATGCGCCTCAACACTAAACTCGAACGTGACAAGCTCATAAGACAAACAAAATGTATTGACATAACCAACCTTACAAAACACCATAATACCTTCAAGGTGGAACTGAAGAACAGATTCTCTGCTTGAGAAGGCATAACATCGGAAGAAGTGGATATTTCTGTAGTTAACAGAAAAGTAACCAAAGCTCTTATGGAAACAGCAACAAAATTAGCTGGGTCTAAGAACAAGTTGCATGTGAACAAACAATCAGGAAAAACCAAAATGTTGATGCAAAAGAGAAGAGAGATGAGGACAAATAAAGAAGATGTGACTTCCAAAGTGGAATATATAGAGCTATGCAAGACAGTACGAAAAAGTATCACTGAAGACGTAAGGAAATTTAACTGTGAACTAGTGAGGAAAGCAATTGAAAACAACCAAAGCCTAAAGATAGCTAAGGGACATCTCAGTAAGTGAAGAAAACAGATTATGGCTCTGAGAAAAGAAGATGGTTCTGTAACAAGAAATAGAGGCGAAATTTTGACAAGAGTGAAAGATTTCTACTCCAAATTATATGAAAGGGATGATACATGTACTCCAGACATCACGAAAGGTACTAGTACCAGAGTTCTTCCAGTCCTCCCAGCAGAAGTTGCTCATGCAATCAAGAACATGAAGCGGGGGAAAGCTCCAGGAGAAGATGGAATTACTGTAGACATCATACAAGAAGCAAGTGGAGAAATCGAAACAGTACTCGCCCAGATTTTCTCTCGATGCCTTAATAAAGGGAAGATTCCTGAGGATTGGAACAACGCTACAATGATCCTGCTACATAAAAAAGGCGACATTGAGGATCTCAGGAACTACAGACATATCAGCCTCCTATCAGTGGTTTATAAAATCTTCACTAAAGTTCTTTCACACCGCTTGAAGGTGACACTGGACATCGCTCAACCGAGAGAACAAGCTGGATTCAGGAGTGGCTACAGCACAATAGATCATATCCACGTACTGAGAGAACTAATTGAAAGAGCGAGGGAATATGAACTTCCATTGTGCATGGCTTTTATCGATTACGAAAAAGCCTTTGATTCGGTGAAACCATCAGCAGTTACAATGGCTCTGAAATCCTGCGGTATTGAAGATGCGTACATTAATATTATTAATAACATCCATGAAAATGCAAGTGCAAAGATTCGGCTGTTTGAAAATACAACACACATAAGAATTGGAAAAGGAGTGAGACAAGGTGACACCATATCTCCGAAGCTCCTTAATGCCACATTGGAAAATGTCTTTCAATCACTGAAGTGGGAAAACAAAGGGATAAAGATTAATAGAGATTATCTAACCCACCTTCGTTTTGCTGATGACATAGTCATTTTTGCAACTACCCCATCAGAGCTGCAGTGTATGATCCAGGAACTTGCTGACAAGAGTAAACAAGTGGGATTAAAAATGAACTTTCAGAAGACAAAAGTGATGTTCAATGCCTTTACAAGAAATGAAGATTTATCGATTGATGGAGAAAAGCTGGAGATAACAGACACGTACATTTATCTTGGACAGCAGATATCAAGTGAGGGTCACAATGATGAAGAAATTAATCGGCGTACAAAACTTGCCTGGAGAGCTTTTGGAATAAACAGCATAATTTTCAAGAGCAATATGCCATTATGTTTTAAAAGAAAAGTGTTTGAACAATGCACCCTTCCAGTGCTTACGTATGATGCAGAGACGCGGACCTTAACTAAAAGAGACATACAAAGGCTGCAGACAACTCAAAGTAGCATGGAGAGGTGCATGCTTGGTGTAACCAGGAGAGATAAGAAGAGGAACTCGTGGATCCGAAAAATGACAAGAGTGGAAGACATCATGATCAGAGGTAAATCCCTGAAATGGCAATGGGCTGGACATACTGCCAGAAGGACAGACCATCGATGGACAGCCGAAATTTTAGATTGGATTCAAAGGGACAGGAAAAGACCCAGAAGAAGACCACATGGAAAATGGGTGGATGAAATTCGAAAGTATGCGGGAGTGACATGGAGGAGACTGGCACAAGACAGACCGTTGCGGAGGAAACTTGGGGAGACCTTCGTCCAGTAGTGGATTGATAATGGTTGACAATGATGATGATGATGATATATATATAGCGCGTTCCAAGTCTCTCCGCAGTGGGTATCTTAGGCTAGATGGAAATCAAACAAATGAATTATAGGAACGTATAATTTACTCGCTTACTTACAGAAAGTGTTGAAACTGTCGTCCTTCATTTGTAAGACATAGCATGTTTCACACATGTTTTCAAACACATCTGCAAGACTACAACAGTCAAAAAGCTCCTCCACAGTAATCTCAAGTCTGTTCCACCTAATTTTAACGGCACTGCAGTCAAATTTTTTAAATAAAGCAACTTGTTGTACGTTTAATTTCAGTTTTTGCTGTTTTCTTGATAACATATGAAGCTTCAGAAAATGTTTCGCGGTCTTGTCTGGCATGTTCTTTTACGAATATTTTACGATATACACAGGCAACATCAGTTCTCACAAGTTTATGGTGGGTTGGAAGTTTCCAAAATGTGAATGTTGTTTTCATCATTGACCCTCAGAAGGAAGGGAAGCTTTCCCTTCTGAGGACACTCTTCCTTCATAGTGGATGACAAATCATTTTTCAGTCCGCGGGCACTAGAATCGAGCACAGAATTCCACAATGCGCATTTTTCTTTGAAAAAAAATTCTTTTTTGCTTTTCAGCAATAAAACGGAATTAAAAATACCGGGTCGAAATTTGGTCAGGAATACCTTGGCCCAACCCGTTTGACCCGCTGGAAATTGTTGACCCGCGACTGGTTTTCATCTCTGTGCCAGTTTCACCAAATTAAGGAGGCGCGACTGCTTATAGCCCATCGTGTTGCTCCCGGTAGTCGTTAAAACTCCAATGTGAAAAAAAAAATACAAGAGAAATGGTTTATTTGTTTTTTCTAAGAGGCAGCTTTTTTTTCTTATCTTAGAACCAGGGGGATGAATTCAAGGAGACCGCACAAATGGCGCAGTGGTCTAAGCGGTGGCTACTGATCATTCGTCCGAGATGGGTCCGGGTTTGAATCCTGGTGAGGCATGGATGTTCTGTTTGTCTTACGGCGCTGGCTCTCTCCTTTCCCTGGAATCAGTGGCCCTAAATTAGAGGCGGGAGACTGCTTATAGCCCACTGAGTAGCTCATGGTTGTCTTTGAACCACATCACATCATTAAACTAAGGGCCGCCCTGGTGGCGCAGTGATCTAAGCAATGGCTTCTGATCATGCGTCCGAGATGGGTAGGGGTTCGAATCCCGGTGAGGCATGGACGTTGTGTTTGCCTTAAGGCGCTGGCTCTCGCCTTTCCCTGGAACCAGTGGCCCTAAATTAGGAGCGGGCGACTGCTTATAGCTACTGAGTTGCTCACGGTGGGCGTTAAACCACCGATCAAAAAAAAAAAATCGAGGATGGCATGATCCCAATTCGACTCGCTTGTAATTCAAACGAATTTCTTAAAAATCTTGTCCCTTCAGTGAAACTTCTTAAAAATTTATGAATTTTTCTCTGCAGTTTAAGCGAAATATGAATTTCTAATTGGCACATCATTTGAAGAGTTTAATTGATTTCTACTTGTCGTTTAGCTTTTCTTTTTTTATCTATCTTTTATTTGTTCTCATTGGTTTGAATTTTTTTCTCTTTCTGGTGCGCAGTTTTCAGCGAGCAACCCCCCCCCGTACGTGAATTTTCGTAATTTAATAAACTCCTAAAACTTAGATTATACTCGTAAGAAAACACCTGGAAGCGAATAAATTGAAAATCAATTGATTACGTTCTGGCCTTCTCTGTATTATTCGTGAGCTCATAACGATTAACTGACGTTTCGTGAAGCGTGACAAGTGATGAGAGACTTGTATTGGTGAAAATGGCGTTTCAGACTTTATTCCGGGTTCTGCCAGCAAGATTACTTCGCGGTCTTGTCTGGCATGTTCTTTAACGAATATCTTACGATATACACAGGCCTAATAGCCTATGAATCGTTATTTAGGGGTGTAAAATGCACACTTTTTCTGGACAAAGACTCAAATCGTTATGTTCACATTGTACCTAATGAAAGTATGGTTTGGGAAAACACGCAAAAAAAAAAAAGCAAACTCGCAGTTTTCATATCTACGACTGGATTTTCATAATGCTCAGTTTTAGAGTGCTTTATGAAAAATCAATGCTAATGCATTTACACATTCAACATTTTCAGTAGATTTCTTAGGTACTTACTTAAGTCCTTTTCCGGTGGCGCAGTGGTCTAAGCGATGGACTCTGGTCATTCGTCCGAAAGAGGTCCGGGTTCGAATCCCGGTGAAGCATGGATGTTGTGTTTTGTCTTACGGCACTGGCTTTCCCCTTCCCTGGAACCAGTGACCCTAAATTAGGGACGGGCGACTGCTTTATAACCCATTGAGTTGCTCACGGTGCTCTTTAAAACCTCCAATAAAAAAAAAGTGTTTTTCCTTTTTTACAGATGGCCTTACGTAACTACATCGCATTTCCCTGGTATCTGGGTCGTTTCTTACGTTCGCCTAAATCTGAATAACAATAATAAATATTGTTTTTGAAAAACTTGACAATCGAAATACTTTCACTTGCCGCCGCCATAGTTTAGCAAATACGTATTCACTTTTAGGGCTCACATTTTTATCTTCTTTCATTGGTTTTACGATAGTAATATTCATTAATCCCCCTACCTAACCGCTCTATATCAGGAATTAGTGAACTTTATTGTTTACTGTTATGATTTAATTCCACTAGGACTGTGGCTCGGTGTGGCCGTGAGTGACGCAAATAAATGCGATGTGTTGTACGTAAATAAATGTATGTTATCGGGTCACGCGTTTTATTTCGCACCCACAATGATCTCGGTATGCGAAAGATGCATAGCATAAATGATCTTCAAAGAGTTCCAGGGTACTCTCTTGATTTTTTTTTTTATTTTTGTTTCCCTGTTATGAAATGGTTGTCGTACGTGAAACACAAACGCTATCTAGCAGGGACAACAGACGAAAAGCAGAGCTTGTTTAAACTGAATGAACTTTTCCTGGATGTCTGTTATATGTGTGCATACCTGTACAACCTTTGAAAAAATGAATGGGTTAGAAGGCACGCGCAGTACAGATCAAACTTTGTAACTGAATGAATATTGCGTACTCTTTACACAAGAGAAGCATTCAAATTTTTTTTATGTTGGGAGTGACAGTTTTTGTTTGTTTGCAACTCATGTTTTGACACAAGATGGAAAACATGGTTCACTCCCGCTACACCTTTTCCCCTTACGCCTCTTCCCGTTGTGCCTTATATTGTGGTCATTAGCCATTGTGAAATGGGGAGACGAAATTTCAGTCGGAGAGGAAGTCCCGCTTCACGTTTCCCTCTATGCCTTATATTGCGGCCATAAAAAGAAGGAAACTTTTACCTGCTAGAAAGAGGGAGTATATCTTTTAAGGGGTAATTACCTGGTTTCTTTGAGAGCAGTAATCGGCGTGGAAATCTGTGTTAAAATTGATCCTCATTCTCTCTGATTATTAATCCCATTTCAGCCATTTTCAACACATCCCTTCGATATGGACCATTTTCCCCCAGCTAGTTTTTAAGTAAAAGTTGGCCCCCACAGGGTCCCTAAGAACAAACTAAAATTTCGATGGAATTTAGGGCTTTTGTATGCATATTATCATGCGTAAGTTTGGAAGAACATATCTGAAACCAGATGAAAATTTCCGGGAAAACGCGCGTAATCAAAAAACATTTTAAAGCTGCCCAAGCATTGCTTTTTCTTAGTTTTCAAAATAGTTAGACATAGAGAACGTGCGTTCAAAAAGTTTCTGGATTGAACGACAACATGGCGCTACTGCCGTTAGTACAGAAATATTTCCACTATGTGTTGTTATATTTGAACCTATAAATCCACGTCTCAAAACAACGGGAAACACGAAACGGGACTTCCTCTCCGACTGAAATTTCGTCTCAGCATTTTACAACCTCTAATGAACCAACTATGAGGCACAGCGGGGAAAAGTGTAGGTAGAAAAAACGTAGCGGGAAAACACCATGCGTAAAAATGTCATCCGCATACGCACCTGTAACAAATTCTAGAAAGAAAATTCTCAGTCTTGGAAATTATCGAAAGCTGTATTCGTTATTTTTTTATGTGAAAAAAATAGTGATGTGCTTTTTAACAAAAGAACTACTGCTGTTAATCAATGTTCTGAATTATTAGTAAAGAGCAGATTAGCATGTTTATGGCATTTTAGATTTTGCTCTGTTGTTAGTTGACGTAGGATCACAAAATATGTGTCTAACTCTTTATTTTCTTTTATTTAAAGCATCTGGTGTTTTTCGTCACCGGTCTTCTTGCTTACGTTATCCCTGACATTCCCCGGTCAGTACAGCAGAAAATTCAACGAAAAAGGTTTCTGGCTCGAGAGGCCCTCTATCGGACAGAAATCGAACAAAGTGAAAGGCAAGTCCTGGACGGAGTAGACGGAGACGGTGCCCCCTTGCCTTTGTGACAAATGCCGACGTAGAGATAACTAACTCTTTCGTCTACTCCTATCAATGGATGAACGCAGTTGTGAAACTGCACGTCTTCCTCGTCTGTCTGTTCACAAGGGTTGCTGGATCTCTGACATCTTGAGAAAACTCTCCTTAAGAAAACTGCAACTTACAAGTTTCTTCAAAATAATGTAAAAATAAGATATCATTCATCATAGCATAGCCCAGTTTGCCGATATTATTCTTTTATGGAAGTTGTACATAATAAAATTGATGAACTGTTCTTAGCCGGCCATGTCCGCGGGGGGAAAGAGCGCGGAGAGATTGTGAAACACCATTTTGAATCCGTTAGAGGTGTGAACAAAAGAAAATTTTCAGACTTGTCTACGTTAACGAAAAATGTAAATAAAATTAAGAGCATTTATTAACTTTTTAAATTCTTTGTCTAACTCTTTAAAGTTGTAGACCTAATGCTTCTCAATGGCTCTATTAAACACTACTCGCAAAACAGAACAAAGCTCCCTCATGCTTTCGATGGGGAGAATAAATGTGAAATCCATCTGCTTATTGCGCTCATGTAAGCTTAGCTTAGAAGAAAGATTATAACTTGCGTACCTGTTAATTTAGGAATCAGTCGGAAAGGGAAGGTACATTTTCTTGAAAAGATTAATTCTCCAATCAACTGCAGTCTGTTCATAGTGCTGCAATCCCTCGCGTGCGCTTCAGGGTTGAGTGACTAGGCCTTCCCCGAGTGCCTCAGTCTTGCAATTTAACGTAGGCCCAACACTGAGCCATCGTCTTTTAAGAATAGAAGACAGTGGCTCAGTGTTGGGCCTACATTAAATTGCCAGGCTGTGCTACCTGGGTCGTCTATAGACCGTATGCATTGACGTCACGAAACCGCGATTCGCGTCACTTTTTCATCTGCTGCTTTCTTGCAGAACAACTGGTGTACAAGTGAGATCAAAGATGCATTACATGGGCTACGTAAGTGGGTCATCTGGAGATCAAAAATAACTTTGTTTTGATAAATTAAAGTTATTCGGCAGTTGTGGTGACCCATATGTAATTCCATACTCATTTTTCCTGAACAATATTGGGGTCTTGCCACGAATAGAACTCGGCGATATTGTTAATTATTTCGTTTTTTGCACTAACGCCTTCACTCCCGAGCAAATGAAATCGTGCAAGTCTTTCATAAAGAAAGGTTAATTCCAGTCTAAAGATCTTCAGAGAGTTTTTATAGATAACGCATCAGTAAATTTATGAACATGCCTGTTACAAAATGTAAACTACACACTCTAATATTCCTTCGTTTCCGGTCATCAATGTCAACTCTGCTGATACGTGTTAACCGCAAAATTTGGCGCTTCTGAATAATTTTTTTATCATTCTGATCCCACTTCGTTCACTCAGATGTAATAGGACACATCATTCTCTCTCCCACTTCGGTTAACGCAGCCGAAAATAGCACATAACACCATCTTTCTTAACGCTCCACAATGCAAATCCAAGCAGTGTTTGTACACCAGTTGATCACCAGGACATCTACTAGGATGGTTTACCTTGCTGTGACGTCATATACATACGGTCTATAAACAGAAGCATATCATAACAGTAAGGTTGCTCTTATTTCTGAGGTCCAGTTTCACCACAACAACAAAAGACTTGCTTTGGGTGAAACTCCACTATATTCAAACTGTGTGTACGACTTCATTGACGGGTGAAAGATCTCGAACAAATAGTACTTTTTTTTAGAAACCAAATCGAGCTTAACCACACCTTTTATATTCGCCAGACTTACACCTTACATCAAATGGATTCTGCGTACTGCTCGCAATGAAAGCTAAACTTCGAGGCAGTATTTCCAAGTCGAGCAGTACGTTTTTTTCCTATTTCTCAGTGAGCTGAACACACCTCAGAAATAATGCTCCGCTGCACCTTCTCAACTTGGAAGAGACGAAATGCGAAACAAATGTGTGGAACTTTTAGGAAATTATTTTTCAAACTTGTGTAAGTTTTATTTCTGTGCCAGGAATAATTTCTGTAATAAAAATAAACATTAGAGCTTGAAATAACCCCGAGAATTATGAAGCACATGGTGCTTCTAAACTAAATTCGGCAGGTGTGGCAAGCACATCATATGTGCTGATATTTAATTCAAAACTGAAATCAGAATTTACGGGGCTAGGTTCTCACTGTCTCTTCCAGTCGGTAGTGTAAGAATTTCTTATGTGTATTGTTTTTATCGATGACTTTTATTCGTTTAATCGTATCCCGCTGCAAAATTCCTTTGTGGAAGACTTCAGCGTAACAACGAAATTCAGAAATATTCATGCGACCTTTACTGCGACGTGAGTATTATTTATGGTCATCAATCACTTCACTAAAGACAATGAAGGTATTGCTTCACTGTACGAGAGAATATCTGCCACAAACCAAACATAGCGGATTAGAAGTGCACCTACCTTTGAAGATATAAAAGAAATATATATAAACTGAGACCATAACGAAACTAGTCTGGAGGTTTTTCGAATTTCTTGCCAATAATCGTGTGATACCGCATTAAAATTCATTTCCCTGGTGTAAATATTCCATGGCTACTTTACAAAACTTTTTCGTAAAATGAAGTTACTCTAACATCCTAGAGCACTGCTTCTTGGCTTAATGGAGATTTTGACGACATGGCGTAGTGCGTTTTCTTCTCACGTTAACGATCGTCATCGAGATATATAGCAAACCTAGACTATAACTTTGTGACGTCACTACTTCAGTCCCAAGATCTAGAACATTGGATGACTCTGAACCGGGAAATCAGAATCAACCAGTACTGTGAGAGATCTTGACTGCTGGGCGTGACGTCACGAAGATATTTCTAGGCCCTTTGTGCATCTGGATGACCGTGACTCAATACGGTTTTCCCACAGTTTTTTAATTTCTGTATCAGTGAGATTATTAATTTCATTTTTTTATTTCTTTAAGAGTGCATAAGTCTGATAATTACCAAAGGTCTTCGTATGCGCTTCTGCTTGTGTGTGTATTGCATTGTAAACGTGAAATATATTTTTTTCGATTGTTATAACTTCATGTGTGTGTATCACTTCTGTTTTTGCCATTGAACAACTTTGTTAAAATAGTCAGTATGTTTAGCTTTTCACCCATAAAGCTCCTATACTTTAGTACTTTCGTAATAATCCTATGTATGCACAAATACCCGAGAAGAAGCAAATAAGTAAACGTTAATTCTGCCGTTTATGTTAAAGTAAATTCTTCTCCGTAATACGATTATTTGTACTCTGAGTCAAATTTAATATATTCGTTATTGTTAAACAGCACGTTTCCCATGTGTTTTTTGAGATTTCTGCATTTTTGGAAAGCTTTTAAAATTAATTTCGAAGCATTATATATAAAAAAGATAGCAATCACCGGTGTTGCACAAGTTTAAAAATTTGGCAAATTCCTAAGATAACTGTTTTGGAATTACGATCATAGCTGGTTGTTAGAAAGTAATGGATCTTATTCATGTGACGTCAGAAGTGGATTTCTGCGGACCAACATGGCTGCTGATTTAATGTCGCTATTAGATACCCCTTACTGTTGCCCAATATTTTTTATTTTAACGTCTTGCAGTATGTCAACGAATTAATAAAGCTACAGGGCGAAGAAGGAGAAATTAATTTCTTAGAAAAACAAATCAAGGTTATAAACATATACCAAGGCAGTTTTGTGTTCTGTGTTTTTTTGGTTTTTTTTTGGTTGGAGGTTTAACGACCACCGTGAGCAACTCAATGGGCTATAAGCAGTCGCCCGTCCCTAATTTAGGGTCACTAGTTCCAGGGAAGGGAGAGAGCCAGTGCCGTAAGACAAACACAACATCCATGCCTAACCGGGATTCGAACCCGGACCCCTTACTGACGAATGATCAGAGGCCAACGCCTTAGACCAATGCGCCACCGGGGCGGCCTGTGTTTTACTTCAAATGATGCAGTACAACATTGCCATGAGTCATGGTAAAATTTTTGATGAAGCATTTCTCATATACGGTATATAAAATTTTCACTTTCTTATTGTCAAACATTGGCTAAACATAAACCTGGGAAAATTTTTGCAAAACAAAATATTTAGAAACCCAGATAAATACGTAATATGGAAACAAGCTACAATTAAAAAAACAGGAACAACTAAAAACATCCCACTGTCGCACGCTAGTCAATCTACTTAAAAATAAAATGAATGCGTAACGTTAAATAAAAGAAATTTTATAGATATATTTCGTTCTTTGAGAGAAAGAGCGTAGAACTTTATTAACAACGTACCGATCCAAATATGCAATCAGTTTTCTCCTTCTTCTTCCCCCTCCCCTTTTGTTTTGAAATTGAAATTCGAAGGAACACTACCAAGTTTTAACTGCCTTCGATTCGTAGTGCCATAATATTCAAAATCTCCTTCGTTAAAGTGGGCAGAACATATTCGGCATTGCACATTGGTATAGAAATCATCACGTTTAATTTTACTCTGCCTTTCCTGTTTCGACCTCTTCAGGGAAAGCTTATGAAAAGTTATCTTCCTTCTATACATTTTAGGAGACAGGGCTTGTTTAGCACAACCATAAGATGAGCAAAAGTTGGGCATGTCGTAATAAATATATCAAAAATCGCGATTTTCTTGAACTGCAACGTATTCCTTGTTAAGCAATGAAAAAACGGATATAAACAAATCATTACTGGTCCGCAGCCACCGAACATATTTCCCAAGATGCTATGCGAGATGAATATGGTCCATTGCACTATTTATTATGGTTGTGATCCAGCCATTTCAAAATGCCTGTTATTCGCTTTTTTGACCTTTTGCCTACGAGCCGAAGTTGTTCAAAATATTTTTCGTGGAGGGAAGGTTGTTGTTGCCAAAACAAATGCTAAAAACGTCAAAAGCTCACGCAAAATTCGAGAACTGAAAGAATGGAATTACCCCATGCGTGTATTCAGTGTCATTAGCTTCCTTGTTATGTCATAGTCCTTTACAGAAGCACAGAAAGAGCCAATGTCTATTCGTCCAAAATTCTGTTTTGTTGCTCTTTTTTTCTTTCGGGGTTTAGCGACCACCATGAGCAACTCTAAGGGCTGTAGATGGTCGCCCTGTCCCTAAGTTGGAGCCAGTGGTCAAATCCCAGATCCTCAGACCATTCTGTCATCTACGCAGGGATGTGGCTCTAGTTTCGGGTCCCTGTTCCAATGATATGCACAGGAAAGGCAGAAGGAAATCAAGTAAATGTGAGCATGTATTGAGACATAAAACGCTCTTTAAAAATAATAGAAAGTAATAATACAAAGAAAATTAAAGAATATTAAACGCAATCAAATGGTTAAATAGAATAACTTATGTAAAGCTTATGTTGAAAATTGGCTGGATAAAGCCAAAGTCATTAGAGAAGAATAATGCGTGCTACTTCCGACATACATTGAAATCCGCCATTGTGGGGAGATGATGAAGTGATTGCGCGCGGTTATTTGAGTTGTAAGTCTTAAAGATTTTGGTATTTAAAGTAAATTGCTTTCAACATAAAATAGTAGATTTATTAGCAGTTTACTTTCTTCTCTTTTTATTTCTCATTTTAAAATATATAGTGTCATTCAGTTATGGCCCATATCAATACTTTATTGCGTGTCTAAATAACCATCTGACATTTTCACATTTTCGGTGTGACATTATTTTCTTTATTGCCTGGCATTTTTGCCTTGAATTCAGCAAAGAAACACGCCTTCCTCTTGAAAAAACCTTAATAAATACGTATAATTCTGTTATATTACACAATCATTATGCTTCTACTTTTATACCTTCTTAAAAAACGTTTTACCGTTCAAAACTTCTATTTATATTACCGGAAGTAATGGTTATCACTTCCAATTTTCATGTTTTTGCTGAAAGTCACTGGGAACAGATGAACCACAACGTTTTAGCATCTTAAAATAATATTTAAAATTCTTTAAAATTGTTATTCACAGTCTAAAAATTAAAAACTTGTTACCATGAATACTCGTTGCCGTCCGAAATTCATGTTTCAATCAAACTCCATCAAAAAATCAAGATGAAACTCACAGGTTTTGCCATCTCCTCCTTTTTCCATACCTTTGGGTGAACTTCACTGGGAACAGACGAATTACATAGTCCTCAACACACCGAAAACAGTCCTTGAAATTCCTCAAACTGTAAAATTCATTTACAATCCGAAAATTTAAATACCTGTCACTGTATATACTGTTTCTGCTTTTGAAGTCCATGTTCCAGTCAAATTCCTTCGAAAATCCAGATAAAATATATAGTTGAAGCTTTTCTAACCGTCTTCGCGATCACCCTCAGATTGACACATTACATGCTATCATTATCTCGACAACATGTGCACTGGATAATTTGTTCTTACACGGGGTTCTCCCAAACTATGCCAACGGGCATTCAACGATCACGTACCTTTACAGCCTTGTATTGGGTTGATGCATAAGTTCATGCCGCTTTTTTTCACCGCACTACAGGAATGTATTACATCCGAAGGGAAAACGGGATCAAACAAATTATGTACCCCCCCCCCCCCATTGTTTACGATGGTGTCCCAACGTCTGGATAGGTCTGCAATGCCATTCTTGAAAAAACGTGCTGGTTTTGCTCCGAAGAAATCATCAAGGAAATTCTGGAGATCAACATCATTGTTGAACGTTCTGCGCCAAGGAGTGCGTTCGACAGAGATCGGAGCAGGTGATATTCCGAAGGGGCGACATCTGGGGAATATGCCAGATGTGGAAGGATCTCCCATTTCATGTCCTGAATGGCCATTTTGGTCATGTTTGCACTGTGGGAGCTTGCGTTATCATGTTGGAGAAGGACACCATGACGCAGTTCCTGCCGAATTACTCCCTCCACACGGCGGAGTTGCTCACAATAGAGTGCAGCGTTGATGATCCGATTCCTCGGTAGCATTTCCCAGTGAATAATGCCTTCCACGTTCCACCAGACACATTACATGATCTTCGCAGGATGAAGGTAATGTTTTGGACGTGGTGTAAGCATCTTGTTTGGGCTTAACTATTCTCTCCGATACCTGAAATTCACGTAGAGGCACCACTTTTCATCTCCAGTAACAATACGTGACAGCAAAGGTCTGTGTTGCTGAAAACATTCGCGATAACGGGCGAGCAAGGAACCACATATGGCAACACGCTGATTCTTGTTGTCCTCCGTTAAAGTGTGAGGCCCCCAAGACCCTAAATTCTAGACCTTTCCCATATGTTCCAAGTGTCATGCCACGCTGGCGTGATCACAGTCCATCTCAGTGGCCAATTCGCGTATGGTTTCACGCGGATCCAACTGGATGAGATAGCTCAAAAGACCCTCATCAAAGTAAGTTAAACGATCTGAGCGTGGAGAGTCGTTGAGGTCAAAATTGCCACCTTGGAACCGCTCGAGTAATTTGCAGGCTGTCCTCGGAGCAATCGAGTAGCCTCGGCGGCTGTGGATCCCTTGTTAAACTCGTAGAGGAGCAGATGTCGGAAATGTTCATTCCTCTCTACTTGACACTCCATACTTCCGTGCTTGAAAATCAAAAAAAACATTAGCCACAATCACACAACGCAATATGATTTAGATACACGATATTACTGGCTATATTTTGATATACAACTGGCCATCTGCACAGTCATTACTGACCTGGGAAGCACTCGTGAAATAAAACGGCATGAACTTATTCATCAACCCAGTATCTTTCTTTATTGTGCTGCCATCAGATACGTAATAACGTATTGAAATGGGCCATTACTGAATGACAGTATATATTTTTAAAAATGTATATGGTGTGTAATATGAAATATAGATCCCTAGTCAAAAGACAAGTATATATATGAAATATTAGTTTTCATTTCTTTTCTATGTGTATATGCCCCGCACAGATACGGTTTTGTTTTCTTTTTTTCAGATATGAGAACTTGCTAATTAGAAGTTGATTCAGAAAGTTCTCGGTTCGTAGGCGAACATTCTTTCTAAGTCATTTCTGCAATGCATTATGAATTGAATCAAACACTCTTGTTTTCCAGTAGGCATCTGTTCACTGCCAACTCCTACGTTCACAGATGGCGCGGCGCACGTTCAACCAATTACCATCATTTGCCAGTTCATTTTCTTCCAATATTTTGAATAAAGCTTTTTGAATGCACTTTTTGATACTTTTAAATTAGGATTTTGGTCTCCTCCTAGAGTATAATTCATATCCTACATTTTCACTTGGAAACTGTCTAAGAATTACCAAAGCGCTCTGAAGAAAGTTTTTTGTGAAAGGAGCTTCATGTGCTTTTTTCCTTCAGCTAACAAATTGACTAGCCCTTCTGATCTGCGGAATAATTTTACAGCCAATATTTCCCCTCTCCCCGCTATAGCTGTTGCAATGCGGATTAATTTTAACATAGTTTACGCAATCTAATAACTGCCTCCTTTTTAAGAAAAAGCTATGTCTCATATAAGATAATTTGTGACATCAAAGATGTGAAACCTCGCAAAAATTCCGGATCATAAAAGTTATTCAAATTATAACGAAGTAAATTTCTCCGTCATTTCTGTCCACGCCAGGATTCGAACCCGGATCCCCTCACTCCGGAATAAGTTGCTACCAATTGAGCTACGCGGACATTTTATTCTGATTCCTATCTGCCTTTATGTTGTGAGCGTCCTTCGAGCAGGTACGTCACATCTCCTGGTACGTTACATCATCTCCCCCTTATTTATTTTTTTTTTTTCGAAGTGCTGGAGAAAGGATTCTCTTATTTTTCCTATCTCGCGGTGTGGAAATAACATCACACCAATGCGAGATTTTGAACGGTCGGGTCATCCGGATAGTTCGGGCGCCATTATAACGAAGTAAATTTCTCCGTCATTTTTATCCGCGCCAGGATTTGAACCCGGGTCCCCTCATTCCGGAATAAGTTGCTCTACCAATTGAGCTACGCGGACGTTGATTCTAATTGCTATCTGCCTTTAGGTCGTGTGCGTCCTTCGAGCAGGTACGTCACATCTCCTGGTACGTTACAAAATGAAGTGCAACAAACTGACTTTAACAATGGCAAAATCATCTGAGTTCATCATACTCCAGTTCTTCAACGATTTCTTACGTTATACAGTAATTTATTACTTATGTACTGTTAAAACCGAGGCAGCCAATTCGCTCGAATCAGTGGAACTATACCTTAGCGACGAACCTGCATCTATACAAAACGGATCCAAAATTAATGCATAAAAATATAGACTTCCGTGAGAAATTGAAACATCTGTTACTCAGGGCTGACTGCGTATCCATGTTACACCATTCAAATATTTGGACTCGATGGTACTGTGACTTTAGACAGTGGGCAAATCATTTAGTCAAGATGGCGATTGATCTTCTTTGGTGGCTTAGCTGGAGTCTGTTGGTAGAAGGGAGGGATTTTTTTCCTGCTTTGTTTGGTTTTAATGACCACTATGAGAAACTCGAAGGCCTATAAACAGTCGCTCCGAATAAGGTTAAAATAAGATATCTGGCAATGCCTCTTCAATGGAGCTATCCCATTTTACGTGAAGCTTCTAACTGCGAGCAGCGGCCGTCAAAGTGTGGGAAAGCAGGTGATTTCCAAGGCTATTGCAATACATTTTGTGTTGGCCGAATCGCATTGTTTTGTCACAAATGTTTCTAATTTTTGCATCGTAACTTACTGCCGGTGTGTGAGAAAATGGTGGATTTATAAAATAATAATTATATTGAGGCACTTTCCAATATTTTTAAATTGAAATTCATGTAACGTCAGTGCAAGTTTAAAACAAAACATAATGTTAAAATTGAAAACCTCACTCGTTTATGGAGTATAATTCATTCCGATTTTATATTAACACGATTTCTGCAACTAGAAACAACGCAATACAAAGCTACATCCAGCTGAAACTGCATGGGTATCATATAAACAGCATCCAAATTTTCCACGCTTTGTGGTTTCACAGTTAAGAAAATCAGGGCATCTCCAGAAATATTCTAACCTCTTTGGTCGACCCCTTCCTTAATTTAGAGCCACTGGTTCCAGAGATGGGACAGAGTCAAAGTCATCAAACAAGCACACCATCCATATACCTCAGCCGGGACTCAAACCCGGACCCATCTCGGACGAGGGATCAAAAGCTAGCACCTCATACCACTCTGCCACAGGCGACACTAAAGCACTATGACATAAATTTTAAAAACTGAGATTCTTTTTCCTCCAATACTGAACAATGTTCTTTCTTTTCCCCCAAGTGAACAGCAAATTGAATCCGATGGTTATCAGTTCAATCATGTGTTCTTGCACAGTTGCACGAGCTCGAGCGGCCGCCTTGGTGGCAGAGCGGTCTGAGATGCTCTCCCTGGAACGATTGGCTCCAAATTAAAGACGGGTGACTGCGTATAGCCCTAAGAGTTGCTCATGGTGGTTGTTAAACACCCCTTTCTCCACTCTCAAAAGAAAAAGCTCTACTGTGATATAACAGCTCTGTTTAAAATTACTGATATTTGTCCAGTAACATTAGTTTTCTGGTTCTAGTATCCACAGCAGCGGTTGCAATTAAAATTCATAAGCAAGTGTTAAAGCAAATTTCTGACAGGAATTTTTATTCAGCGTTAAAAAAGAGAAAGAATAAGAGTTTCTAATGAACGTCGTTCATACGTATCTTCCACTCCTACAGCAAGTAAATATAACATTTAAAAAAAAAAAGCAATTGAAATTTTAGCTAATTTAAATAATCTGCTTTGGAACCCTTAATCTCAATCTCGGGATTTTGATAAATCTTTTATTTAGAGAAGTTCTTTCAGAGATGGCAAATTTTGTAACGATCAACGTAGGTGAAATATGTGGTTCTTGACTGACATTAACTGAAATATATCTTTTTTATTCTTTTTTTTCCTCTGAAGGTATAAAGAATATTAACATCAGAACAAATATGTTCAATAGCAGACAGTAATGGAAAAGCAATGCCGCATTTACCACTTTGAGTTTTACTTGCCAAATTATATTGCCGTTACTTAATGACTAACACATGCAGAGGCAGACAGGTAATTTGAAAAAAATAATGCATTACGTTTTGGCTCTTTACCAGGATCCAAACTGAGCTCATTTCTATTGAAACTCAGAGTTCGCTTTTTTTCCCGATCGTATACTTTCCACGTAGACGTAAAAACAGCAAACACATAGATAAATGTGTTGTTTCGACGTCGTTGTATTTAATCGTCAAAAACAGGGGATATATAAGATTTTCCCAGACCTCGGAGATTTATGAAATACGACCGGCTGTCTGAAACCCATTTCATACGAATCTCAAAAGTGAGTGATGGTTTGATTAGATCAGAGACAGATGTGCATTTGAACAATACCATCCATCGCTCAGCTGGCACAGACTTCCTGAGATATACACACATGTCATCATGATGTCAAGCAATAAAAAAGTAAATGAACTGTTTCACTATTCAGCGACGACGTCTGATTATGTATCATATCGCGAACGTATTCTTTTCAAATGTGTATGTTATGTTATACTGACTATATAGTGCCAACTCATGAAATGTAAAATGAAAAATAAAATGTGAAACTCTTCTGGACTTTATATTTCTCTCTTTCTTCTCCTTTCCATCAATTTTATCTACACAACGGATTTTCAGAACATATCCGGGATAAGGACTGAGCCAAGTGTAAGGTCCTAGGGTTCTGGACCTGCCACTCTACTCCCGAAAAATTTCACCAATAGTTTTATTTTATCGTTTTCATAGTCATTTCAAAATACGTGCTTTTTACGGCATAATTATAAATTATATACAGTTTGTTTATTGTTTTTCTCCTCAAATTTGTAAGATAAAGCAGGTCAGCGAACTAGCGCATCCTTTGGGGCTTATACAGAGTGCGGTAGCGTTGATAACGTATTAATAAAATCGCCCCGGAAGCGAACAAATGTTTTTTATTTATTACTCTCAAAGTCAAATAGTACACTGGCGTGCAAAAATGAAGGACGAGACGGTTTTTCGAATGTAACGTCATGCAGAAGTGCTCCACATCGACTCAAATCATACCATAAGATTCCCAAGATGTAGGAATATGGGACAAGTGAGCAAAACCGTCCAATTAATGAATCCAAAGGATACAACGGCACTTTTTTGAAAAGGTAGCTTCGAGCACAACTGGACAGAAGACAGAAACGTGCATGTGACAGGCGGCTGCCAAAAAATCCAGTCTTTAGTAGGGGATATGACCACCCCTGACTGCGTTGAAGGATTTACAACATCTGTCCATGCTGAGGACGAGGTTGTCAAGGAGCTGTTGAGGCATCGAGGCCCATTCCTCTTGTAGCGCCAATCGCAGCTGCGGAATCGTTGCTGGCGGCTGGTGACGTGGTGCCAAGCATCTCCTGAGAAGGTCCCACACGTGTCCGATTGGATTTAGGTCCAGGAACCTTGCGGGCCAATCCATGCGTTGAATATCTACACTCTCCAATAGCTCTGCGACAGCCACTGTACGATGACGTATAACGTTGTCGTCCATGAAGAGGAACGCAGGACCCACAGCAGCTCTAAAAAGACGCACGTGAGGCAGAAGAACTTCGGTACAATAGCGGACACCAGTGACTGAAACTCCTTGGAAGATGTGGGGGCCAGTACGGCTCCCAAGCATGATACCACCCCAAACAAGAACTCTGCCACCTCCAAACCGGTCCCTTCCGATGATGCTGGAGATGTGATTGCGTGTTACCTGCTCTCTCCAGATGTGTATACGTCCAGAATCTCTCGTCAGACTAACTCGGCTCTCATCCGTAAAGAGAACTCGACCCCATTGCTGATGTATCCAGTTCTTGTGTTCCTGGCACCACAGAAACCGCCGTCTCCGATTAGCAGGCGTTAATGTCACACACCGTACTGTTCGTCGTACAAATAGAGCACTTTTGTGCATCCTCCTCGCCACGGTAAAACGCGCTAACGGACGTCCAGTTGTCTGTTGCATGTGCCTTGCGATTTCTTCCGCTGTCTCTTCTCGCCTGTAGGACAATATACCGGTCGTCCGCCGCCGTGGTTGCTCGTGGACGACCACTGCTAAACTTTCGGACAGCTGTTGCTGTCGTTTGAAATGCTCTCCAAGCTCGTGAAACGATGCTGTGATCGATCCCGAACTCCTCGGCCACACTAGTCACACTTCGACCTTCTTCCAACTTCCAAATGACGCGACCTCGGGTAAAGTCATCCAAATGTCGTCTACTGGATTGCCTGTTGGCCATATCACACGGTGGTAGCAACTCGACGTCGTTCAAACCGATGTATACCGTGTAATAGCTTTCACCGAATTGCTGAGCGTACACACCGCCCGTGTGCTTTATACCCTCCCCGTCATGCTGCATATATGCGCATGCCCTACCGTATCGGACCCTAGTCTATCACCTGCGTGGTCTTTCGGTCCGTTCTGCCTGCTCGTTCCGCTGTTATGCTAATTTTTCCTCTTCGTCCTGAATTTTTGCACACCAGTGCAGTTACAAGAATGTCATTGATCAGTCGATGTTTGAATATGATCCCTGTCAAATGGCCTCGCTGCACCACACATTCTTCTAAGCGGCGTTGGAAGGATTCCATTACTCGTCGAGATATATCGCCAGTGATAATGGTGACTGCAGCTCTGATACGGACATTCAATCCCAATACGGTGGCACAGCGTGTTGGGAAAACTTCTTGCTTGAGGTATCCCCATAAGAAAAAAATCAGCACATGTTAGATAGGGCGACCGGGTCGGCCAAGGGATGTCACCAGAACGAGAAATTATTCTCTGTAGAAAGGTCTGTCGTAAAAAATCCATGCATATGCGGGCCATGTGCACTGTCGCCCCATCGTGTTGGAACCATAAATGGCCCATATCCACGTTCAGCATCCGTAATCGAGGCAGCAAGATGTCTTGCAGCATCCATAGATAACGTTCACTGGTGACAATTACAGCGATACCCTCATCGTCCTCGAAACAAATATGGCCCGATAGTTCCAAAGGAAGCAACTCCACACCAGACAGTGACACGGACGCTGCGCATGTGCAGTTGACCCGGATTTACATCACTCCAATAACGCGCATTTTGTTTATTCACCGAACCAGATAACTCGAAGTGGCCGCCCCTGTGGCGCAGTGGTCTAAGCGATGGCTACCGACCATTCGTCCGAGATGAGTCCGGCTTTGAATCTCGCTGAGGCATGGATGTTGTGTTTGTCTTATGGCGCTGGCTATCTCTCTCTCTCTCTTCCCTGGAGCCAGTGTCCCTAAATTAGGGACGGGTGACTGCTTATAGCCCACTGAGTTGCTCACGGTGGTCGTTAAACCTCAAATAAAAAAAAACTCGAAGTGTGCTTGATCTGACATAATCACAGTATGTAACATCTGTGGATTTTCACGAAGGAGGTCACACATGGTTGTGCAAAACTGTTCTCATGCAACAAAATTTTGAGGTTTAATTTCTTGCACAATTTGGAGCTTATAAGGGTGAAAAAGAAGATCCTCATGCAATATTCTCCTGAATGAATGATAGGAAATGTGCAAAGCTGTAGAGTGTCTCCGAGCAGATATTTTAGGGCTACGCAAGATTGCAGGATGAACATTTTCAATTATTTCCGGTGTCCGCACAGTCCTTTCGCTACCTCCTGGTTTACGATTACAAGCCGATGCTATTAATCTAAATGAACTCACCCACTTTGTAATGGTGCGGTCATTTGGCACATTCCCATGACGTCACACTTTGAAATGTCGCCTAAATAAACGTTGTGTAGCAACTATAAAATTATTATTCTGGAAATGCGTTTCAAAAGCGAAAGCACGATGCTCAGCCATCCAGCTGGCCATGTCGAACAAAATGGCAGCTCATTGACATAAGAACGCCGCATCATCGGGTGCGCATTGATACATGACGTCATTACACGACACGCGGCAAATTACCTTATGAACGCTGCCGCACCCTGTGTAGACTATGTGCGTACACACACACAGATATGCTCTAAGGAAAGTCCGTTTATGCCGTCTAACGTTTAAACCGCGTATCGTTCCGCCACGGACGTAACGTGTACCTATAGGAAAGTGACCATGCGCAATCGGTTGGAAGTGCTTGTAGTGCCCCTAGTGGCGAAATACGGAACTTAGCAAAACTAACTCAGAAACCAACAGATATACGCAAAAAAGTCCAACTATGAAATGAAAGGGCGGTGTTAAATTAGTACAAAACGACACTTGGTTCAACAGAAACACTTACAGAAAAGACAGGACATGTTACAGTAGTAAACTTTAAATTACACACAAAACAGCACAGACGCAACACACAGTTCGTGTAGTACAGGTGCAACGAACCTGGCGAGTAGTCTTATGTACACATTGTTCGAAGTGTTCACCATCAGCGACGATGCACATCTGGACTTGGGACAGAAATGCATCTCCAACAGCATGCAGTATTGCAAGGGTTACAGAATTCCAGGCCCTGACGATGCGTTCCTTTAAATCTGATACGCTGGAAGGATCGGTAGAATACACTTGATCCTTCAGGTATCCCCAAAAGAATAACTTCATCGGTGTTAGGTCGGGTGACCGTGGTGGATATTCCGTACAACCACCATACCCAATAATAGTGTTGCCGAACGTGCGAGATAAGAACGAGCGAACTGAAAAGATTTTGTGGGAAGGACCGCCGTCATGTTGAAACCATATGCGTGGTAACGTATTCAAAGGAACATCATCCAATCAGACGCTTACGGGACCACATAACAGCTGCAAGTAACGCTGGCCTGTTAAATTTTCCTCAATGAACACAGGTCCAATTACGGATGTTTGCCGCATTCCACACTACACATAAGTGACCAGCGTACTTGATGGCGTGCTTGTCTCGTCATGTGTGGATTTCTCACATCCCAGTAGTGGGAGTTCTGGTGATTGATCATCCCGCTCCTTGTAAATGTTGACTCGTCAGTCCATAGGATGTTGTCCACAAACCACGGCTTTTCCTGTAAGGTGTTCAAGACGAAGTTACAAAAGTCATACCCCCTTTGAAGGTAACCAGGCATCAGGATTTGCACGACAGCATCACGGTAGGGATGCGCACCATGTTCGTTCAAGATTTGCCACACCATTGATGCTGATAATCCACACGCATGGCTCACTGCCGTCGTACTACTTCGGGGATTTGCAAAAGAGCATAGCCCAAAGCATCCGCAGGATGTACTCGCACACCGGTACCAATGGGACGACCAGAACGATGACGCTCAGTAACGCTTTCTGTTTCTCGCAGGCGCCGGACAACTTTGACAATTGTCTGTGCAGCTGGATGCTGACGAGTGGGAAACCGTACTCTGTACAACCTCGCAGTTTTTTCTGCATTCTGTAGACTGTACAGCAAGACCATATCACAGTACTCGTCATTCGTGAAGATAGCCATCTACCTGCCGACCTCGTACTCTGATTCAACTTCAATTCTCGCCCATAATTTATAGCCCTTATAACGTAGAAGTCTTGTCGTACTGCTACGTTATTTAAAAAAAATTACCATACGATGAAATAGTTCCTAAATTAAACCTTAACAGCCAGACGAAACATTTAGAAAGTATGTGACGTACCTGCCAGCAGGACGCATACGTCATAAATGCAGATAGGAATCAGAATGAACGTCTGCGTAGCTCAGTTGGTAGAGCGACTTGTTCCGGAATAAGCGGACTCGGGTTCGAATCCCGGCGTAGACCAAAAATGACGGAGAAATTTACTTCGTTATAATGGCGCCCGAACTATCCAGATTACCCGACCGTTCAAAATCTCGCATTGGTGTAATGTTCTTTCCACACCGCGAGATAGGAAAACTCAGAGAATCCCATCTCCAGCGCTTCGAAAAATACATGTGTGTGGCGTTGCATTCCACACACCAGATTGACTGGGAGTTCTCAAGTGCACGTTCTACAGTGGATGGCTGCCTGCAACGATTCATGGTCACGGCTGACCCGTGGGCCATGCCCCCGGCCCTCTTTCGGGGGGAAAGATGTGACGTACCTGCCAGCAGGACGCACACGTCATAAAGGCAGATAGGAATCAGAATGAACGTCTGCGTAGCTCAGTTGGTAGAGCGACTTGTTCCGGAATAAGCGGACTCGGGTTCGAATCCCGGCGTAGACCAAAAATGACGGAGAAATTTACTTCGTTATAAGTAAAAGTCAAACTTACGGAAGAGATGCTTTATTTCTTGATGTAGCACTTCACATAATAAATCGGTATCAACATTAAACACACCACACGCCAACAACGCTACGTTCCACATTAATCGCTCTCCAACACAACGCTCCTAAAGCAACAGTTTACTCGTAGTTTATATCTCTCGTTCTTATCAAACCAGGCGTACGTCACGTTCATTCAATCTCAATAACGTTGCCAACAGTATTCGTTTGAGAGAAAAGATATTACGTTAAGTGTGAAATATAACTGAGAACAAACTCAAGATTTACATAGGGAAAGAAACTAAAAAGGAAAGTTAATTTAGAATATACGTCACACCCTTCGACTGCCTGACGTCATTTTACGTCAAACTTGAAATTAGCACAACTACGTGTTGTATCAAGAAACCACTTTTCTGTTGCTGTCGCGTGCTAGCAACTGGACATCTGACGCTTTTTTCGCGTTTTCTTCTCTTTTTGGTAAATGTTTCTGTTGAACCAAGTGTCGTTTTACACTAATTAAACAGCCCTCTTTCATTTTGTAATTGGACCTTTGTGCGTATCTCTCTTGGTTTCTGAGTTAGTTTTGCTAAGTTACGTATTTCGCCACTAGGGGCGCTACAAGCGCGTTTAATCGATTGCGCATGGTCGCTTTCCTATAGGTACACGTTACTTTCGTGGCGGTACGATACGCGGTTTAAAAGTTAGAGGGGGTAAACGGACTTTCCTAAGAACATTGTATATATAGCCAGCTCCCCCCCCCCCCCCAAAAAAAAACCCAAACAGGATTTCCTGGGTCCGTCACTGCGTCAGTTGTAGTTAATACAAGTGAATTTGAATATACATTGATACACGTTCGACCTTTTTTATCTCTGATTATTGCACTTTTTATTTGTGTTGTCTTCTGCTTTTCTCTTCTTCTGCTCGTACGAGAACACAGGGGTACGGACTGTAAGGTATCGCCGTACAAAGTTAATTTACTGCATCACTTAAAGCCTCATTTTAAAAGTCTATGATTCGTACAATAGTGAAATCATATCTAACGTGGTGTAAAAAATGGCGCAGTGGCCTAAGCGATGGCCTCTGATCATTCGTCCGAAAGGGGTCCGGGTTCAAATCCCGTGAGGCATGGCATGGATGTTGTGTTTGTCTAATGGCACTGGCTCTCTCCCTTCCCTGAAACCAGTGAGCCTAAATTAGGGACGGGCGACTGCTTATAGCCCATTGAGTTGCTCACTGTGGTCGTTAAGCCTCCAATAAAAAAAATGGAAACGGTAACTGGCACCACAAAAATTAATTCCTGCCGACGTTACTAACTGCAGCTCTTAGTGCATGTGAGCAGGAATTCTACCCAAGCATTCGGAGATTGTTAAAAGTTTCGGGTTGGCTTCGCAGCCACAACAGCATAAAAACGATCTTTTTCGATGGTGAAGAGGGTCAAATCCGTTTTAAGGAAAAAAAAAAACCCGGCAGCGATGACTGAATGGTTTGACTCTTTTTTCAGTGCATTCAGATGTTCCTCTTATCGTAGACGAAGTCTTGGATGTAATATCTCTCCGCCCAAGACCTCTTTATTGCTCTCCAATAAAGTATTTTTGTAATAATGAAAAGTTTTCAAATAATAATTACAAAATAAAACATAAAATGCATATATGTTATGGGGCATTGTATAATATACAGTACATATCGTAATCATCATCGTCAACCATTATCAAGCCACTTCTGGATGAAATCCCCCCCCAATTTTCTCCACAACGGTCTGTCTTGAGTCACTTTCCTCCATGTTACTCCGGCATATTTTCGAATTTCATCCATCCATCTCCCATGTAGTTTTCTGGATCTTTTTCTGTCCCTTCCTATCCAGTCTAAAATTTCGGTTGTCCATCGGTGGTCCGTTCTTCTAGCAACATGCCCACCCCATTGCCGTTTCAGGGATTTTACTCTGATCATGATGTCTTTCACTCTTGTCATTTTCCTTATCCATGAGTTCCTCCTCTTATTTTTCTTGGTTACACCAAGCATGCATCTTTCCATGCTTCTTGCAGTTATCTGCAGCTTTTGTATGTCTTTTTTTAGTTAAGGTCCACGTCTCTGCTCCATACGTAAGAACTGGAAGTATGCATTGATTAAACAAAATTATTTTAAGACATAATGGCATATTGCTCTTGAAAATTGTACTGTTTCTTCGAAAAGTTCCCCAGCCAAGTTTTATACACCGATTAATTTCCTCATCAATGTGCTGTTTGCTTGGTATCTCTTCTCCAAGGTAAATGTAGGCATCGGTGACCTCGAGCTTTTCCCCATCAATTGATAAATCTACTCTTTCTCTATACAAAGGCACTACTCAACATAGTCTCCACCACAAGCGATGCATTTGCGCCATCGTTGAACCCAACTCTCGAATCCTCTTTGAAAAAACTCAGGTGTGGACTGTTGTACCCACTTCTTCACAGCCACTTTCACTTCGTCTGTGTCATCAAGTCCTTATCCCCGGGGACTGTCCTTCATTGGACCGAACACGTGAAAGTCGGAGGGCACCAGATCTGTGCTGTACGGTGGATGGAGGACCACCGACAAACCCAATTTGCTGATCGCATGATTCGTTGCCAAAGTGTCTCGCATTGTCATGGTAAATGCGGATCCTTTTCAAATTTTTATTCGGTCTCTTCCTCCTTATGGTTTCTCTAAGCTTTTGGGTGTCTCAATCAACCGCTTGCTGGACACGGTACGGACACGTTCCAAAACATCAAGGAGAATGACACCCCTGTCATCCCAAAAAACAGTCGCTATGACTTTCTGTGCTGATCGGTGGCTCTTGAACTTCTTAGGCATTGGTGAAGAGGTGTGACACCATTCTATGGATTCGTTTCAGTTCGAAAAGACGCCCACGTTTCATCCCTCCCCTGTCACCAGATCGGAAAAAAACGTGTCTTCATTGGCTTCAAACCCTTCCAGCCGATCAGAGCAGACTTGCACCCTCCTCGCCTTCAAATCAGGTGTCAACTGCCAAGGTACTCACTTTGCACACACTTTCCGATATCCTAAATCTTCACCATCTTCTGTATGGCATTGTGACCACAGTCCAGTTGTGCAACAAGTTCACGGATTGTGACGTCTCTAATCGCGAATCAATTCACCCACTCGCTGACGATTCGTGTCAGTGGTCGTAGATAATGGTCTCCTACTGCGTGGTTTGTCTTCAATGCTGGTTTCCCCTTTATACTTCTTCATCTATCTGTGCACATTGCTCTTGTCAATGGTGTCATCTCCGTAAGCATTCTGTAGCCTTCTGTGGATGTCGGACAGCCTGCATCCTTCCTTCGTCAAGAACTCAATGGCTACACGTTGCTTCTGCTTAGAATCTATTATTTACCTGCAATGAGAGAAAAGTGTTACTATAGGGGAAGAATTGCTCTACCAACATGTGCAATTTGAACGACTTCTGTCAGTTAATATAAAAGTTATGCCCACTTTTGCATTACTTTCAGTACAACCCTCGTAGCTACATAAGCCAATCAGCAGCTGAAATGTGCTTCACGAAAAATCGCATACTGTTCTTATAACGGAAGATATCCGAGAAAAAAATTGAAATCTGACAACTATAAGTAGAGATGTGTAGAAAAATATTGTATTCCGGCTTCGTACTGTTCGTCGGAGTCGGCCCGGGATCGAGTCCCTGATGAGTCATGTCTTATGCGCTTGACTTATGACACGGGATCGCTCCCATCTGCTGAACCATTGGCTCCAAATTAAGGTACAAGTACTGGGGTGCCACTTTTCCAAAATAAAAAATCAACGCTACCAAAGGTTTGTACTAGTTTTGTACACCCAAAAGAAAATTTTGCACACAACCGAAAGTGGTATTTTTCGACTCTCTAAAAGTGGCACTCCAAGTGCATGCTTGAATGCCACTTTTTCAAATTCGAAAATAAATACTGCCAGAGATTTGTACTAGTTTTGTACACACACAAAAAATTGTACACAACCGGAAGTGGTACTTTTTGGATCTCCTTAGTGAAACTTGATAATATACTTGGAGTGCCACTTTTCCCAAATCAAAACTAAGAACTGACAGAGTGTTGTACTAGTTTTGAACAACCAAAAGGAAATTTCGCACACCATCGGAAGTGGTTCATTTCGACTCTCCTTAGTGACTCTCCAGCATGTACTTGGAGTGTCACTTTTCCAAAATCAAAAATAATTTCTTTTGGGGGACCAAACTGTCGTGCTAGTTTTTACACCACCGGAAGTGGTACTTTTCGGCTCTCTAATAGAGGCACTCCAAGCACATGCTGCAGAGTAGAAAAGTACTACTTCCGTTGGTGTACAAAACTAGTACAACATTCTGACACTGTTCATTTTAAATTTTGAAAAGTGGTACTCCAGCATGTACTTGGATTGCCCCACTTTTAACAAGTCAAAAAGAACCATTTCCGGTGGTGTACAAAATTTTTTTGGGGGTGTACAAAACTAATACAAAACTCCGGGAGTATTTATTTTCGATTTGGAAAAGTGGCACTCCAACATGTAATTGGATTGCCCCACTTTTAAAGAGCCGAAAAGTACCACTTCCTGTGATGTACAAACTTCCCTTTTCCTTTTAGGTGTACAAAACTAATACAAAACTCCGGGTGCATTTATTTTCGATTTTGGGAAAGTGGTACTCCAGCATGTACTTGGATTGCCCCACTTTTAACAAGTCAAAAAGAACCATTTCCGGTGGTGTACAAAATTTTCTTTTGGGTGTACAAAACTAATACAAAACTCCGGGAGTATTTATTTTCGATTTTGGAAAAGTGGCACTCCAACATGTAATTGGATTGCCCCTCTTTTAAAGAGCCGAAAAGTACCACTTCCTGTGATGTACAAACTTCCCTTTTCCTTTTGGGTGTACAAAACTAATACAAAACTCCGGGAGCATTTATTTTCGATTTTGGGAAAGTGGTACTCCAGCATGTACTTGGATTGCCCCACTTTTAAAAAGCCGAAAAGTACCATTTCCAGTGGTGTACAAATTCTTTTGGCTGTACAAAACTAATACAAAACTCCGGGAGTATTTATTTTCGATTTTGGAAAAGTGGCACTCCAGCATGTAATTGGATTGCCCCACTTTTAAAGAGCCGAAAAGTGCTACTTTCTGTGATGTACAAAATTCCTTTTTGGGTGTACAAAACTAATACAGAACTCCGGGAGTATTTATTTTCGATTTTGGAAAAGTGATACTCCAGCATGTACTTGGATTGCCTATAACGTAGTGTCTTTTTCGTGAGCAAGATTGGTTTTACGTTATGTTTAACCATGACTGAGGAATATTGAAATAAAATAAGAATACGATGCAATAGCTCCTAATTAAGTTTTTACGGCCAGACGAATCATAAACAGAAGTCAACTTATGGGAATTCTTTCTCTTTATTCCAGCACTAAGTCAATAGAACATCACACATGGAACTAAAATTGTTAATTTCACATTTTACTTAACGATCAGCGTCTACCACACACATCCACCCACACCAGCAACTGTTATCTCGTCCTTTTATCTATCGTTCTTATCTCATACAATCATACGTCACGTTCACTCTGACCTCAAATGTTGCCAACCTCATTTTCGTTTGAGGGAAAAGGTGTAACGTTTAAGTTTGGAAGTATAAGCAGAACAAAATCAAATTTACGTAGGAAAAGGAACTAAAAATGAAAGTTAATGTAGAATATACGTCACATGCCCCACTTTTAAAGAGCCGAAAAGTACCACTTCCGGTGGTGTACAAAACTGCAAAAAACTAATACAAATCTTTGAAAGCGTTGATTTTTTATTTTGGAAAACTGGCACTCTAGGTACATGTACCTCCCAAATTAGGGACGGGATATGGCTTATACTCCTTAGAGTTGCTCTGGTAATCGTTAAACTCCGAAACAAAAGAAGAAGGAATAAGGTTCAACTTATTTCTGCGTGTTTGTAATCTGTCTCAGTTTTATTTCGTAAAAGGAATCGGGTCAATAGAATTTCCAGATCAGCGGCTTTGGTATTCGCTTCTCTTAAGGATCGAAGGTTTAGAAATCTGTTTCATTGATCATGAGGTGATATTTTATATCTGATATTGCCAAAAGCTTGCGGTTTAATATGACTCATCAAAGAAGAATCGTGGTATCACTGATGTTTATACAAACACACTATCACCTCTGCCACTTCAGTGTATAATCTACTGTCTTTTTTTTCTTATCCCTTTTTTTTTAATTCCATATCTATGTTCTTAATAACTTCAGTGAGTAACGTAGACTGCAAGGAGACTTCCGTTTCTCTCTCTTACCCAGAGATACTGTTTCCAGGGAAGATGTAAAAATCAAATAAATTTAGTCTTTTTTTTCCCGAGATTCCTCTCAGCAATCTAATCACCAGACAACTGAGTGACAAATTGTGTTGTTCAGACCAGCAGTTCACAAATAATGTTTTTACATGATCACTTTACGGAAAACTAGCACACTCAACCTCTTGCATCTACACGCGTGTTCCATTCTTTGGAAACCTCGTGCATTGAATTCACTCTACCCATTAAATTATCTCTGTCTGTCTGTCTATTATTTCGTAGAGTTTAAGAAACTCTACGAAATAATGGGTTAGGCTCCAATATCGCTTGAAATGACATCCATATACGTTTCTGTCTAATAAATACTTAATAAATTACGTAATGTAACTCATATAAAAAGTGATAAACAAACGTTTTTATACCAAATAAGCTTATTCTTCTCTAGAAGGAACATCACAAATTGAAAACTTTAAAACACCTTTACAAAACAATCCCATTTATACTAATCTGAGCCGGATTTGATGCTGACCATCTCCGAAGGACCCGCTGTGTTTGTAGCTTCTGGTTGAGAGACACTGCTAGTCAGACTGGAAAACGCAATAAATACTGGCTAATGAGAATTTTTCATCATCATAGCCAAAATAAGGTTGCATGAGGCTACTGTGCTATTGGCCTTTCTACTCATCGACGATCACGTTTATAAACGTTCACGGAAAATCAAATACGAAGAATGGCGCGAAAACAAACACCCGTTCCTGATTTATGATTACCGACGGTGGCAGCAAGAACTCCACCAGATGTGGTATCGATCAGCAACCAACGGAGCCGATTTCTGCCGAACGTGAGTTGCAGTGAGATACAATGATTAGCTCCTATCTCTGATAGGTGACTGTATCAACCAGCAGACCCCTTCCTGTACAAAGGAATTTGTGGGTCCAGTGAGCAACTTTTTTACAACTTTTTTTTTAATTTATTCTGCTTTAATGCTATGTTCGCGTAGGCAACATGATAGGAATTACGCATTATTCCTGCGCTTTCTGGATTCTCTGATAGCATAGAGTGACACAAATCACTGGATTCTCTCTGATGACATAATGCGTTATTCAGCGATGATTGAGGACGTGATCCCTGTGATGTGGCTTTGTTCCAAGTAATCAGAGGGGATTTCATTTTACAAAACATCTTTTGCGTTTCTCCTGGAAAAATTTCGTGCAATACATGTAATAATTAATTTTAAGCCAAAAATAATGCATTTAATATTTTATTTCTTTTATATAAATCTAAGTTTATTCTTTAGTACTTAACTTTTGTATTGGCTCAAGCTCTTGATGACATATATACAAAAACAGCTCTCTGTCTGTTTGTCTGTCTGTCTCTCTCCTCTTCTCTCTCTCTCTCTCTCTCTCTCTCTCTCTCTCTCTCTCTCTCTCTCTCTCTCTCTCTCTCTCTCTCTCTCTCTCTCTCTCTCTCTCTCTCTCTCTCTCTCTCTCTCTCTCCTTTTCTCTGTCTCTCTCTCATTCTCTCTCTCCTCCTCTCTCTCTCCTCCTCTCTCTCTCTCTCTCCTCGTATCTCTCCTCTTCTCTCTCCTCTTCTCTCTCTTTCCTCCTCTCTCTCCTCTTATCTCTTTCTCCTCTCGCTCCTCTTATCTCTTTCTCTCTCTCTCTCTCTCTCTCTCTCTCTCTCTCTCTCTCTCTCTCTCTCTTTCTTTGTTTTACGGAGCAATTCATAGTGTTTCACTGTCAGATACAAAGTGATAAATTCATAATGTCCTTTTTTTTTTTGCGATTCCATATGTATTCAGATGGATCTGTAATGTAAAGTAGATCGCATTACGGATGAATTCCTAAAGCAAAGAACAAGATCCTTGCTAAGTACTAGGTCCACAAGGAACTCAGAGCTCAGCTGGGGGAGGTTTACTGCAGATTTATGAACTATGATATTTTTGCACAAACACAGATTTTTTTTTTTTTTTTTTTTTTACTAGAGTGTAATTTTTTCCACCCCAGAAACAGTTCTCTCATCTTTACGAACTTTTTTAATAGCGACAGAAACCATTTTCCGGCTATGTGCTTCTCCCTTCAAGATTACTTCTAAGGGAGCGGGCGTTTCAGTTTCTCATTTCTCATTTGAGCAAAATGTTTGGGAAAGGCGAAAGAGGTTGCTGCGTTCTACAAGTCAGTTTAGTTTCTCAAGCGATCGGAAGTCAAGATAAATAAGCGCCTGCAACAATGGGACTCGAAAGCAGAAAGGCCGCCCCGGTGGCGCAGTGGTCTAAGCGATGGCCTCTGATCATTCGTCCGTAAAGGGTCCGGGTTCGAATCCCGGTGAGGCATGGATATTGTGTTTGTCTTACGGCACTGGCTCTCTCCCTTCCCTGGAGCCAGTGACCCTAAATTAGGGACGGGCGACTGCTTATAGCCCATTGAGCTGCTCACGGTGGTAGTTAAACCTCCAATCAAAAAAAAAAAAAAAAAGTAGAAAGAGTTACGATGCACTTTCTCCCACCTCCTGATCATAGAGCATGCATTGAACATACGATCAAACAGCAGCGTTGAAGCGATTGGAAAGTAACATTTTTCCCCTGGAAGCCTTTTTTTTTTTTATTTTTGTACTCATGTCTGTTCTGTATATCATCTACGTGTGATTTCTATGTTGACATCTCGTGGCTTGTGAGAAGCAAATTATTTTTACTCTCCCCATTTCCCCTAGCAAGTGGTGTAACGGGATATTACTTTGGATATTTTACTCCCGTGTACCTTTCAGGTATTTTGTTTTGCTTTGTTTTGTTTCTTTTTTACTCGGAATAAATTAAAAGTGTACATATTCATGCAAATCTTCGACTGCCAAATTCTTCTGAGGACCAGAATTTTACCGAGCTCTTGTTTTTCATCATCGCCCAAGGCCGCTGTTTTGTTCTTCATTTGTTTAAATTGGCTGTCGATTTGTATACTAACAATGCTAGTACGACGAAGTTTCTATTTTGATTTACATAATCCATTCTGCTTGCTAAAATAGCGCATTTTGGTCTGAAAATCGAGGACGAAGCGTTCAAATATTTGAAATAAAAGCCACTTTTTAAGAACCCATTACTTAACTGAAAGATTTTCACTATCTGCAAACATTTACCATTAGAAAAATTGTGAACTACCTCATGACGAAGTAAATTTCTCCATCATTTTTATGCCAGGGGTGGGATTCGAACCCACAACTCTAGGGTCCGGAGCTCTGAGTACTATCCACTATACTACTCTGGCATGTGCTCTCACTGCTATCCGCCTTTATCTCATGTGCGTCCTGCAGGGCAGGCACGTCACAACCTTTGCAAACTGATTTATCCTTCGTGAAATAAAGAAAACAACAAATATGTACTGAATGAAGCACATTGACTATTTGTGCTGACTCGAAAGAATTTGGCGCTGTAATTTTTCTGTAAAAATCCGCAACTATCGATTACAATCGATAGTTGCGGATTTTGATAATTATCAATAAGCATTTCCTTCTCCTCACTTAATTTTCTGAACTTTTATAACAGCTGGCAGTCATTTACCTTATTTACCTTGTGTTCAGTGCAACTCTGCTTTCACTATTGAATGTTTCACTTATTTTTTTTAATGTTCTGTCCCGAATATTTCGTCTCCCCTAATATTTTTTTAATTACTTCCTGATCTTTGGCACCAACCGACTCTGTTGTCATGAGACAGGAACTTACTAACACTGCCTTTCCTATTGATGCAACTTGAGAAGTCGAAGTTTTTTCCTCCTTTCCATTGACCCTTAGCACCAACCAGCTATGTTGCCATGAGGCAGAGAATTACTGGTACAGCCTTTCCTACTGATGAATCTTGAGAAGTCAATGTTCCTCCCACTGACCCTTAGCACAAACTAGCTCTTTTGCCATGAGGCAGAGGATTACTGACCAGGGCCGGCCTGGGTCACCTTGGAGGGCGGTGGACCAACTATTTAGAGGGCGCCAGACCCCTCTCAAACCAACATGTAGGCCGCGAGTGGCCTAGTGGGCAACGTTCGTGAATGCCACGGAAAGGACCTCAGGTTCGATCCCAGGCAGGTACGAACGCTCGATCCACTAAATATCCGCCGTGCGTCGGATGGGCACGTTAAGCCGTCGGACCACGGGCACTGGTCTTCAGGTAATAAATAAGGACGTCTTCCTCCCCCTTTCTACTTCGCTTCCGTGTCACTTTCCTATCGGGCACTCTAGCCCAAACTCCTAGCTTCCTATTTCTAAGGGTTGTTTAAGACCATGGGGTCAGACACTCCCTTCCTAAAATCCTCTACATAAGATCATCAGATCTCAAACCAACCAATCCAGACCCACCCATTTTGGCTTTAGCCACACTGCCGAACCCTCGGGGGGCCTAAAACCCCTTCAGACGCTTAAAAATGAACAGAACTGAGTGAAATTCATTGTTTTTATGCATATAATTTGCAGGTATATTACAAATAAATCTGCAGGTACATTACAAAACACAAATGATACACAATGATGACTGAGAAATATACAAAGATGACTGAGAAATACACAAAGATGACTGAGAAATACACAAAGATGACTGACAGAATACTACTGCTAGATTATGGCCCTCATTTTAAAAAGCAAGAAGCCGGCTCATTTCAAAGCTGCCTTTACACAACCTGCTAATGATAACTTCACTACCAATTGAGTTAAGAAGTTAAGAACATCCTTCTCAGTGGCCATCATGACAAAAGCTTCTAAATACTCATTAGTTAATCGTGTCCGAAGAAGAGTTTTAATTACAGTATTTTAAGTTTCGAAAACACTCTCTCGCATGAAACTTGAATAAGAGGTATTGTAAGCAGGTGTTTGTAAACTTTACATAATTCCGTATATTGGAGAGAGTACATGTTATACTCTATCAGCACTTTAAAAACGCACTTAATACAAGAGTTACACTCCTTCACATCAGTACATTTAACAGATTCGACCCCCTCCTCTTCTTCGCCATCATCATCGTCATCATCAGCCTTACTCAAATTTTTTTCTAACTCATATATTCTAGCGTATTCTTGAACAGTAGATCGATTACTAATCTGAGGCCACATCCCTGCAAATGAGAGTAATTTTTCTTTTAGCTTCCCCTTATCAACTGAAGGAATAATTTCACAGCCTTAGACAGAAGTCTAAGGCATTCTCAGTGGTAGTGATTCGTACTTGGCAAAGCAAACCGGTTCGGATCAAACCATGAAATATCCAGAAATATCCAAGTACAAGGACTTATGGTGGATAAATCTGTTGTCCATTGTTTGAATTATCTTGTCTAATACATAATAGAACACTGAAAAGCGAAAAGTATCTTCAGAAGTTGAAGCAACATTTTCATGTCTTGCAGTCTCTCCTAGCATTTTGTTTTACAGTTTTTACTCCTTTCTTCTTTAGTTCAGTTTCTATTACGATTTTGTCAAGAGAGCTATCAATCTCTGCCCTTTCTTCTAGCATACTAGACATTTTTGTTACAAATATATTTGCAGCATTCAAAGTGGTCGCAAATTGTTCTCGAACACATTTTAACTTTGACGAAGAACACTCTATTAACCTCCATGGTTGAACATAATCAAGGTTCTTTGTCTTGATTATGTTCAAGCATGGAGGTTAATAGAGTGGTTGTCGGCAACTTCTCGTGTAAGTGCTGTGGTAAAGGGACGTAAGGCTAAATAAACTTACCACAGCTTTTACACGAGAAGTTGCCGTACAAGGAGCACGGCCGCAATGGCAGAACATCAGCAAGATTGCTCGTTACGGAGGTCCCAGAACGGCGGCTATCAGGGAGACTATTGAGATATTGACACGTCATGATGTGTGCAATACAGAAGTTTCTATTGAGCTCCCTGTAGCTAGGAGGCATCTGCTTGGAATAAGTAGGATGCAATAATTTGTATACATTAATGTCTTATTAGGTTTTGATCATATATCATATACTGCTTCATCTCATTTGTTACCGCGTGTTTAGCATGCGCGAGTGTGTTCTACATATCCTGTTTAATTTTGTGTATGCGAATTCGTCTATTTTAGTTTGATTCTGTTTCCTTTGTAACCGCCTGATGAAGCCGTCCGTTGACGGGGAAAGTTTGCGGAACATTATGTTGTTTCTCCTACACCAATAAACACGGAGTTATATTTACTCGTTATTGCTTTGGTGTTGACTACCCACGATTTATTCAACGACATTTTCCTTTAAATTGTTCAAGTACAGTACTATTTTCGTAAGCAAAAATGCAAAATTTTGAAAAGCAATTAAGACAATGCATTCAGAGCAAGGAAAAAGTTGAAGGCTACATTCTAGTAACTCTTGTATCCTACACTTGTGGCGTAACTAGTCAGATTCGTGTATGTATGGGTGTGTCCAGATGAAGGGAGTGGTAGTGCAGTGTTTCTTAAAAAAAAAAAAAAAAAAAAGTATGCTACCAGGCTTGCCCCACCAAAAATAATGCTCGCCCACCCAGATTTCGAAGTCTAACGACGTCCCTGATCAGGACATGAAGGGTTTGTAAAATTCAGGAATTAACTTACTACTTTCAGTGTTACGCTTCTTTTTTTCTTTTTTCTTTTTTTTTCCTTGCTAGACACGGCGTTCTGCTATAATGGGTCTTACAGGTGCTGTATACATCTGAATGATTACAACCAGTGACGTCGGGTGATTATGGGCATCCGAGGCTATGCCCCGCGTGAAAAGGAGGGAAAAGATGCTTTTCCTTTTAATTGGAAAATTTCCGAAAAGAAAATCTGTATTAGTAGCCAGTCCCACATTTTCTGAATGCAAATGTGAGCCATTACATTAGTGGAGTAAATAAATATCACATTACAGCCTTCTATATCCGTTCACTAGAGCCAGGGCCGGCTTTATGGGTGCGGTCGCACAGGTCCCTACGCCTATAGGGGGCCCCCGCCGGCGTTTGTATGATGATTTTCAATTTTTCGTATTTTTTTTCTTGTATTAAAAATAAATGACACTTAACGATGTAAAAATGGCGTTTTTTAAAATGTTTATATCATTACACTTCATTGCCTTAGTGAACAGAATTCAAGTACCTTGGGTCCATCGGGATGATTCACCGTATCACCGTGAGAGAATTTGCATTAATGACATCATATATATAATTACCCAGATCTCTCTGGAACGCTGACGTCACAGCAATGTCTCTGCATTCTGCCGCAATCACACGCTGTCAGTTTTTCGCGTGCGTAGCCGGCGAATCTCTGGCTTATCAATAAAAAGAGTGAAAACGTATCTTTGCGAATTTTTTATGAAACTGGCTGAAATATTAATTATGACACTATAACTGACAGATCGATTGTACCTGACGCCGACGAGTGACGTCGGATTGATAAATTTCAACATAACGCCGATTCGGGATTATCAGGACACTAGACCACAGCCACTGGTTCCCAGAGACTCTTACGAGTAAGGCGCGTACCAGTAAAATTTCACAAATTACTTCGCACTTGTGCTAAATTGAGTTACTGTGGCACCGGTGGGCGGTAAAGAAATGTTACCATCAACAATGATACAAAAGTGGGCGGTAGGTATTAAAAGGTTTATGACGTAGAAGTCTTGTCTTACTGCTACGTTAATTCAAAACATCAACATACTAAGAAATAGTTCCTAAATGAAAGAAACCTTAACGGCCAGACGAAACATGTAAACAACAGAAGTCAAACTTACGGAAAAGATGCTTTATTCAGGATCTAGTAAACACATCGTAGCATAGCATATTGCACTAAACTCTCCACACGCCACACAACTCTTAACACAACGCTTTTTTCACAACGCTCCTTTCAATAATCAGTTTAAAACCCAACGCTCGTAATAATCGCTCTCTTACAACGCTCTCCAAGCAACAATTTAGTCGTCACTTTTATCTCTTGTTCTTATCAATATCAGGCATACGTCACGTGCATTCAACCTCAATTGTGTTGCCAAACGTATGCGTTTGAGAGAAAAGATATTACGTTAAGAATGAAGAATAACAGAATAAACTCAAGATTTACATAGGGAAAGACACTCAAAAAGAAAGTTAATTTAGAATATACGTCACAGGTTGTAGACCCCTTATGTACAGGGTCGGGCAGCGGGTGGCCTAGTGGTCAGCGTTCATGACTGCCATGGAGGTAACCTCAGGTGCGATCCTAGGCAGGTACGAACGTTCGAACCACTAAATACCCGCCGTGAGTCGAATGGGCACGTTAAGCCGTCGGACCCCGGGTACTGGCTCCCCGGTAATAAATAAGGGCGTCTCCCTCCACCTTTCTGCCTCGCTCCCCCTGTCACTTTCCTATCGGGCACTCTAGCCCAAATCTCCTAGCTTCCTATTTCTAAGGGTTGTTTATGACCTGGGGTCAGACACTCCCTTCCTAAAATCCTCTACATAAGATCTGATCTGATCTGATGATGTACAGGGTCGTTTGTGCGTGCCTGTTTTTACTGGTCAAATTCGGAAATCTCTACCATTTTTCAAGATTTCTTCCGATTCCGCGGGCCGGCAGAAGCTTCGTGCCGGAGCGGTGGTGTTTGAGAAACACTGCACTAGACTGCTATCGCAATCACCTCCTTTGAGCTGCAAAGCTGAAAGCTCCCACTACCCACTAAAACAAGTTACGATAAACTGTAGAACGTGGCCAGCAAAAGAATCTTTCTTCCTAGAAGTAAAGATACAGAGTGATAAGATAAGAATTTTCTGAAAATTGCATTACACATTTAGACGGTACGTCTTTAGAACCTCAAAATTTCAACCATGAATCATTGAAATGATATTTCTTATGATCCTATCTTAATTGCTTAAACGATAGCTTTTCTTTTTTTTTAATTTTGGATAAATTACGTTAATTTTTGTCATCAGCACGCATTTCGACGAGGTGCGGGAATTATATTTTGTCGCTTGAATTCAATCAACTTCAATTTGATCTGACAATATAAATTAATATAGCGTAATTTTAAAATGTATAACGAAGTAAATTTCTCCGTCATTTCTGTCCACGCCAGGATTCGAACCCGGATTCCCTCATTCCGGAATAAGTCGCTCTACCAATTGAGCTACGCGGACGTTTGTTCTGACTACTATCTGCCTTTATGTCGTGTGCGTCCTGCTGGCAGGTGCGTCATTTCCGTTTTTAAAAGTGCCCGTTTATTTTAACTTCCGTATTTTCGCATATTTTCCGTAGTCAGAAATTCCGTTTATTTCAGAAAAGTCGGTTTTAGATTTTCAAGTATTTAAACTGAAATTTCGCAAAAATCAAAGAACCTGCACTTTTCATCACTTAGATAATCCTTTCGCAGCAATCAGGAACGCAAACCCCCGTCGTTTGAGCTGTTCAACAGATAACGAACGCGTTTAACCACTGAGCCAGAAGCCCTCGGGGTTTTAACTCAAGTTCATCGAATGCGAGTGATGTAGTCATTTTATTTTCTGTTGGAGCCTATTATTTTTCTGAATAAGTTTCTAATAATTTTTTTGTGTAGGAGAACTTTTCCCAAATTTAAGTATTTTTCATCGTGATTTTTCAAAGCAACAAAATGTTTTGCAACTTGATCTTTTTAAACTGACAATGGTTTTCAATTACCTTTAAAAAAGTTGAAATGTATTTTTTTATAGTATTGTTTCACAAAACTCTTAAGAACAAAATTTACTCTTAAGATATTTTGCTTTAAGGGGTACAGAGACTGATACATAGACATCGTATAATCCCCTGTACAATAAGTTAAATACCCTGTTTCTTACAGTAACACAATATACAGGGTGATTCATAAAGAAGTATACAGTTTCCAGATGCTGTAAAACAGTAACAGTTGAAAACACGGACCACAACTGCGAACCGTTAGGTAGATGTACTCATAAAGTTTGTCTCCCGCTACTGAGGGGAGTGACGTTGGCGATAGCGTGCGTATCACGTGACTAGTCAGTCGATAAACATCTTCCTTACCGATGAATTGGACGAGCCGCGGACTACAACATGCCACTGATCCAATGGCCACCCAGAAGTCCTGACTTAACACCTTGTGACTTTTCCTGTAAGGGTACGTAAAGACAGGGTATTCTCCTCTTTCCTTCCTGTTGATCTAACGGAGCTGAAACAGCGTATCACAGCCACTATCACTGCACTTGATTCAGATATCTTACCTCGCGTTTGGGCGGAAATGGATTACCGGCACGATGTGTGTCGTGTGACTAAGGGTGCACACATAGAACATCTGTGACTTTCTCTAAAAAAACTTGAAACATTCCCCTACAATTCTGTTACAGGTGACATAAAATATCTTACATTGTTCTTGTTTTATAGTGCGTTGAAGCTGTATACTTCTTTATAAATCACCCTGCATGTCTGATAAAAAGGTGGTGCACAAAATGCGGGAGAGGAGAAGAAATATTCTGTGTCACAATAAACGAATTCATGCGATATGATGTCCACAATATCCGACCTCGCTACAGAACTTCAAAATCAAATTTCGACAGGCTTTGAAATTTAGCATTTAATCAAACTTCCAAGTATTCCCGTGAATCTCTCCTGTAGTCGGCAATTTTTCGTCATATGAATACCAAAAATGTGAGAACAGAGTTTTTCTGTTAATATAGGAAGAAAATTGCAGAAAGGCTTCTAAAAATTCAGAATTTTTCCTTAAAGCATTTATAAAACGGTAATTTACCATCAATTTAAGAAAAGTGTCGCGGAAAGTTTTCTAAAAATTCAGAATTTTCCGTTAACACATCTGGAAAACGGTAATTTACAGTCGATACAAGAAAGGAATTGCGCAAATGTTTCTGAAAATTCAGAATTTCAAGAAACCCGAATTTCATGAAAAATCCGTGAAATTCAGGTTTCTTTCCGTCAATTCACGGAAAAGGTTGTATCAGAAATATGTTTCGTTAATTCACGAAAGGAATGATGTGGAAGTGTCTCGTGAATTTCAGAAAATGTTTTACAGTGTAGCAATTTTGCTTCCGCGTCGTCGGACAGTGAGTTTCGGTTTATGTTAATGGGTTTCGGTTTTTGTTTTGTATTACTTCCGCTATGTGACACAACTTCTTCGTGTTTTTGTGTCTCGTGAATTTCAGAAAATGTTTTACAGTGTTGCAATTTTGCTTCCGCGTCGTCGGACAGTGAGTTTCGGTTTATGTTAATGGTTTCGGTTTTTGTTTTGTATTACTTCCGCAGTGTGACACAACTTCTTCGTGTTTTTGTGTCTCGTGAATTCCAGAAAATGTTTTACAGTGCAGCAATTTTGCTTCCGCGTCGTCGGACAGTGAGTTTCGGTTTATATTAATGGGTTCCGGTTTTTGTTTTGTACTACTTCCGCTAGGTGACACAACTTCTTCGTGTTTTTGTGTCTCGTGAATTTCAGAAAATGTTTTACAGTGTAGCAATTTTGCTTCCGCGTCGTCGGACAGTGAGTTTCGGTTTATGTTAATGGTTTCGGTTTTTGTTTTTTATTACTTCCGCTAGGTGACACAAGTTCTTCGTGTTTTTGTGTCTCGTGAATTCCAGAAATTGTTTTACAGTGCAGCAATTTTGCTTCCGCGTCGTCGGACAGTCAGTTTCGGTTTATGTTAATGGGTTTCGGTTTTTGTTTTGTATTACTTCCGCTATGTGACACAACTTCTTCGTGTTTTTGTGTCTCGTGAATTTCAGAAAATGTTTTACAGTGTAGCAATTTTGCTTCCGCGTCGTCGGACAGTGAGTTTCGGTTTATGTTAATGGGTTTCGGTTTTTGTTTTGTATTACTTCCGCTAGGTGACACAACTTCTTCGTGTTTTTGTGTCTCGTGAATTTCAGAAAATGTTTTACAGTGTAGCAATTTTGCTTCCGCGTCGTCGGACAGTGAGTTTCGGTTTATGTTAATGGTTTCGGTTTTTGTTTCGTATTACTTCCGCTAGGTGACACAACTTCTTCATGTTTTTGTGTCTCGTGAATTTCAGAAAATGTTTTACAGTGCAGCAATTTTGCTTCCGCGTCGTCGGACAGTGAGTTTCGGTTTATGTTAATGGGTTTCGGTTTTCGTTTTGTATTACTTCCGCTAGGTGACGAAACTTCTTCGAGTTTTGAAGTATTAGGTTGCTAGGCAACACAGTGGAGGTGTTGTAACGCAGATGGCCTGGGCATAAGAAATCGCACGTTCCGTGGCCTGGGAATGTGCTGTTATTTTTTATTTATTTTTTTTATACATTTCGTAAAATATCAGGTTTATTTCCGAAATTTTTGATGTTTTAAAAATTCAGCTATACATTTATAAAGATATATATATATATATATATATATATATATATATATATATATGTATGTTTGTACTATATTTTGCATTTTATGGCAAGTAGCATGTGTTAAAAAAAATTTGAGGCATAAATGTTATCCCGTTTGGAAAAAATAGGTGAAATTAATACAAGGAAAGCTATACTGTGTGCAGGCGCCTTGAACATTTCAATTAATTCGGTTTTTATTTTGCATTCCTTTCAATAGATTTACCCATGTTTTGAAGCATTGGACTACTGCGCAACATACTGAAGAAATACATCGCAAATCAGATGGTCATAGGTCGCTCGCGACTTCTCTGGCCCATGGGTATACTATTATTTTTTTCATAGATTACGTAGATTATTGTGTATGTTTTCGAAGTTTTCATAATATATCACAAATAGTTCTTTTTTTTTTTTTTTGTTAAAGTAAAATATTGAGTAGAAATTTGATGTGGGGCTACTCATAACTTATAAATCGCATAACTTATAAATTTTTATACCATATTTGTGGGCCTTTCCGGGAATGTGTTGCCTAAAACCAAGTCTTCTTCTAAATAGCACAAGACAGAAATTTCTTTTCCCGGCTTATTTCAATTTATTCATGTTGCACAGCAGTATCTCCATAAGCCTTTTGACCTTATAAGTGCGATCGTTCCCTTGATCTTGCAAAACTGTCAGCGAAGTGCCGTAACTTCAGTAGGAGTTGAAACCTGTTTCTGCTGAAAGTGTTAGGTGAAATTCGGTTTTGGAACAACACATGAGTGGACCAATAATCTGCAATCTTCGGAAATCTAACCAGGCCCATCCAAATAAGCAGACCAAGAATTATTTTTTATTTCACTTACAGATGTTGGCAGCCATTGTTTCATCCTCGAATGTGGAGATATGATACCGCCTTGAATGACTTGCTGTGCATTTTTATTTGTTTCAGTAACCATTAAAAGATAAATATCATCAGTCACTAGATAGTAGAAAATGTCAATAGCTGTAAGGGGGTCTAAATTCATTACAGCAGGACATATACCTGAGGGTGCTGTCAATGAAATTCCCTTTTGCTTTGACGAATCAACCGGCCCCCAAATTATCTGCTGCTGTTCAGGATGTACGGGATTCACGTCTAAACACCGCTGTTCTTCCATTGTTTGCAAGAAATCACAATCATCATCATATTCTTCAGTACTGATTTCATAATCTGGATCAGAATCAGATGCAGAAGAAATTTCAAAATCGGAAAGACTTGATTCGTGGTCACTTGTGTCCAATTCAACAGAATCGGTTGTTGTAGGACCGACAGGTTTTTTTTTGTTTTTTTTTTATTGGAGGTTTAACGACCACCGTGAGCAACTCAATGGGCTATAAGCAGTCGCCCGTCCCTAATTTAGGGTCACTGGTTCCAGGGAAAGGGAGAGAGCCAGTGCCGTAAGACAAACACAACATACATGCCTGACCGGGATTCGAACCCGGACCCCTTACGGACGAATGATCAGAGGCCAGCGCCTTAGACCACTGCGCCACTGGGGCGGCAACCGACAGTTGGATCATCTATAACAGAAAGATCTGTAGCGGGGTTAAGAATTCCAGATGGACCAGCAGTGGGATCAGGTATCCACGGAGATGGAAGCCTGACAACGGATTTTAATTTTCGCCTTTTGGAGTAAAACTTTTTGGTATTTATGGGGTCGGCCATTCTCACGCTTTGATTACAAGAGCAGTTATGGGATTTTCCTCGAACTGCAAATTAGTGCGGTTGGGGAGAAAACCGAAAAAGAAGAAAAAAAAGAAAAGGTGCATGTCTGTTAACATCCCGAAATCTATTATGCCCATGTGAAGTAAGTGTTGTCTAATAGAAAAAAAAAAGAAATTTATAGCCCAAAAGGGAAGGAAGGAGGCTACTTTTCCTGCAGCATTTGTTTATATAAACTGCATCCGAGCAGAGGAATATTGTTAGTAAGAGAAAAGTGTTCACCCAGTTTTCTCTTATTTTCCTTCCACCAGCCACCCTGTGCTAAGGAATCAGTGTGTGGTACCACCTAAATGGGAATTGCCTTCCCCCAGTAGGGTATTATATTTTCATTGTCTCCGACCGATGCGGTGTCCCTGCTTATCCTCCGCTAGACACAACTCACTATCAAAAGAAAGGAAAGAGGGAGGAGCACTCATTATTTATAGACTTTCTACAATTCCTTTTTTACGTTTTCCAACCGTAAGTTGAAGAAGCGTATATGCTCTATCTTTGTCCGTCTGTCCGTCTGTCTGCATGTCCTTCTGTCCGTCTGTCCGTCTGTCTACATGTCCTTCTGTCCGTCTGCACGATAACTCGCGTAAAAATGGTTCGATTTCGATGAAATTTTAGTATGTGGTAGGGGACCACCTGGGGATGAATCCTATTGAAAATGGGCGAAATGGGGTCAAAGGTCAGGACATAAGAGCGGGATACATTCCATTGTCCTTATGCGTCATAACTTACGTAAAAATATTTCGATTGAGACAAAACTTCATCATGTTGTTCCGGAAGTTTACTTAACCGGTTCTGTTTAAATATCATCGAAATGGGGTCATAGGTTAGAGCATAGAAGCGAAATTATTTCTGCAGCCATGTTCCTCATAACTTGAGTAATGCTTTCTGGTATGTTGGAAAGCGTATCATAATCAATGCATTGCATGATTTTACTAACTTGTTTACATAAGCTTGTATGAAGTTGCCCGCGTCTGTATGGCCTATAAAACATCACGTTTAACTTTTGAGCCACGTCGGTCGCACGCAACTTCTGCATGTTTTGCTATAAATGGACTTGTGGTCAGCCAACTAGTAGGTTGTATAAATATTTTCGGAATCCCATTACTGGAACTTCAGATATTTACTTCTGTCTATCTGCCCCCCCCCCCCAAGGCGATTTCTACAGAAGGCGCGTGCGCCCGCTGGCAGCGAAAGTGTTAAGGGATAAAGATAAAAAAATCCGTTAAAGACTTACAACTCTTAATGAGGAGTTACAGCAAAAGATCCTGGTTAAAAGAAAATGAAAGTGGACATACTTTGTCTTGTTTCAACTGTTTACTTATGTTATACAGCACTGCATATACACAGTCGAGTCACATTATTGTGACCACCTCCTACTTACAACTTCAAAAGCGCGTAGCCAATGAAAGAAAGCACGTATCGTGAGCTAGCTTCGAGGGTATATAAGGTGTGCTGTAGGCATTCTGAAAACATATCACTCGTTGCTGTCATGGATAAAAGGACCGATTTATCAGATTTGCAAAAAGGGATGATTATCTGCTTTCGGGCCAAGGGTGGCAGTATTTCTGAAACAGCGCAGTTTGCGAACTGTTCGCATGCTGCTGTGGTTAAAGTGTATCGTGATTTGAAAAATGGCACCATTGCGAATAAGCGACGTAGAAACGCGGAGCATCACGTGCCATTGATGTGAGAGGTGAACGTCGACTTTGAAGGTGCGTCAGGGCAGATCGATACGCTACAGTGGATCAACTCACTGGCCCAATGAACCAGCGGGGCTACCAGAAGTGTGTCTAAAACGACAGTTCAGCGAACCCTGTTGCGTATGGGGCTTCAATGCAGACGGATTGTCACTGCACCTATGCTAACGGAGATGCATCAGTATAGAAAAGGCTTACATTTGCACGGCAATATCGGAATTCGACCTCCGCTGATTGGCCAAGGATTGCTTTCTCCGATGAGTCACGTTTTCTACTTCATCGAACGGATGGACGTTATCATATAAGGCGAGAAACATCGGAGAACAAACACTCTTCAACCATTGCTGGGATAACACAAGCTGGTGGGGACAGCGTTATGGTCTGGGGAATGTTTTCGTGGCATTCCCTAGGTTCACTCACACCTGTGGAAGGCACTATGGGCCGAATTCGTTATGAATTGAATCCATCCTTGCAGACCACGTACACCCATACATGCTGATTGTCTTCCATGGGACGGATGGGATCTTCCAGTACGACAATGCGACGTGCCACACAGCTAAATGTCTGAGAGTGGTTGGAAGAGCACGATGAAGACTTCAAAGTACTTCTCTGGCCCCCTAATTCCCCAGACTTAAACCCAATTGAGCGTCTGTGGGACCACCTCGATCGTGTTGTTCGCTCTATGGATTCTCCACCACGCACCCTCCAGCAGCTGTCAGATGCACTGCGGTCAGCATGGCTCCACATACCTGTGAACACCTTCCGGCACCTAACTAAGTCACTCCCAGCCCCTCTAGCTGCTGTCCACGCTGCACACGGCTGTTACTCTGGATATTAGCTGGTGGTCACAATAATGTGACTCGACCGTGCATATAAATAAAATTTCTACTTCGTTCTATGTGGTAAGTAAATATAATTTCAGCAGTCCACTGAAGTTATGTTTCACAGTACGGAAGAAAGTTGAGAGAAATTTTTAAAATATTTAGCCCGGGATAAATTTTAGGTCACCTTACACCATTGATTGCATCAGAAGTCACCGAAAAGGATCACTGATTACAAGAGAAGTCGCTGAAGTCACAGTGGCTTCTGTTGTAATCAGTGTCTCGTGAATTTCAGAGGGTTCGGACATCGTTTGGTCTCGGTGAAACCACCCACAGGAAGGTCCACCGAGTCAAAACCAAGTCCGAACCAGCACCTTAAAACGATAATAATGACCCTAAAGTTGAAGCCGTGTGTTATGAAAGATTAGACCAAATGAGAAAAAATTGATATCTGATTTTTTCTTTTTGTAAAAGAATCTCATTTGATTATTACCAGACCCTGGACTTTGATGATTACATTGGCATTTTTTACATTTTTGGGCCTTTTTTTTTTTCTCTTATGGCATATTTTTAGAGTTTCTAGGGCATTTGGGGGGGGGTCTTTTTTTTAATATTTTCGGAGGATTTTTTTTTTTTTTTTTTTTTTGCATTTTATGTCCATTTTTAGTAAAACATTAAATTTTTATAAGGATTATGCTTTCAAATTGCAACACTCAAAACCAGGTTTGCCAGATAACTAAAACAAAGAAACCTTCAAAACAGCTCACTCTGACAACTCTGTTCAAGACACTTTTAGTGCTATCCAGTTTTGAGGATAGAGAATCCTCAATATCCACTTTTGCAAGGGATATGTTATATTGTGCTGACTTTCCAAACACTACCTGACAGGTATTTATTTCCTTTTTTCTTTTCTTCTGAGGTTTTATTGTGTATCGTATTTTATAAAGAAAAGACAAAATTCTACAAAGGCCGTTCCATAAAAACTGAGAGTAATTTTTTATTGAGTTGGCAACATTGCGAATGGGGAAAATATCCACGCAGACGACTAACTGAATTAAGGAAATATCTATGGCAAGAGTTATTAGCCGAGGCAGACGATTCTGGTTTTGTTATTGCGCAGTTGTTTAAGGTACGTCTTCCTTTCGACATACAGCTATGGAGGTGAGTGGTTCAGAGTTAAAAAGTGAAATGTGTTATGCCATAAAATTTTGCTATCGTTTGGGTAAAACGGCTTCAGAAACAGTTGATTTAATGAAAAAGCTTACAAAGATGGATGTTTGAGTGAGTCAACGATTTTTAGATGGCACCGTGATTTCAAAAAAGGGCGTTTCTGTGCAGAACTCGCTCCTCGGCCTGGTTGACCTGAAAGTGTTGTTACGGAGCGTATTGTTAACACTGCTTGGACAATCATGTGAAGACATAGCGGCGTCAACTAAAATTTCCAAAACGTCGGCATTCTGCATTCTACGTGACAAATTACTGCTGCATCGTGTGTGTTCCAGATGGGTACCTCATCATCGTCTGACGAGAGAACAATTGTTAGCCAGAGTTCAGGTGTATCATGAGTGGTAACAAATGATTGCAAAGGATTTCTAAACACAGTAATAACTGCCGGTGAAACATGGGTCCACTATTTAGTTTAAAACACACCGCAGCACCAAACCACTCATCAGGGAAAGATGTCTGGAGCACCGGGGCCTAAGGTTCAGGTTTCGTTAGAGAGCTGAATTTTTCGTAGCCAAAGGACAGACGTCTTAACTAATTTAGTATCAAATACTTCCTTAGCGAAGCCGTTAAATACCAAACACCTTCGAGACTTCAGTCAAGTTCTTCAATCAATGGATAGCTGTAAAGAAGGTGTGCTCTCCAATTGTAAAAGGGAAATATTTTCACTGCGTAAAACTCATATTAAGATAATTTGGGATGTTCATTTGAAACATCCTTATAAAAACAAGCTAATTAAGAGCTTAGTGCACTATCTTCTTCGTTCCAGAATTAGAGCTCTTAATATTGTCATCCCTGATGGCAGAGATCGAAGCTTCTGTGTTATCAGATTTTCAGACAAGAGATTAGATAGCATTGGTCTAAGCGACGGCTTCTGATCACTCGTTCGAGATGGGTCCGGGTTCGAATCCCATGAGCATGGCTGTTGTGTTTGTCTTACCGCACTGGCATTCTTCCTTCCCTGGAGTCAGTGGCCATAAATTAGGGACGGGCGATTGCTTATAGCCCATTGAGTTGCTCACTGTGGTCGTTAAACCTCCAACCAAAAAAAAAAATAAATAAACTTTCGTAACTCGAAGTTCTGTGGGCAGCCCCGATGGAGCAGTGGTCTAAGCGATGGCTTCTGATCATTCGTCCGAAAAGGGGTCCGGGTTCAAATCCCGTGAGGCATGGATGTTGTGTTTGTCTTACGGCCTTGGCTCTCTCCCTTCCCTGGAACCAGTGGCCCGAAATTAGGGACGGGCGACTGCTTATATCCCATTGAGTTGCTCACGGTGGTCGTTAAACCTCCAGTTAAAAAAAAACAAAAACAAAAAAACTTTGCTTGGATGTCAATATGTGATGAAGCTTCCGTAACTCGAATTACTAAACCTCATCGGCGCCGACTTTCCAAAAAATATATTGGGCACTGGAACTCACAACGGAAAATCCAAGAAAAATCTTCGATATTCTCTAAATGAAGAAGGGAGGGAGGAGGGTTCAAAGCTTATATGCCAAAAGTCCAGACATTCCCTTGTGATGTCTGAACTTTTAGCATATAAGTATACAAGTATATATGTATCATTTTTTACCTTTTTCGCTATAGGATTTACGAAAGTTTTGAGGTCTCCAAGTGCGATTCCGGTCAAAACTCCGGGCGGAAAAATAGTTTTCGCTTCTTTATTTGGCCGTTTTTCTACTTATTTTTAACCTTTTTTTCTTTTTCATATTTCTTAAATCGTGGCCTAGGAGCTCAAGGACTCTACAAGTACATATGGATACCAAAGAAAGCATTCATCAGAATTTTTGCGAGTGTAGTAATTGTCGACAACGCTAGATCTCAGTGACCTTAAAAAAGGCATGATCATTTGTGCGCTCCTTGCAGGTGCTTTACTAACTAGAACGGTAGAAATAGTAGTGTAACACGAGGAATTATATCGAAGATTATGAATACCTAACAAAAAGGATATGGGGTTGCCTCCAAGCGTGCAAATTGTGGACACCATATGAAGATGTCAGATAGGGATAGGCGAACGTTTGCACGGATTGTACAACAGAAGCACAAGCAAGACCACTGCTCTGCAAATAACAGCAGAGTTGAACACCAATAGGAATGATCCGTTTCCGTCATAACACTTCATCGGGAACTCCAGTGTGCTGGTATTTATCGCCGTTCTGCAATCCACAACCTCTGATTACCAACATCAATGAAACAAAACATGTAAGGTGGTGCTGCAAATCACACAAACACTGGGACGCTAAAGACTGGAAGCGTATCATCTGGTCTGGTGAATCGTTCTTCACATTGTTTCCTACCATTGGTAGAGTGTACGCTGTGTACGTCAGGCAAAAAGTACAGAAGCGTACCAACCTGACTGTTTGTTTCTCACTGTGGAGCACGGAGGTGGATCCCTGATGCTGTTGTGTGCCATATCGTGGCATTTTCTTAGAGCCATTGGGTGTTCTGCAGAGTCGTGTAACATTTGCAATGTACTAATACATTCTTGCGGAGCACCTGCATCCAATATTAAAGGTATATTTCTCTAACGGTCACGGCTGGTTTCAAGCGGATAATACACTCGTGCATTGTAAGAAACGTGCGAAGTTGTGGTTTTCAGAGCATAAAGGTGAGGTACAACAGTTATTCCAGACGTCAATATTACACTGGTGTGCAAAAATTAAGGACGAAGAGGAGAAATTAGCTTAACAACGGAACGAGCAGGCAGAACGGACCGAAAGACCACTCAGGAGATAGACTAGGGTCCGGTACGGTAGGGCATGCACATATATGCACATTATGTGGGAGGGGGAGTGTCGGAAGGGTATAAAGCACACAGGCGGTGTACGCTCAGCAATTCGGTGAAAGCTATTGCACGGTGTACATCGGTTTAAACGACGTCGAGTTGCTGCTACCGTGTGATATGGCCAACAGGCAATCCAGTAGACGACATCTGGATGACTTTACCCGAGGTCGCGTCATTGGAAAGTTGGAAGAAGGTCGAAGTGTGACTTGTGTGTCCGAGGAGTTCGGGATCGCTCACAGCATCATTTCACGAGCTTGGAGAGCATTTCAAACGACAGGAACAGCTGCCCGAGAGTTTAGCAGAGGTCGTCCACGAGCAACCAAGGCGGCGGACGACCGGTATATTGTCCTACAGGCAAGAAGAGACAGACGGCAGACAGCGGGGAAAATCGCAAGGCACATGCAACAGACAACTGAACATCCGTTATCGCGTTTTACCGTGGCCAGGAGGCTGCACAAAGGTGGTCTATTTGCACGACAACCAGTACGGTGTGTGTTATTAACGCCTGCTCATCGGATACGGCGGTTTCTGTGGTGCCAGGAACACAAGAACTGGACACATCAGCACTGGGGTCGAGTTCTCTTTACGAATGAGAGCCGATTTAGTCTAACGAGCGATTCTGGACGTATACACATCTGGAGAGAGCAGGGAACAGGCAATCACACCTGCCACATCATCGAAAGGGACCGGTTTGGAGGTGGCGGAGTTCTCGTTTGGGGCGGTATCATGCTTGGTAGCCATACTGACCTCCACATCTTCCAAGGAGGTCCAGTCACTGGTGTCCGCTATTGTACTGAGGATTTCCTGCCTCACATGCGTCTGTTTCGAGGTGCTGTGGGTCCTGAGTTCCTCTTCATAGACAACAACGCTACACCTAATCGTACAGTGGCTGTCGCAGAGCTGTTGGAGAGGGAAGATATTCAACGCATGGATTGGCCCGCAAGGTCCTCGGACCTAAATCCAATCGAACACGTGTGGGACCTTCTCGGGAGACGCTTGGCAACACGTCACCAGCCGCCAGCAACGATTCCGCAGCTGCGATTGGCGCTACAAGAGGAATCGGCCTCGATGCCTCAACAGCTCCTTGACAACCTCGTCCTCAGCATGGACAGACGTTGTAAATCCTGCAACGCAGTCAGGGGTGATCATATCCCCTACTAAAGATTGGATTTTCTTGGCAGCCGCCTGTCACATGGACGTTTTTGTCTTCTGTCCAGTTGTGCTGGAAGCTACCTTTTCAATAAAGTGCCTTTGTATCCTTTGGATTCCTTGTTTGGACGGTTTTGCTCACTTGTCCTATATTCTTACATCTCGGGGATCTTATGGTATGATTTGAGTCGATGTGAAGCATTTCTGCACGACGTTACATACGAAAAACCGTCTCGTCCTTAATTTTTGCACGCCAGTGTATTATTGAACATTTGTGGGAATATCTGGAGCGAAAGGTCAATCCATCCCACTTTCCACCTCCAACTTCACTGACACAGTTGGAATATATTTTACAGGAAGAATGGTCCCAAATTCCATTATCATGTGTGCATGACTTAATAAGTCTATTTCAAATCGAATTGTTTCTGTTCTGAAGGCCCGAGCTGAGCCTATAGCTCATAAATGAAAAGTTATCAGCAAACAGTAAGTGTTTCCATTATTTTGATAAACCCGTGTACCTATATATGAGCTTTTCCCCGTTTCATGTTCTTAACTGCATGCGCAAGTTCTACCAGTAGTCCCTCCAGTCCTCGCTGATGTTGGACATGCCATTAAGAACACGGAACGGGGAAGGACCGATGAACTCCAGAAGGGGATGGAATTTCTACGGGTATTGGACATGAAGCCAATGAAGAAACAAATTACACTCGCCGAAATTTTTACTAAATGTCTCAAAGAAGGAAATATTCCTTATTAATGGAAGAATGCTTCTTTGATCCTGATACATAAAATATTGAAACTTCATGACCTCGGGAACGGCAGACCCAATAGCCTCATATCAGTTGTTAATCCGACAGTGCCTTCCTGAAACTTAACTGAAAGAACAAGCTGGATTCAGGAGCAGCAGTTGCATTATTAATCATATACAGGGTGATTCAGCTAAGCGTGTACAAACTTCTGGGGGTCGTAGGTTGAACAAAGACAAATCGGAATCACATAGCAATGCAGGGTAGGAAACGCCATCTTCATGTGCTAGTGTACAGAGAGGACGAGAAATGAAAGAGCAGCACGTAAGAGAACAAAATGCTTTTTATTACTCACAAGACATTTGCGAAATGCATTGAGGTTACAGAAGGTGTTCAAAGTTGCGGCCATGAGCTGTAACACACGCTTGACATTGTCAACGCATGGAATCACGTAGATTTTGGAAAATTTCTGGGGTGTCTGGGTCTTCCGAAGCAGCTACAGAGATGCGTGCTACAAGGTCCTTATCACTTTCAACGATGGTGTCGTACACCAGTCCTTTGATGTAACCCCAGAAGAAGTAATCAAGGCATGTTAAGTCCGGCGATCTTGCAGGCCAATTAACGGGACCACCACGCCCTGTCTACTGATGTCCAAATGTCATGTTTAAGTTATGACGAACGTCATTGCTGAAATGTGCGGGGGCTCCATCGTGCTGGAACCACATTGCACGGCGCAGCGACTGAGGGACCCGTTGTTTGTTCAATAGCTCTGGCAAGTTGGAATACATTTACAGGCAAGACATCCTCCAGAAATATCCGGTAACTCTTTCTGTCCAGAAGAGGAGGCATGAGGTAGGGGCCAATTAAGTGGTCCCCGACAATGCCGGCCCAAACATTAACAGCAAAACGGTTTTGTGCTGCACGTAGTCGTTGAGCATGGGGGAGTTCTCCACTGCCCATACACGCGCGTTATGTGGTGCATTGAAGCAATCTTCCCGGGTAAAGCACGCTTCGTCTGTGAACAGCACAGAAGCAAGAAATTGGGGTTCTGCCGCACTCTTCTGCAGGTAGCATTGCGCGAATGCAATGCGCTGAGGGTAATCCTCAGGGCTTAGTGTCTGAACGCGCTGCACATTATATGGATGCAATTGGTCTTCGTGCAGAACCCTCCATACGATGGATTGGGACAGACCGAGTCGATGGGCTCGTGTGGTGGCACTTGGAGTGTCTGCTGTATGACTTCACACATTCTCTTCGATGTCAGGAGTGCGTACTTATCGTTCCCGACACCTGGCAGGCCCCTGGAAAGAACCAGTGTCGCATAACCTCTGGTGCAGCCGTGCAAACACTTGGTGGTTTGGCACTCGTCCCATCGGGTAGTTCCTGGAACAGTCGCACGGCAGCTCGTCCGTTGCAGTCCGCTGCTCCGTATGCGAGTTGCATATCAGCCATTTCCGCGTTCTTGAACTCAGCCATCCTACTACCTCTGCGGGCGGTTTAAAAATGACGGTATCCTGAAAGAACGTATGAGCAGTCTCGCGGCCGAACAACGCCATCTACCGCATGAAGATGGCTTTTCCGACCCTGCATTGCTATGTGATTCCCATTTGTCTTTGTGCAACCTACCCCTCCCAAATGTTTGTACACGCTTATCTGAAACACCCTGTATACCTATTGAGAGGAAAGGAAGAACGAATATGAAATCCTGGATTTTACTGACTATGAAATTGTTTTTGATTCTGTGAAATCATCGGTAGTTTTGATGTCTTGGAAATCCTGCAGTATTGAAGATGAATACATAACCATCATTAATAACATCTATGAAAATGCAAGCACAATGGTTCGACTGTCTGAGGACACAACACTTATAAAAATTTGAAAGGGAGTGAGACAAGTTGACAACATATCTCCCAAACTCTTCAATGCCGTTTTTGCAGAATGTGTTTCAATAATTGCACTGGGAAGACAAGGGGGAAAAGATTAATGTAGATTATTTAACCCACCCTGGCTTTGCTGACGACATAGCCATTTATGGGTGTACCCCTTCCCCCAGCTTGAATGTATGATCTAGGAACTTGGTGACAAATGTAAGTTAATTTACAAATTAACTTACATTTGAAAAATTCATGTACAGTGCTTTTACAATTTTTACAAAAACTGAAGATTAGGAAGTTAATGGGGCAAATGTGGATGTGACCGATACCTACATTTACCTTGAACAACAGATATCAAGCAAGGTCTACGTAGAGAAGAAATGCGAAGGTGAGTCAATAGTTCATCCCGTTTGCAGCTAAAAAGCTGAATGATGCAGAATAGTCATACATGCTCATCTCATTCTGCAAAGTACAGGCCGTTGTCCTACACTTGTTTGCCAACGTTCCACCTGAGTCACATTCCCACGGCGGTACCACTCGGCAGGTTTCGAGGACAGAAACTATCTGATGTGAGATTCCACATCCACCAATGAAGCAAAGTGCCTTCCTCGTAGGAAATAGTCCACGGATCGAAACAGGTGACATTCAGATGAGACCAAGTCAGAGCTGTATGGAAGATGGGGTAGTATCCCAATCCCTTCCAATTCCAAAAGTTTCAGGCGGACCATTCTGTAAGTGTGCCTTGGGGGTATTATCCACGGCCGCTTTCTACTGATGAGTGCTGGGTGGCGGCGGTTGTTTCGCATAGAGATTCCGTCAGGAGCCTGAATATCTTGTACAAGTTTCCAGTGTTGCGGACCCTCACAATTCCACCAAATGTACAGCATGACTTTCCACTCGATGCCCCTTCTTTGTGTCACTGGCTGTGCTTCCTGGTGTGTCCTCGCCCACTGGTGCCTAGTATTAGGATAACGTAGGATTACACTTTTCATCGCCTGTGGCGATAGGACGCCAAAACCTATCGTGCTGTGGATTTGACAACAATCTTAGACAAAGAGAAACACCTTGTTTCGCCTTCTGGGTGTCAATGCATGGGAACCATTCGATGGCACCGGGAGGAGAAAACAAGCTTGTGCAGATGACGAACAAAAATTGATTTAGAAGATACCACCTGAGCTGCCATTTGTCGTGTATTAGTACCGGGGTTAGCTGTCACAGTTTTCGCCGTGGTGTCGGTGTGGGTTATCGATAGACTTCCTGATCTCGATTTGTGTTCCAGACTGATGTCCGCAGCATTGAAATGCTGAAGCCATTTTCGTGTAGTGCTGCTGTCCACTGTTTTCTCGCCTTCAAGTGCAGAAGTTTGTCTCGCTGCTGCCACGGTTAACCCATTTTTCCAATAACGGCGTAGGTGAACTCAAACAGTGCGTTTATCGACCTCCATCCTCTGCCACCTGATAACGCAATGTGGCTCAGTGCCAAACGCGCGTGATTAGTCCTTTGTGTTCACGTCATCGCTGTACGCAGTCTACGGTGGAGCGCGTTTTGCACAGGAATGGAGGCCCAGCATTATGTGAAACTCAAAATGGAACGAACTTTTGACTCGCCAAGGTAAATAGGTGTACAAAACTTAGTTGAAGAGCATTTGGAAGAAACAGTAGTTTTCAAGAGCATTTACCATTATGTTTTAAAGGAAAAGTGTTTAATCAATGCATCCTTCCAGTTCTAACATATGGAGCAGAGACATTAACCTTAACTGAAAAAGGCATACAGAGGATGAAGACAACTCAGCAAAACGTGGAAAGGTGCATGCTTGGTGTAATCAAGAAAGATAGGAAGAGAAACACATGGATTAGAGAAAGGAAAATGTTGATGACGTCATGATGAAACTAAAGACGCTCAAGTGACAATTGGCTGGGCATATTGCTAGAAAAACTGGCCATTGAACAACTGAAATATTGGATATAATACCAAGGGGCATGAAAATACGCAGAACAAGACCACGTGAAAGATGTGTGGATGAAATACGAAAGCCTTAGAAGAGACAGGTTCAAAACAGAAAGTTGTGGAAGGTACTTGTGGAGAACTTCATTCAACAGTGGATTGACAGTGGTTGATGATGATGATGATATGTGCGAGTATATATTCATCTACCCTACGCTGTTTTACTTCTCTCTCTCTCTCTCTCTCTCTCTCTCTCTCTCTCTCTCTCTCTCCTCACGTTTTTTTTTATTGTTTTCGCTCTCGGAATAGTTGAACCCCCTGAAAATATTAGGTTCCACCGCCCATGGTCCGGCATATTATCATCTAGGAAGACACCGTCCCCATTCAGGAAAAAATGCAATAATGCTGGGTGTACAAAGTCAGCAAGCAATTCACGATAGTGGGCACCAGTCATACGTTCCACATGTACCAGGAATCCAAGTTCTTGCCAGATAAACATGCCCCACACCATACAACAACCTCTACTGGCTTGCACTGTGGAGGCGATACTGGATGGATCAAGTGCGTCATGCTCTTGGCACCAAATACGTAAACGACAATCCACGGAGTGGAGCAGATAACGAGACTCGTGAGACCAGAACATGTTTTTTCAGTCATCCGACGTCCAATTTGAAAGATCTTTGCTCCATGCGAGCTTTTTGCGCCGATGCACCGTGGTTAGAAATGGATGTGGTCGGGATCGTCTACATTTATAGCAAACATGCGACGCATGGGCATAACAAATACTGCGACGCATGGGCATAACATTTATGCAAACATGCAACGCATGGGCATTACATTTATGCAAACATGCAACGCATGGGCATTACATTTATGCAAACATGCAACGCATGGGCATAACAGATACTGTTCTGGGTTGACCTATGTTGTATATTGGGTATCAAACTGTCGAACAGTGTTGCGTCTGTTGGACTGTAGGGGTCGTCAGACCCGGTGCTCACCTCTCACATCAGCCTTTCGCTGTCCTGAGCAAATTTGCCTTTGAGTCATTGTTTCACCAATCTTATCCTAGTCCTGATGCACTTTAACTACGGCGGATCACAAACAAACCACCAGTTCAGCCGTTTGGATAATCGAGGTACCAGTTCTCCAAGCTCCCCCAATCTGTCCTTTCTCAAAGTCCGATAAATCCTTACGTTTAGCCATTACACTCTTCTTTATTTTCCTATCTATTATTCACACCCTATAAATGCTACGTCGGTATACTAATCACGCCCTCTCGGAAATCACGTGGTCAACAGGCCGCATGCACTTGATACGGGAGGTCGTAATTCAGTTTTCACTCGATGTGTGTGTGTGTGTGTGTGTGTGTATACACATATGCAACCTATATGAGTTGTATACCAAAAAATGGCATAAACAACCCTGAAATCCACATAGGTAATGTACCATCAAGCTTAAAATTCGTACTACACAAGTAATAAAATAACCTAGGAAAATACAACAACATGCCATAACATTTCATAAACAAATGTATCTGAACCTTTGAAAGTAGTCGACACGAGACCTGAATAATATGCAACAAATCCCAACCATTCATTATCTTTAAGAGAACGCTGGTTGGGCGAAGTGGCTTTTCTGTGTCAGCAAAATAAGCTGGTCAGAGCCAAAAGCCTCGCTGAATGCGTTCTTGAAGCCACGAGGCCATAGGAAATGCAAAAAGGACATGCCAGAGACGACTTGGTGAACAAACTCAACATACACATGCCTGTGCTCCAAAGGTGAAAGGAGAAGCAAACGGCCATGGTTAAAACAAACAGCAAACTATAGAGAGCAAGACCTAGCAGGAGTGTCATTGGACTGCTACATGCAAACTATGCTGGTGTTAGTCAAATACTTTTTTTTTATTGGAGGTTTAACGACCACCGTGAGCAACTCAATGGGCTATAAGCAGTCGCCCGTCCCTAATTTAGGGTCACTGGTTCCAGGGAAGGGAGAGACCGGGATTCGAACCCGGACCCCTTACGGACGAATGATCAGGGGCCAGCGCCTTAGACCACTGCGCCACCGGGACGCGTTAGTCAAATACTTCAGCCGTTAGTGACCCATCAAGCGGCACTTACTGAACATATATATACTAACACATACTGTATAATAAAAAACAGTAGCGAAAATTTTTTGTTGGTTACGAGAATTTAAAGACTCGAAATAATCGACTGTACGACGATTTTCTGTTTTCGCCAGAAATTGAATCAATTCGCATTCTTCTCTGATACAGTGGAAGAAGATTGTCTGCTAATAAGATTTGAAACAACTTGTCAGTGTAACGAAAAACCATACAAAAAAGTGTAAGAAAGAACTGAGATTGACGCACAGAAGCCGATCAAAAAAGTGAATTCAGTGTAATTCACATATACTGAATATTCACAATGAATATCACTGCAGAATACTATTTTCACACATTAACAGCCAATGCAATAGAACACAGAAACAATGAAGTAATCATTTTATACGCGGACAAACAATTTCACCGAAACTAAGGTTACTAGCTGGAAGTGGTCTAAACGCACACATCCAGCGCATGCGCCGCTCAGGCTCCCATGCAGGGCTGAGAGCACGGTGTATGGCTGAGAGGTTACAGCTGGAAGCACAGTAGAAATCGCATCCACGGAGAACATTGCATGCGAGCCCAAAATGGACGTCACGCGCATGTGCCTCTTTATCTTCCTTGCTGGACTGGGAGGCTAGTCTAGAAGCGCAGTATAGATCGCCTCCACGGAGAACGTAGTACGGCCATGTGTGTCTAAAAATAGAAGCCTCACGGAATTGCCTAGTTCACAACAATCGGCATTATATAAGCTGCCGCAAGTCGAATACATTCACTTAGTAGCGTAATCATGAAACGTGTTTCTATTACGAAATAAGTGCTAAATAATGCATAAATGAATTTGAATTTTCAATCCTTTATTGTCTTTTTTCGCGATTTCGTGTAGCATTTTGCCTCATGATTTCAAAGGGAAGCGGCGCTTCCATTGCGTCTATGGACGCTTCTCTGCTGTTTGTATTTCTACTCAAGGCTTTGTTTTATCTATTTCTATGAAAAATAAATCCCTTTGATGTACTAAATTCGAGGAATTTTTTGAATTTCTGCGCGCGTGTGTGAATTGACTATGAGAAAAAATATATGCCTAACAGTTGAAGTTTTGATCGCCGCCCTGGTGGCGCAGTGGTCTTAGCGATGGCTTCTGATCATTCGTCCAACGGAGGGGTCTGGGTTCGAATCCCGGTAGGGCATGGATGTTGTGTTTGCCTTACATGCACCCCTGTGGCTCAGTAATCTAAGCAATGGCTTCTGATCACTCGCCCAACGCAGGAGTCTGGGTTCCAATCCCGGTTACGGCATGATTGTTTGTGTTTGTCTTTCGGGGTTTATTCGCTGAGTTCCTTGTTCACCTATGTACATTTGCTCGCGTTGACACACAGAATGTCTGCATTGTATATCTGCCAATCAAGTCCAATATATGTTCAATGTACCTGTCAACCAAGTCCAATAAAGTACTCCTTTTCGGCTTATGCTTGTAGTACTACCCGAAGTTTGTTTTCACTTGGATCTATGAAAAAGCCGATCCATTGGTGAGTGGTAGGGGCGTATATAGAAATTTTTTTCGGGGGCCGACAGAAAATGAAAGTGTTTCAAATCCATCAGGACAAAATAAAAGTTAATGAAAAGCAGAAGAAAAACTTAAAGCATTATTTTCTATTGTAAGTTGAAAGCTTGCACGCGATTATGCATTTTTATTAAATGTATTTGATGCATTTTTATTAAAATAAAGCATTATTTTCTATTGTAAGTTGAAAGCTTGCACGCGGTTATGCATTTTTATTAAATGCATTTGATACATTTTTATTAAATTAAAGCATTTTTTCTAATGTAAGTAACATTTTAACAAAGAAATGAACCACTTTCGGGGAAAAGGCCCACTTGCCCCCCCCCCTCCTCTAAATACGCCCTGGTAAGTGGAATTCCAGTTGATTTATATACGTATGCTACAACAATAAACAAATAGTATGAGCGCTATAACGGCGATATGTTGTACATACAAATTGTTCTTGTATATATTTCATGAAGTAGGTCTGCTGTGGACAGTTTAACAGTAATTTTTCCATAAACTTTCTAAATAATTATGTTGCTAACGAATCATCAGCGTATTACCTTCAGCAGTGACCTGAAAGGGTTACTTAAAAAAATAGTAATAATACGACTGGTAATTATGCGGAACAAAAAGCTTTGAAAGTTCTTTTGGACTGTCCAGAATACTTGAGTTACTGTGGATAAGATGTCCCCACATGACTTTGATAGTAAAACTAAGGTGACAGGATCTTTTGGAATGAAACTGAAGACAAAACGACGCGCTGTCCTCATTTTCAAAGCAAATCTGAGGACAGTTTCTGATCAAAATGAGGGCATTACTGAGGACAGACCCTGACAGTTTCAGGATTGAAAAATCGCACTCGTATTGGAAATAACTTGACATCCTTATGATTTGATGCTTCCGTATAGAACGAAATATAGCTTCCCTGATCAAGTTCCTGAAAAAGACCATCTTCGGCAAAGCGAGTGAGAACCAGTGGCGGCTCGTGGTGTAAAATGCTGGTGAGGCGAACGGTCTTGATGTAAATGTAAAACAGTAAAACATATGTTATTGAAAAATATATAAATTTGTATAACGTTATACGAACATATATATATATATATCAGTGGCGTAGCCGGGGGGTCGTGGTTTGCACCCCCTAAGTAGGTGAGACAGTTAGCTTTTTCTAAGTACGTTTTATAGATAATTTCCCTATTTAAATTCATTGATTTTTACATAACTTACAATGTAATACAAATAAATTACATTGATACATAATATCAATGTAATTTCTTGATAATAGAAAAGAAAGTAAAGCAAAGCGGCCAAAGAAGTTGCTTTATTAAATTTTTATTAAAACAACTATAATTTATTGCATTTTCTTCATTTTATTAAATTAGCTTCGTTTTGTATTAAAGTTCAAGATGTGCGTACGTACCAATAGAAAAATATTTGTCGAAGCGCCCCCCCCCAAATTGTTACATGTACTTATACACAGTTATACAGCATAAGTGCAGAACCCCCACCCCCCAACCCCTTCAAAAAAGTTTCATGTCAAAGGCAGTATCACCCATCGGATATCTTTGAAGTCCTGGGTTCGAGTCGGCTGAATCATTAAAATCCACTGAGATTCGGGTCTCGTTAAGCCATTGGTCCCGGGTAGGCGCCTTGTTATAAACAGCTGTAAACCCCATCCCTTAGGGCTTCAGCCCATGCCATTTAGCCCTTATATACAAATATTATTAAACAGTAATGGAATAAAATTATAGAAATATATGAAACACGGCGTGGGGAGTCTTCACGAAAAAATCCAAAAATTTTAGAGGGAAAATGTGCATGTACCACTATATATATATGTGTGTGTGTGTAATATACGCTACTTTTGCAACAATATTTTTATGAAAACAATTATTCGATAATTTTACAACAAAGAAAGAAATATTTCACCTGTATTCTTTTATGTAATACACTTGAGCGAAAATACGCAATTTGTGCGGTTTCTTTAGCTAGTCAATGCGTCACTCACATCCCAACGCCAGTCGGAGATCCACTTCTTAAAAAATTCAAAGTAAATCATTTGAATAGAAATTGTTTTCTTACGAAATGTTTCTTGAGCTTGAATAAAAGTCACAGTTCGATTGACATATTAGTGAAGGTGCATTTAGCACGGGTCACAAACTGAAGTCCAGGCTCGTTATAACTATGTACAGGAGAAGTCAAGGAAGCACATTTCTATATAAAAAAGTATTAGATAATTTAAACCTGGAATTAAAAACAGAGGAATGCGATATTAATTTGCTTTGGTCTCGAACAGAATGCTTTCAGTTTATATTTTATAAATAAGTTCAATTCTGCGATCCTTTTTGGCTGCAAATTTGTCTATGATCAGATCATAAAATGGTTGAGTGGACATTAGATGGTTCAGCAATTCTTTCTCGATTGAAATTTTAGCGAGTGAAGACAAACGATCTTGTGCCGTTGTATTACGGAGGTAAGTCTTAATTCTCTTCAAACAAGAAAAACTCATTTCAGCAGAAGAACTTGTTGATGCCAGTGTCAATACAAGAGAAAATAATTTGTAGGCTTCTGGTAACACATCTTTCAGCTCGTTTTCTTTCATTGTTTTCAAGGTTTTCTGGACACTGAGTTCCCTGAAGTTGTGATCATTATATAAAAAATCTAATTCGTTTTTTAGTCGTTGTGTGTCTGTAAAAATGCTTGGATAAATTTTTTTGAGAGTGTTAAGGGCACTGGATGGAAATGACTCTGAATAACTATGGTATTTTGAGCTGTCAACTAGCTGCAGAAACTGGAGCTTTCCCATATCTTCAAATCTGGTATTTATTTGGACTATTATGCTGTCAACGATTTCGTAAAACAAAATTTTGTAATAGTTTTCCACTTCTTCTTCAGTCAAATGTTTCTTTTGGCGACATTTAGGACCTCCACTCAAACTAATTGCTTCACTGAAATGTTTCAAGTAAGTGGTTACATTCCTTTTCTTATTTATTCGTTCGCAACATTGTTTAATTTGTCTTTGGCAATAACTGTTGTTTAAAGTCCTTTTTTTGTAAAACATTAAACAGTACATCCGTAATTCCAAAAATGTCATAAAAAATCAGTGATAAAAAAGCAAATTCAAAATTAGTGAAATTTTTCAAATATCCTATGGCTCCGTTGATTGATTCTGCCGTTGATTCCGGGTCATTCATTGTGTTTTCAAACACATTCTTTAGTTTGCCCCATTCGCTTACAATTAAACGCAAAATTTGTGAAAGTGATGCCCAACGTGTTTCCGCTATTTGAGGAATCAGTTTCCCAACAACTGAATCTGCTACGTGGGTTCTCTTGGCAGATTTATAAAAAAAATGAGGGCATGCTGGATACAGTTGCGAAATATATGCGACATTTTACAATACTTTTGCACCCCTGTTGTAGGACAAGGTTAAGGCGGTGGGCGAAACAGTGGGTAAACAAAGCTTGCGGGGCTTCTAGCTTGACTCTTTTCTGCAGACCGCTCAACTCTCCAGCCATAACGCTTGCACCATCATAACACTGGCCTACTAACTTTGATTTAAAATCAAACTCCTCCAAAACCGATGCTAGCAGATCATACAGTGCCATAGCAGTCCTGTCAGTGCTGATATCATAAAAACCAAGGAAGCGCTCAACTACTTCACAATTTGAGTCCAATATGTATCTGACAATTATTGAACACTGTGATTTTTGAGTAATATCAGTTGTATCATCAACTTGCACTGAAAAAAATTTTGACTCATTAATTTCGCTTTTAACACATTCGTTTATATATTCATGAATACACTCCATTAAATCATTCTGTATCGTTTTAGATTGTCCAGAAAATAAGCTTCGTATTTCTTCAAAATGTGCTTTTAATTCTGGGGTGCTCCTACGAAGTAACAAATGGAACATCTCCTTGAAATTACCTTTATTTAATGAGGAAATAGATTCATCATGTCCTCGAAAAGGCAGTTCTTGCTTGCTTAGAACGACAACTAAATCGATTATATGTTCCATAAAAAGCCTATTCAGTCTGACCTTTTCATTAAACTTAGCTTTATGAAGAGCAGCATTTTCTTTGAGCATATCAGAAATAGTGTTTATATTTTTTTCCATCCGTTTCAGACCCTACGTGATTAGTTATATGCTCTTTAGAGCTTTCGTGCAATTTTGCACTACGAGAAAAGTTTTTCAGATCAAAATAACCCGTTGTATTCCACACATTTTTCTTATTGCTCAAAAGTAAACATGGCCAGCAAAAGAGAGTTTGCTTGTAATAGCTACCAGAAAGCCAGGGGAAAATCTCGTACCATGATTTATTGAAAGACCTAAGAAACGATTTGCCGCACTTCTTATCTTTAGATATTGAACTTATTATAGGTGTCGGTCTTCCAGATATGAGAACATCCCTTTTATCATAATCTTTCCAATGTTTAAAAGGAATTTCTTCCAGAACACAAATCACGTCGTTTGTTGGGCCATTCATATTTTCCAACCCAAATCAAAATATGCTGTTTAGTAACAATAACAAAATAAAAAAAGAAGAAAAACTCAACATTACTATGAACTAGCCAACACCCGCAGAAGAGAGGGTTGAAAACACACTACAAAAAGTTAGACTCAAATACACTCTGACGAATAGTTAAAGCTACGTAGAAATCATCCTACTCCAAAGCATATAGAGGCGAACGGCGTCATCGCCTATAAAACCACTTTTCACCAAGGTCATCTGCTCATTTTCCCGCGCCCATTGGATACACAATCCTTGGGTTCTCCAATAACAACAGAAATGCGATTCCAGTTTAAGCGAAATGGAGGGTCGCCTCAGAAATTTCCTTTCTCTTACTGGAAGTCCGGCACCTCCTTAGGTAGACCTCGGACCGTGGGGGTGGGGGGTTCACTCTGTAGGGCTCTTCTCTGATCCCCAGTTCCCAAAACCGGCTTCTCATCGAGACGATTCAGCCGGCCGCCTCTAAGCGCTTAAAACATGCAGCTGCTTTGCAAAAATAATGATTCATTCCTCTTCTTGAAAGCCTTTTTTTAACCTAATTCATGAATCACAATGTGAATTTCAGTGTTTCATTTATCCTGCAAAGTTCTTATATCTTTGTTAGTGACCGAAGTTTTTTTTTTTTTTTTTCACTTCTCATTCTGCGGAATTTCAGGTGAGGCGGCGCCTCACTTGCCTCATCTGACGGGCCGCCACTGGTGAGAACACTCTCAATTATTGCTTGCATTTTAGTTCGACCACACGAAAACTGTGGATCTTTTATGACTTTTGATATGCAATCCATTAATTGCAAACTAAAACCATGCTTTACAGTGTGAAACGCAAATGCACTTTCAGCAGCTACTACTTCAGCTTCGTTTACTTATGCCGGAAAAACCACGAAAACATTTTATAACTGTGTTAGAGGCAGAAGACTGCACAGCCTTTTTATGCTTTACTGTTTGAATATGCGCTGCTATATGGGATTTTCCATCATTTGCTATGAAAAATGTAGCATAGCACATAGTACAATACACATCACTACCATTCTTTGCTTTTTTAATGAAAGGAAAGTCCTTCGGCAAAGCATCATTAAATTTGCATTCCCATTTGGCCGACATTAATAACTTCTGAAAATTGTAACTTACTCTCAGCTAGACACTTTTGTAGACCAACAAAAATTTCGGCAGCTTGATAGTAAGTAAATACGATGATATATCTTGACAAAAATATAACAACTTAGAATCAAGAAAATGTTAAGTTTAAAGCGTAGGTACAATCTCTTCAAAAACGAGTTTGAGCAAACTCAAATGTGAGTCACACACGGTCAGTGTAAACTTCAAGTCATGTCGCTGCTATTGATAATGATACTATGTGACTTCTCCGGGTAATTACCCATAACATTCAAATTTTAGTTAAAAATTGAACTAATGTCAAATTTTTGGCCATTATCAAAAACTGAGAACAAAGATATGAAACTGAGGACATCTGTCGTTCTCATTCAGTTTTTACAAACCTGACGACGAATCATTGAAATTGAAACTGAGGATTGTCCTCAGAAAATGAGGACGTCTGGTCATCTACAGTATTACTGTAAAACTGAAAACGACTAAAATTCAGAACACTCAATGAATTCTGAGCTAGCTCCACCCACTTGATACTGAACCCCGCCCATGATATACTACAAGTATTCTGCTCACAGACAAACCATTTTGGCAAAAAGCGTGACAAATATAATTAACTCCGAAAATTCATTCATAGTGATGAGAAATTTGTTACCACTTTACAAAATTATTAATTCCGGTTTATCATGGATTTTAAATAATATCCTTGAACTCATGCTAAAAGAAAATGATTTCTGATATATTATGCAAATATTTACAACTTTGTGGGCGGAGTCTATTTCAAATACTTGGATGATTTCTTGTCTGTTTCTAAATTTGTACTAATAAAAAAATTCCGTTTTATTCTTGCTATCGCGAATCATAATAATTTTAGCTTTTATATGCATTTGTTTCTTCAAATAGCTTACGTTTTTTTAAAGAAACAGGCTAATATACTTCAGTTCTTTGTTACATAGCGCCATCTTTCATGTTCATGGCAAATTACGTAGTTAATTTCTTTCTACGGTCCGGTGTGCTCTTCGTCAGTGAGGTGAGTTTGAAATAATATAGTATCCAAAGCTTTTTGAAGTTTGTAACTTAAAATATTTTTATAATTATTTTCGTGTTTTCTATAAAATTATGAAGCACAATAATGGTGCTTTCATGGAGATTTTTAAAATTTCTTTCAGCAAGGGTAACCAATCGTCTTTGTTTCACATTGTGGCCTCTACTGTCGTTTACTGGAGCACCCGCCATTTTTACTCGGTTTGAAACAAAGCGACTGTTAGTAAATCGTCGTTTGAATTAACTACTTTCAGCCATGAGTTCATCAGGAAACGCAGCTGAAGTCGAAAAAACAACAGTGGATAAAGAAAAAGGAGCCGGGGATAAGTCTGAATCTCTGAAGCGATCAGCATCGGAGGTAAGTTGTGGTGGCGGTTTATTGCATACTGGCTTCCTGTCCGGCTTGGGTACAAAGCTTCCCAACTTAAAAAGCTTGGCTTCTTTAGAAAGTACTGTAGTATTGCATGTTTTCGTTTATTGGAATATTGTAGTAAATCCCCATTTTTTAAATGCGTTATGGCTGTGAGGTGTGCGGATGTATCTACACTTGTAAATGCTGCATTTAATATGTTAGCTGTTTACCGCGCGTTTGTTATGACGGGGCAACCGTAATTTTAAATGCAAGTAAACGTTTGAGTACTTAAAAGAGTTAAGTTGCCGGTGTAACGTGTAAAACTTTATTATATGTATGTATAATTTAAATCTACCCTTGTGATGTTGACCGTGTGGATTTTTAAGGCTACGGGCCATTGTTTTAATATAAACCACTCTGATATCAGGCAGTGTGATTTCTGTACGTGAGCAGGTATTTCATGTTTATCGGAACGGAGGCATGCATTTGTTTCGTGAATTAGAAATGTCAATATGTATTTTATTTAGATAGGGCATATTGATAAATCAATTTAGGTAGGTCTTTTTATTAATTTAGATTGGTCATTGTCTTTTGGGGTCATTATTTGAACTCATGCAATTTTTAGTCATTGCATTGAACTCTTGTGGTATTATTGTAAGTTCTGTAGCTTTAATGCTGTGACATCATGTCTTTAACAGTTAACAAATAATTATTTTATATTGCCAGCATGGTGGGTCCATTATTTTAAGTTATATCAAAAAAATTTCTCCCCAAGCTTGTTGGTGATTTTCTCAATGTAAATGTATGTGCTGTGGTTGAGATTGTAGTTTAGTGTTATTCAAGGATGTGACATTGTTACTAAAGTAGTTGTTTATAATTTTGAAATATAGCGTAGGAATAAACCAACTTAAATTCATTGGGGGTATTTGTGTTCACGAGTTTAATAAGTTTGTCTAGCATTTTTCTTTCCAAGTGAAAAAAATACACAGCATTGTAAGTTTTCAACAGTTCTTGCCTATTTGTTGTTAGAATTTTTTTAATTGTTGGCAGATGTTTGCAGGTTAAAGGGTGTATTCATTTAAGTGTTATTTCATGTGTATTGCACAGTTTGCTGTCCATTTATTTTCCATAATTTTGTCACTCGGAGAGAAAAAAATTATCACATCCCTATTAATTTTCAATGACTGGATAAGTAAAAATATAAAAGCAGTTTGGGAAGGGGAGGGGATTAACTAGACTAACTTTCCAAGCTATCTCCACTTATTTAAGGAGCAACCGTGCTTGTTTTCTGCCAACCTTCCATTTTACAATGGTGTGTGAGAAAATGTAATATTTTTAATAATGTGACATCAGTATTTTTGCAATTAAAAATAGGATATTTATATAATAGCATGCATAAATTTTTGATGGATGCATCCACAGAGTTGGCTAGATTGGGCATGCATTTACGTCTCACATAGGGTATGAAGGGATATCTACAAAGCTAATTCTGTTCCTTTCCAGGAAAGCAGTGGTGGCTACTTTTTTTAGATTATGCCCTGCTTTTGTGTCTCCACATATCTGTAGCCGATATATACTAAGCAATCGTAAGTCTGCTGTTACAACATCAGTGGCTTGCGATAGTTTCTTAACCTTCAGTTAGTTATATCTTCAGCTGTGGATAATACAGTGAAACCTCCAAATAATGGTCAGTGCTCAGACCAGAAAAAAGTGGCCATTCAGAGATTGGGCCTAAGTTAACACTGGTAGTTCGTTACTTTTATACAGTAGCAGAATACATGCATATGAAGCCTATGCACAATGAAAACATTGCAGTGCTTTCTCATAATGCTGTATAAAATTCAGCTAAATAAATATATCATTACATCAAGAATTTGAGGAAAACGGTGTCTGACGTCTCGTCCTAAACAGCATTTAGGGTAAAAATGCAAGCTATGAGATTACGCTATAGAGAAGAAAATGTTACACTGAACTGTAACTGCAGAGTTGGCTGGCCTTGTCCTAGAAAACGGGAACAAAACCCACATGGACCAAACGAAAAATACTGCCTCCAACGAGCAACATTCCAGGCACGTGACCACTTCCGCAGCCCTTGGAGAATAACTGAAGAATGTATGAGATTCTTTCACAGAATTCCGCTTTTTTTTTTTTTTTCTTTCATCCTTTGGGTTATATTCTCTAAATCGATGCAGAACTGAAGAGAAATTTTTTGTGTGGGTAGGAAGGGGTCGTTTTCCGTCCGGGAACGGTATTTCTTCTTTTGAAAACGAAAGTTAAACTAAGAAGATTTTTCCCGTAACCATTTCTTTTTTTTCAAACGATGTTACCTGTATCCAGTACTGTTAAATATATTAGTGCGTGAATGTTTGCATTTCAGCCAGATACTATGGGCACTGATTTCCAAAAACCGAAGTTAAAGATGGCGCGAAGATATTCACGTAGTCTTCGGGCAAGAGATTCTTCTGTGGATTCGAAGAATTCCACCATTTCTGTTATCAACTGAACAGAAATTTTGTAGGGATTCAGGGTGTCTACTGGCAATAAAATTCACCAAAAACGTAAGGCAATCAGGAAAAGGTCATGAAAAAGTCCCAAATTTTGCTTTGGGATCATGAATTTCTTTTTATTTTTAGTAATTTTTCATTTTTTGGCAGAAATCTTGATTCTCCATGCCCTGACCACATAAGCATAGTGTGGTTTCCATCTGGGGGTGGCACCGTTCCCTCCCCCAAACAAAACTGCTAGAGCCCTGGGGTGATTGTGTTTTGGATGGAATTTTTAGAGCAATCAAATCAGGAATTTTAAAACTTTACTTTTTTTTTTTTTTTTTTTTTTTATTGCACAAAGCACAGAAATGGCTGCGCTTAACTAAAATCAGCGGCGCTGCATTTTTGGCGATCTCGATATTCCTCAGTTATTCACAATGCCCATCCTGGAGATCGTTCTTGCCCAGTACTGTCTTATGGGCACATGAGATATAGTACCCATCTGTCTGTGGGCACCATATCTCTGCAACTATTAGATTTGAAAAATTCTTTGTGTTGTGAAGCTTGAAATGTGAGAATAATCCTTGCATTCTTGTTTTTCCTCTATGCACAACTTTCACTTCAGGCGTAAGTGCAGATTATATCGAACTTAAAATACATTTTATTGCATATATTTCCTTCTACATATCTGATTGAAAAAATTATTTCTTCCTTTCGATGCCATTTGTATGAAAGACTATTTTAAGCAGTCTCTTATTTAAGTAATGAATATGTTTTCCGGTAGAAGGCATAAAGGTAAATTGCATTTTTCCATATATCTCTGCTTCTAAAACTCAGATTTGAAATATTCTTCCTGCATCAGAAACAGCTCATCATGAGAAATGTTTTGCATATAGTTTCTAATTTTTTGTAAGGAATGGTTTAGCCATCGGGATGCATAAGTTTATTTCTGCTTCTGATGTATTTGCAGCAAAATCTGAGCTTCTGAAAACTCGACTGAAAAAATTTCTTTCATGGCACGATACCTCTACCTCAGAGAATAACTCCTGGTTAAAATAGTGCATAGTTTTCCCACCAGGGGTGTAGATGTATATCTTATTTTTGTCAATATCTCTGCTCCTAAGAGTCAACTTTGAAAAATTCTTTGTTGGAGAGCATTTTCAGTGCAAAATGTTTGATATAGTTTCAAAATTTTCAAGTAATGCCTAATTTTTTGCTAGAGGGCGTAAAGGTTAATTGCAACTCTGATTTGAAGAATTCTTTCTGCATCAGATACAGCTTCTTGTGGGAAATGTTTTCATATAATTTCTGATAAAAAATGGTTTGGCCAGCAGGGTGTGCATGTCTATTTATGCTTTTGATGTACTTGCAGCAAAATCTAAGCTGAAAACTTGAAAGAAAAAAATTCTTTCATAGACCAATACTGCTTACCTTGAATAATCTTTTCAGAACACTTTCTTCTTAAAATAATGCATAGTTTTTCCACCATGGGCCTAGATGCATCTTATTTTTGTTGATATCTCTGCTTCTAAGAGTCTGATTTGAATTTTTTTTTTCTTTTTTTTTTTTTTTTTTGCCGGAGAGCGTTTCTGCTGCAAAATGTTTCTCGTATAATTTCGGATTTTCCTTAATGCGCAAGTGTCACTAGAGAGTGTAAGTTCACTTTGCTGTTTACAGCTATTCTGTGGACTCACAATATAAAAAATTATATTTTGGTCAGATACTTTGAAAACTCTTTGCAGTGTTAGAATTGGAAAACCTTCCGAAAGGGGCCCGCTCTGATAGATGGCGCCATGGTTGCTCTTATCGCGCTTTCGCGTAAACCGAATGCGTTATAGCTACTTAGGTCACTTTGTTCGCCGTCTCTGCTCCTGTGTTACGTAAGTTCGATTTGTACTACTCCTGTGATATGTGGAACTGGAGAAAGTTCTTTAATGAAGTTGGGAAGGAAGTGGATACCGCTATTTCATGGTGTGAACAACAGGGTTTGTTTCCGACATCCAAAAGATGTTCTGAGGGGCATGTCGTGGCTCTACGTGTTGATGCGTCTCATCGTTTCGGACAATTCAGGTGTCGGAAGAAGCACGCTTCAAGGAATGACGAGTACTCTTCCCGTACACTTGGTACGTGTTTTTTTATGCTCACATTCCTATGGATGCAGTGATGATTCTGACGTATTCTTTTGCCAAAGGATTGTCTTACGATGAGGCGATTGAGGAAGCGTCACATGGTAATGTTACCACATCCACTGAGACAGTTAGCGACTGGTATTCGTATTGCAGACAACTAGTCTCAGTTTATGGTAGCCTCGCAATGTGGCGAAGGAAGACTTGGTGGTGCTGGAATCGTCGTCGAAGTGGATGAAGCCAAAGTGGGGAAAAGGAAGTACAACTGTGGTCGTCTTGTCGAGGGCACATGGATTCTTGGAATCTTTGAACGAGATACCAAGCGTTTCAGGGTCAAAATCTGCCCTGATAACAAGCGCTCGGCAGACACATTGCTGCCCCTTATGAAACACGTAGAGCCAGGAACAACAATTCTGACGGACCAGTGGGCTGCATATCGCAATCTCCAAACCTCTGGCTACGCACATTTCACAGTCGACCACTCCCTCAACTTCGTTGATCCCATCACAGGGGCACACACACAAGGAGTAGAGAGCAATTGGCGTCCCCTTAAGCATAAGTTAACACAGGGAAACCACAATGTACTTGGCAGACTATATTATGGAATATTTATTCTGACAGAATTGCTGAATTTCATCAGAACATTGCTTTGAAGTCCTTATTCGTGCGATCAGGCAGTTCTTCCCTGGCAGATAAAGCTTTTCTTCTGCTAGGTAGACAGTTTCAGATTCTTGAGGAAAACTCACTCTTCCGTCGTAATAAATATTTTCCACATATGCCAGAATGTACATTCATAAAGGCCCTTTTAAGGGCCATCTAAAATCGTTATTATTAACTTCCTTTGCCCATTTCACAACGTCACACTACGCTTCAGGATTAAGCGCTAATGTGTCTCCATCTATCGTCGCTTCAGAAACTACTTTTGGGCCACTTTCGTAAGGTTTACCATAAATCTACTGGCCCAATGGACCACTAGAATTTACAAACCAGTAGCCTGTAAAAGAAAAAAGTAATTTAAAAAAAAAAAAAGCTAAATGTGTAGATTATCGTCCTAAATTATTTTGTCGGAAAAATGTTAGTACCTGGAAAAAGTGTAACTTACAGATTTTAGAGCATGGAAAAATAATGGCAAATGGTGCAGAAATTTCATATTTTAAATGTGTTCTAAAACATTTTATCATAATAATAACCTGGGAGTTCAACACTGTGAAGAGAAACTGCGGTCGACCTAACGCATCGCTCCAGCGAAGATGTAAAGCTTTGGACCATTAAAAGGAAAGTTTGTTGCTGTGGCAAAATCACTGGCGGAAGAGTACAAGGTTACGTTGTTGGCAGGACAACGATAAATGTTGTAGTGATACGCTACAGAAAATAGGTCCACATCATCCACCCTTTATTTTGTTTTATCCTGTAAGGCAGGAAAAAAACTCTTCGACTTGCAAAATATACGTATGAGCAAGATACAAACTGACCTACAAACAAGCTATTAACAGAAGAACCAAAAGTGCAGTGATACAGCAAATCGGCTACGAATGGAGGCGGTTCAAATCAGAACCAAAAGTTATAGTTCCCCAATTTTCCATACAACAACTTAAAGCATATTAGTACTTCCTATTTCAGGGAATCCTATGCAAAAGAACGAAAAATTTGTCAACATCTGTGTTACAATGACAAAACGTGAACGAACTATATTCTGTAGCGTTTGAATATAACATGGCTCGCTCTCCTGGCAAGAAGGTACGTGCTTGGACTTGTCGTCCGCTCGTGAATTACACGCTGCAGCGAATCTTCCATTCAAGCTTGACATTGTCGCCATACCAAAGCGTCTCTTCACAGCATCGCAGGTCAAAATTACGATAAAAATCTTAGACCACATTTAAAATACGAAATTTCTGCTCCATTTGCCCTTAATTTCCATACTCTAAAATCTTTATGTTGCAATTTTTACAGGTACTGACATTTTTCTGGCAAAATAATTTAGGATGCTAAGCTACACATTTACCAAAAAATATAGGACATTTACAATATATGCAGAAAATAATGGTAAATGTGTACTTTAGCGTCCTAAATTATTTAGTTGGAAAAAGTTTGCAGTGTGTGGAAAGTGCGACATACAATTTTTAAAGCCATAATAGGCTGCTTACCTTTTGTACACATTTCTTTGCACGTTTTATTACTTTGGTTGTCTTGCATGGTTCAAGCCTCTGGTGTGGTGGTCCCTTTTTGGTTCATTCAATGCCTGGTGAATGCATAAGTCCATTTTTAAAGCATGCAAAATAATGGGGAAAGGCTCAGAAATACAGTAATTTAAAAGAAAGTGAAAGAATTTTACCAAAGTATTTACCTGCGAGTACGATGATGTGCAGCAGTTGGTGCGGGATGCTTAAGCGATGTTAACGATGACGTGAAGCTTCCGTGCCTCAGCAGGAGTTCTTAGTGAATGTGCGGAAAAATACAATAAAGGTGGGTATATTCTTCGGAAGAGTGTGATGCGTGCTTTAATCCTGCGCAAGTGGAAGTAGTTCAAAACTGTTTTCTTCATTTTTGAGAAAGAAATGTGCAGAATGTTATTATTAGTTTCACAATGTCTCCGAATGGAAAGAAATTAAGGAATAAAAATGCTTTCATGTACGACAGAGGTGTTAAGTAAGAACTTTTGGTTCGGGTTGAAACCCAAGTTTTAGTTATGGTTTTGAAGGTGTACAGGGGTAGTTGATTTCTTCAAGCACTTCATTTGTAGTTGTGCTGTTATTCCGTACATCGTAGCTAATATTTTTTCATCCTCAAATGAAATTTTTTTGAAAATAAAGTTTCTTTAATTCAGGAATTGTAGTATGGCATGGAGGCCAAAAGCTTCTTGTTGTATTGTGCCGGATAATGAAATTTTAAGCCCTGATGAAATCCGCAATGAAATATGGAGACTTGCGACTTTAGGAAGAGCCGCTCACACTGTTGAAAAAGCTACTAACACCACTTACAATGCTGCATAAAGCAAACCTCTGTCCATCCGTGAATTCCTACAAGACGCTTCTGTGAATACGTACTGCTCAACCACTTCCTTCTGTATTCTTCCGCCCGGTACTTGCCCTTCTGAACGAAGCTTCCATTCACCAGACCCCACCTTTGTCCCTGTTGTTAGGCCTACCTCACGTACTCTTCCAAAGCATCGTACTCCCAGATAAATACTTCTGAAAATTCCTTTCCTTTTATCTAAAAATACTATATTTTTGCACCTTTCTTCATTATTTTGCATGTTTACAAAATTGTACATCACACTTTTTCCACACAGTTACATTTTTCCGACCAAATAATTTAGAACTCTAAAGTACACATTTACCAAAATAATGTATCGTTTCAATGGAATTGTCTCAGGTATTTGTTTTTAAACCTATCGTTAGTTTACCGTACACTTTATCATAGTCCGCTTGCCTAAGTCTGAAATTACGTCACTCAACAATGCCGAAGACTAATTTGTTACAACCGCTGACAGATCGGGAACTTCATATAATTGCTTACTATGAGATTACTCTCATTGCTGGATTTTTTTTTTCCAAAAAAAAAAAAAATCTTATCCATTACTAAATACAACTTATATCCACAGCTAACACAAACTACTGTTCTCTCAGAAAAACTAGGCAAGTTATCGGTACCTGTAATTTTTGCTCTTCTCCTGGCTAAGTGTACAGGCTTGTTTAAATCTTAAACGATACTTAGGCTTTGTTTCAGTAGTACAGCTGTTGTTCGTGTATGCGTGCGCTGGCGGAAGCTTCCATTTCCCCTCCCTCACTTGCGCAAGTTGTATCAGAGACCCAACCCCACCCGGAGCTGTGCAAGAAATATTCTGTTGTCACTCCCTCCTCATAAAGCACTGCTTTTTGCCCATCAGTCTGCGTCCTCCTGTTTCATGGCAGTTTACGCGTTTTGTCACTAAACACCAGAGGCTAGTTTCATCCGAGGCATGCATGCTGTCATTAACTGTGGGCAACATCTAGAGCAAAACTACACTGAAAAGCAATTGAATTAGAGATGCCTGTCTAGTAACGTGTAGTACCACCTTTCGCCCTGATGATGGGCTCGACAAGGCACCGGAAGCGTTGGGAAGCCATAAGGATCCACAACACCTGAAACAAGCTCCCACAGTTCACAACGATTTGATGGGGGGGGTTAGAGCCTCTAACATCTCTCTCAATGGGATTGAGGTCAGGTGACCTAGCTGGCCAAGGAAGCGAGGTCACATTGGTGGGTGTTCATCCAACCATTCTGATACAATTCGGGAGTGATGGCACGGTGCATTGTCTTGGAACAAATGGTCGTCCAGGATATCCCGGTAACGTTGACCTGTGAGGGACGATGTCGCACGTACCAGGAGACCCATTTCAGTCCATGTAAACAGTCCCCAGATGACAATGCCACCCCCACCAGCTTGAAGAGAGTACCCTGCTGGCAAGAAGGATCCATCGCTTCATGTGGTTTGTGCCATACTCGTATCCTGCCATCCGCATGTACCAACGTGAATCTCAACTAATCAGTCCAGGCAACATCTTTCCACATGTCTAGGGTACAGTGGCGATGTGCCCATGCTAATCTTTGCACCCTGTTATGTGCGGTCAGCAGCGGTACCCTCGTGGGACGATGGCTTCTGTACCCCATAGCGAGGAGATGGTTCTGGATGGTGTGGCTGCTTACATGTTTTTGTGCACCAGAATTAAATTGCAAAGTGATTTCTTGCACTGTGGCCCATCTATCTTCTGTTACAATATAAGCTAGCCGACGATGACCCCGCTCATTTACACGCTGTTGTCCACGGCAGTTGGCCCTTGCAGGGATGGTTTTACCGGATTCGATGTACTCAGGGTGCACCCGTGACACAGTGGCTCGTGAAAATCTTAGTGCCTGCACGACTTCCGAGATGGAATGACCCTTTCGTCAAACCCCGACATTTTGCCCATGATCAAATGCTCTTAGATCCTTAGTCTTACCCATACTGCATCCGACTCTTACTGATTCCTGTCGCATCACTCCTTATATTGTTGGATTGCTGCATACGTCATGTCGTTTCCGTTTACAGGGCCGCCCGCAGCGCCACGTTTGCATAACTCCAGCTGTCTCTAATTCAATTGCTCTTCAGTGTATGTATGGCCCTAATTTCTGGATGTAACGCATAACATAATTGAAGAAGCACTATCCTCCTGGCCTTGGCATTCATTCCGTAACAATAATACAACTTTTGATGATTTGCAGTAAAATGAAAAACACTCAAGTCTTTTTCATTTTACTGCAAATCATCAATAGTTGTATAATATTTATGGAATGAAGGCCAGGAGGATAGTGCTTCTCACATGGTATTTTTCAAGCCCTGGAGGAGTTTTTATATTTCACAGTTCTGTCTCTAGGTTGTGTTTGTGCACTTCTGTTTGTAGCTGTATCTCTGCTTCTAGAAACAATATCGAGAAATTTCATTTTTAGTATATGCCATTCGCTACTGTAGAGATTTGGAGCATTATCCTCATTAAATAATGCACAATTTCTCCCTAGAGGGCGTAAAGGTCAGAACTTTTTTCTCACTATCTCTGCTTTCGCGAGATGTATTTGAAAAGTTTTTTTTCAGTAACACAGCTTTTTCCTTTAATATTTTTTGCCTATTTTCAACTATACCATAAAACAAAATTCTTCTAAAAGGCAGAGATATATATATTGTTTCTTTATACGTATTACTACGTTAAAAAGTTTCGGAACTTTTTATATTAAAAAAGAATGAATACAGATACCTGTTTATTCATTCGTAGTAGTTACCCTGTGCAACTGCATTTTTGCCAGCGCTCATATAAAGATTTAAATGCACATTGCAAGCCTTTTGCCACGTCCTCCAGTGCTTCCGTCGCAGCTCGTTGCACTTCGTAGGAACTGGAGAAGCGTGTCTTCCCTTAAGCAAATTCTTCATTCGGGGGGAAAGTCGCACAGGGCGAGATCAGAGGAATAAGCTGGTTGTGTAGTGTTCTCCCTAGTTTTTTTTTTACACCTGGGTGGCAAGAAATTTTAGCTAGATGGTATTTAATGACTCCTTCCTCAATCAAGAAGAAAAAAAGGATGTTTTGCTTAATATTATTATACTTATTAAATATCTTTGGCAGTGTTGTAAGCTTTAATGCATCATAACATGATAAACATCAAAAAATTGTAAATTTAAAAATTAGTACTTACTACAATAAATGATATTTGACACGGATTTCAGCTAGTTTTCATCAATAGTTATGATGTATGTGGGAATAAGTTTTCCACTCTTATTATCATGTGTGTTGGAAAATGTTCATTAAAGGAAATTTTGCTGGGCGGCAGAGAAAATTAGACAGGCGGTCTGCCCAGTAAAAAGGCTCTAGGGAAAACACTAGGAAAAGAACTCGGTACCGAAAATTACGAGCATCTTGGAATCGGTATAAGGGAAATTTTGCTGGGCGGCAGAGAAAATTAGCCGGGCTGGCTGCCCAGTAAAAAGGCTCTAGGGAGAAAGTATTGTGGAAGAACAGGAATGTGATGTTTGGACGGGTAATCGGACACCAGGAGAAATCTGTGAGCCAGCGTATTATCGTGATGGAATACCCACAAGTTGGTCTTCCAAAGATCGGGTCGCTTGCGTCTCCCTAATTCTCAAAATTCTACATCGTTGTCCTCGCAACAAAGAGCCTCGGAAAGCACATACGCTGTACGTGTTGGGTCTGGATCAAACCGGTTCAGGCTGGTTGGTCACATCTTGCTCTTTGCTTGCTCAGCGGGGAATGACTTAATTCACTGACATTTGGCAAATATTCAAAAAGTTCAGAAACTTTTTTGAACGTAGCAGTATATTTGTCTATGTGCTTGAAAACAGGTTTTTAAATTGTGTAGGACTTCTATAACTCCATTTTGTGCCGCATGTCTAGTTCTATAAAATAGCTTTCAGAAATTTTGACTGCAATTATTAGTTCCATTTGCAAAATTCTTTTTTTTTTTTTTTTTTTTTTTTTATTGGGAAGCTTAAAATGCGAGAATGATGATCCATTCATTCCGTTTTTTTCCCGATGCACAACTTCCCCACTAGAGGGCACAAATAGAGATCATCATCGTATCAAATTTTATTTCATATATTTGCTTTCAAATATCTAGTTGAAAAAATTATTTTTCCTTTTGATGACATTTATATCAAAAGACTACTTTAGTTAGTCCCTTTTTCAAATAATGCATACATTTTCCGTTAGGGGGCGTAAAGGTAAATAACGATTTCCCCAATATCTCCGCTTCTAAAAGTCAGATTTGAAAAATTCTTCCTGCGTCAGATACAGCTCTTAGGGGAAATGTTCTGCATATAAATTTTCACTTTTGGTAAAGGATGGTTTGCCCACCAGGGGGCATAAGTGTTTATTTTTGCTTCTGATGTAACAAAATCTGAGCTGGAAACTCGATTGAAAAAATTCTTGCATGAACCGCTCATCTCAGAAATTTTTTGAGATTAATTACCTCCTGCTTAAAATAGTGCATAATTTTTCCACTAGGGGCGTACACGTACAAGTATATCTTATTTTTGTCCATATCTGTTTCTAGAAGTCCAATTTGAAAAATTCTTTTTGTTGGAGAACATTTTCAGTGCAAAATGTTTCTCATATAATTTCAAATATTTTGTAACGCCCAAGTGTGCCACTAGAAGGCTTAAGTTCACTTGTCTTTTGCAGCAATATCTGCTGGACTAAAAACCTGATTGAAAAGTAGTCTCTTATCAATCAAATACTGCCAACTATAAAAACTAGTGTGTATTTTCTTTCCAAAATAATGCACAATTTCGCTGCAAGGGGGTGCAAATAATCTATTTCTCAATATCTGTACTTCTAAATGTACAATTTACAAAATTCCTTTAACACCTGAACATTTTTGGTTTATATTTGTGGAGGTTTGTGGTTCACAATTCTGCCACTGGATGGTGTTTGTGTGCTTCCATTTGCAGCCTATCTCTGCTTCTAAAAACTATTGAAAATTTTTTTTTTTTTTTAGTGTCTGCCATTCACTATAGTAATGGAGAGTGAATAGGATTTTTGCCACAAATAAGATCCTCTTCAAATAATGTACAACTTTGCCCATAGGGGTTAAAGGTCAATGTTTTTCTTGCTATCTCTGCTTCTGAGAGATGTATTTGAAAAGTTTTTTTCTTTTGCTATATGGAATGCTTTTCACCTGTTTTCAACTTTTCCATTGTGCAAAATTCAGAGGGTGCATATGGAGATCGTATCGAATTTAAAATGCATTTTATTTCATGTATTCGCTTCTAAATATCAATTGAAAAATTATTTTTCCTTCCAATGACATTTATATCAGACTATTTTGGTTAGTCTCTTTTTCAAATAATGCTTTAATTTTCCACTAGGGGCATAAAAGTAAATTGTGATTTATTTATTTTTATTTTCCAATATCTTTGCTTCTAAAAGTTAGATTTGAAAAATTCTTCCTGCATCAAATCTCTTGAAGGGAAATGTTTTGCATATTTCTCATTTTTCGTATAGAATGGTTTGGCCACCAGGAAGCGTAAGTGTTTATTTTTGCTTCTAATATACTTGAAATAAAATCTGAGCTGGAAACTAGATTTGAAAAAATTCTTCAGTGAATAGATACAGCTTACCGGGAAAACTTTTTGAGAAATACCTCCTGCTTAAAATAGTGCATATTTTTCCACCTGGGGGGTGTTAATGTATATCTTATTTTTGTCCATATCGTTTCTAGCAGTCAGATTGGAAATGTTTTTTCTTTGTTGGAGAGCATTTTCAGTGCGAAATGTTTATCATGTAATTTCAAATTTTTCTAAATGCACAAGTGTGCCACTAGAGGGTGTTATCTCAAGTTTCCACTTACAACAATATCTGCTGCACGAAAAACCAGATTGAAAAAAAAATTCTTTTTGATCAGATGCTGCTAACTATAAAAACTCCTTATGTACATTTTCTTCCCCAAACGATGTGCAACTTTGCCGCTAGGGGGTGCAAATATTTAATCTATTTTTCTCAATATATATACTTCTAAATGTCAGATTTACAAAATTCCTTTAACATTTGATACCATTTATCTTATGGAACATTTTCGGTTTATATTTGAGGACGTTGCCGCTAGATGGTGCTTGGGCTTCCGTTTGCAGCTGTCTGTATCTCCGCTTCTAAAACCCCTATGGACCTTATTCACCTCGCATTGCATCATGGGAATGCGTTTCCGTGGCCAAGGACCAACAACAGTTTGTTTACAAGTTTTTTCCCCATTGCTTAACATGGCGTTATGTTGCAAGGGTTCAGGAAAATCGCAATACATGCTATATTGTTGTGCCACATAGTAATGCAACTGCAGAAAGAATTTTTAGCATTGTCCGTAAGAGTCACACAGAATTTTGGCCAAACCTAGCCACTTTAGGGGTGGTGTTAGCCTTAGAAGTGAAAAAATTCCTGCTAACAACTGGGCAATAATTTAGATAGCTTTTTATTAAAAAAAATAATAACCTTTTTGCATTTGTGTCAATATTTGGTTTAATTTACCCTACCTGCCAGGTCTGCCAAAATATGTCCTGAAATGTAAGAAAACTTGTGTCCTGAATTTTTTTTTTTTTTTTTTTTATCGCTTCTACCCCTGAATATATGTTTTGTAGAAATTGAACCTGGTTACATTCTCGGAGCCAGTTTTGGTATTTCAGAATTTATCTGCGATTTTGAGTTTATTAGCTGCGACAGACATCATTTTCAGCTTTCTGTATTAAGTTTTCTCAAGCATACTGTAGGGAGTTGTAGTTTACAGGTTGAACAGACCTATAGTTTCACTATATTTTAAGTAGGAGCGTTTGAACGTAAGTTCTGAGAAAATGTCCAAAAGTCCTGGAATTCAGTAAGTGGAAAAAGTGTATGAACCATGTATTTAACGTTAACAATAATACTGGACAAAGGTAACATTGCGAACAAAAGAATTGACGAGTACGGAAGAAATCTGAACTCTGTTGACCTTCCGTTTTTAGAAGTTTCATGAAGATCGAATTCTGTCCTACGAACACCTTCCTTCCCCAGTCACACCCAACCCTACCCCCGCTCCAAAAAAATTCTGTTCACTTGGGCATTGATTGTGTGAATGACCAAAATAATGAAAAAGGCAGAATTGCAGAACAATCTTATGGCTGCAGATTATGGGGAGGTTTTCACGGTGTCTAACTTAGTTTTTGCAAATTGCTACAGTTTCAAGCTGAAATGCAAGCATTTATACAATATAATGGTACTAGACAAAACTCTTCTGAATCTGCGGGGTTTTTTTTTTAGAATAAACTTATATGAAACAGCAAATGTAAACTTTATTTGATTTGACAAATTCATTCAACCGCTTCAGTAAAAAGCTAAAGACAAATAGTCCAGGTTCGTGATTTTTTTGGGGGGGGGGGCTGAAGGTTTAACGACCACCATGAGCAACTCAATGGGCTGTAAGCAGTCTCCCGTCCCTAATTTAGGGTCACTGGTTCCAGGGAAGGGAGATAGCCAGTGCCGCAAGACAAACGCAACATCCATGCCTCACCGGAATTCGAACCCGGACCCTTCACGAACAAATCATCATAAGCCAGTGCTTAGACCACTGCGCCGCCAGTGCTTAGACCACTGCGCCACCGGTGCAGCCAGGTTTGTGATGAGCATCAGGACTGTACCCTTTTTCAGTCAAAAAATGTGAGGCGGAAGTCCACTCGTCTCGATCGTGTGCAAAAATTCAACTGGATAGCGCACTCTTTCACTCTCTTCAGTCACAATTGTGTTTGTAAATGTTGTTGGAATCAGATTCACGTTGCGAATACTCTTCATTCTCTCTTGCTGAGACTTATAGTTGCGACCCATTGATCGCTCATGCCTTCCAAGTAAGGCGTTTACGTTTTGTTTGTTTTTTATGCAGGAGAGACATTCTGTTTAAGGTAAGTATGCAGTAAAGTATTTACTTACTTTAGGACTGTTCATAGAACACCATGCACACGCAAAGTCTGACGCTGAACTGAGCCTGTGATACAGATAAAGGCTGCACGCTTCTCCCACAGACTTTACATGGGAACTCTGCAGCCCCGCCCTGCCCGAACCATTGTCCCAGTCTCAGTTTTCTCTTCGACTGGCACATCTACATGGTAATACCTTTATTTTGATACCTGAACCATATTTTTACGTTCAGCCATTCTTTCAAAATAGGTCACAGTAAAAAAACTAATAGAATGAAGATATAGATGGCACAGCTCAATATGTACATTCTAAGTATTTTCACTAACAATGGTCAACGGAATGTTTATTTACATCTTTACATAATGGGAAAATGTCTTGCCTACGTGAATAAACTGGATCGGATGAATATTAAATTGTATATATACACATGCAGTCCAAAGGCATAACGCAATCAAGTCTTCGAGAATGTTGCTAGCATTGCTGTGCGCAATGGTTCGCTCAGAAAAGAGTAGTCTTCGGACTTTGGGCTATCTTAGTCCCTTCGTGCTTCCACCTTCAACAACGCGTGAGTAAACTGCAGGTGATCGAATGTCAACCACACGCTTTTCCCATATAGACTTTACATTAGAACTTTTGCCGCCTGAATTGTTGACCTCAATCTCATTTTTCTCTTCGACTAGCATATCTACATGGTAAGACCTTTATTTTGATACCTCAACCATATCTTTACGTTCAGCCGTTCTCTCAAAATAGAAAACAGTAAAAAAACAAAAAAACTTGCAGAATTAATATTCAGATTTACAAGAATACTGGACACAAAGGGCAGCACCGGGAGGCAAAAAAAAAATTCAGCAAAAAAATTTTTGCTCCATTTAACTACCATTTCCAAAAGTTTTGAGACGTGAAATACTGTCCCCAGACAGGAAACAAAGCTCAGTAAATGAAAGAACACACACACACACACACACACAACCCAATTTGATAGCAATCACATAACACACAAACAAATGTCCTTCTCTCAGCTCCAATACATGACATCAATAGCTGAATCCTACTGTGACCTAATTGGCTCATTGCCAAAACAAGACACCTGATTGGCTCCCTAAACACTCGTGCCCATTGGCTACATTCAAATAAAAGAAAGCAACTTCATATCAGTCTAAGCAAGTTATGCTTCCTTTTTCTGGTTATTTGGCTATAACTTTTCATAGAATACAGATAATTAAACAAACTTTGTTGCATTACATTTTTGATGAAATTATCTTTCCATTGATATATAATTCTATGGTATTACTAAAAAAAAGTGGTTATTATGAGTCATCAAACCTCAAAAATACTTTTTCCAAAAGGTTTCCACAATTTTGGCCACTACTGTATATATCATCATCATCAACAACAACTATTATCAATCCACTGCTAGATGAAAGTCTCGGTTTCTTTCACGATTGCCTGTCTCCATGTCACTCCAGCATACTTTCCAACTACATCCATCTCCCATGCGGTCTTCTGGAAATTTTTTTGTCCCTGGGAATCCAGTCTAAAATTTTGGTTGTCCATCAGTGGTCCGTTCTTCTGGCAACATGTCCAACCCATTGCCATTTCAGTGATTTCACTCTGGTCGTGAGGTCGTCCACTCCTGTCATTTTCCTTATCCACAAGTTCCTCTTATCTTTCCTGGTTACACCAAGCATGCATCTCTCCATGCCTCTTTGAGTTGTCTGCAGTCTTTGTATGCCTTTTTTAGTTACTGTCAATGTCTCTGCTCCATACATAAGCACTGGAAGGATGCATTGATTAAACACTTTTCTTTTGAGACATAATGGCATACTGCTCTTAAAATTGTACTGTTTCTTCCATTCAAGTTTTACACGCTGATTAATTTCTTCATCAGTGTGACCCTCACTTGATATCTGCTGCCCAAGGTAAATGTAGGTATTGTTTGTCTCAGGCTTTTCTCTATCAGTCAAAAAAATCTGTTTCTTGTAAAAGCATTGTACATCACTTTTGTGTTCTGAACGTTCATTTTTACTCCCACTTCTTTACTCTTGTCAGCAAGTTTTTGGATCATACTTTGCAGCTCTGAAGGGATAGTTGCAAAGATGACTAAGTCATCAGCAAAACGTTGGAGAGTTAAGTAATCTCCATTAATCTTTATCCCTTTGTTTTCCCAGTTAAATGATTGAAAAACATTTTGCAATGTGGCATTAAAGAGCTTGGGTGATATGGTGTCACCTTGTCTCACTCCCTTTCCAATTCTTATTTGTGCTGTATCCCCTCAAATATCCAAGCCTTTGCATTTTCCTAGATGTTGTTAATAATGCTAATGTATGCGTCTTCAATACCGCATGATTTCAATGCCATTGTTACTGCCGATGGTCGTTTCACGGAATCGAAGGCCTTTTCATAATCAGTAAAAGCCATGCAAAATGGGAGTGCATTTCTCTCAGTTCATGGATATGATCTACAGTGCTGCTTTAGCCACTCCGGAATCCAGCTTGTTCTCTTGGTTTGCCGGTTTATGCTGCAATAAGTACTGCCAATATAGTGGGCAATGCCTGTGGAAGTGTTGATAGGGATTGAGTAGACATTTTGAAACTCTAGGGGGTTTATTGGGATCTCTGTCTTTAAGGATGAGGTTGAGAAGATATGGAGTTGGTTTAACTGCAATCGTGTAGCTTAAAAGACTTGAAAATAGAACAAACTGATGGGTGGTGGAAGGTTCAGGCAGTATGATCTTTTCTGTTATTCAAATTTTTTTAATTAGTCTGTGTACTAAGAGGGGTGAAAACTACGCAATTTGCCAATGCTTGGAAATATTCTAGTTGATAATGCTTACCTAGGCATTCCGTTTCCAGCGATGATTTATATTTCTCACACGTTTTCCAGTCTTCGTTGAAGTTATTGTCTGTTGTATGTAAAACAACCAATCTCATCCACCACACTGTTTACTTTGGGTAGAGTCAGTAGATCTTCACTTTAGGATTCAAAAACATACTCTTTACCGTTATTAATGCTCTTAATTGTTCGCCCAGTCTTTGGGCATCCTCAGGAGCGTGGCGACTTTTCCGCCGATGTTCGTGGTTTATTTCTCGCCAATGGAGTCCGATACCCTATGTTGCCATTGAGTTGCGGACACGCTGTATGAGATACGTTTCTTGACCAATCCTAGCTGGCGCCATCTATGTTTCACTAATTCTATATATTTTCCCCTTCAAATGGTCGTTGGTGTCTTTCCATTTTCTTCTTTTCCCTTCTTATCCCTGTTCCTTTGTCGGTTTTTCTTGTTCTTTTTCTTGTCTTATTAGCTCTTTCCAAAGGCTAGATATTGTATTAGGGTCATTCTGGTTACACACCCTTGTTTTATTTTGATAAATTAAGATAGATTCCTCTATTCTCATTTGTCTCAAATTTTTTATTCCTTTTTAGCATTTGAATTTCTTCGAATTTTGGGAATGTTTGGTTGTCAATACAGAATTGCACTAATGCAGTTTTTGCTTCTTTTGACTGGGCGTAAAATTTAGAGCATTAATAATGGTAAAGAGTTGGTTTTTGAATCCCAAAGTGAAGATCTACTGACTACCCAAAGTAAACAGTGTGGTGGATGTGAATGGTTATTTCACATACAATAGTAGGACAATAACTTAAACGAAGACCGGAAAATGTGCGAGAAATGTGAATCATCGCTAAAAACGGAATGCATAGGTAAGCATTATCCAACTAGAATATTTCCAAGTATTTTTTTAAATAATGTACATAAGTTTGAATAGTAGCCTTTTCCGATCTATTTCTAAGTCGGAATATGAACTGCTAATGTGAATTAATTTGCCAATGTTGATGATGATCTGTTATCCTTTTTGAAGAGCAGAATGGCTGTTGCAAATAAGGTTGGCTCTGTGTGTTTAGAGCAGCCAATTTGTGTTTTTCAAAGGTGCAAGAATGGTAAGGGATGATGATCTGGGTGGCAGAAGGTTTCCTGTAAACAGAGAGGCCAAGTGAGAAGTCTAGGTTGATAACATTCAGAAAATTAATATAGTTGTAGTAGACCTGTTCTTGAGAAGAGAATTTTATATGAGGGAATTTTGAAGTTATGAAGGACATTAGTTCAAACAGTGTTTCTGGTGTGGCCAAATGTCTTCCACAACCGTGACCAAATGGTGGGTTTTAGGGATGAGACAGCGATTAATTTTTCAGTATTCAGCAAATAAATTTCTGCATGTAAGGTGGGGGAGGGGGGACCATTGGTGCACCTTGTTTTTGTTGGTAGTAGATACCATTGTATACAGTGCAGGAATACTTTTCCAATGAATCAAAAGTCATAAAGATCTTTGAGTTCTCCAGGAAGTTCTTGGTGCTCCATTAGTTTTTGAGCATGTAGGCATCAAAGAAAGGAACTGAAGGAAATAATGACTCCACATCAAAGGTGTACAGGAAATCTTGAGGATTGATGGAAAAAGGGAGCTTCTGGATAAAGTCCTTGGTCAATACAACAGAATAAGGATGATTTCTTGTCAGAACATTGCAACATTTGACCAATTGCCTTTCAAAATTGACTGCAGGAGAAAAGGTGTTTTCAAATAATGGCCTAATAGGATGTCCAACTTTTTATGTAGCTTGATCTGTAAAAACAACCTGGGAGTACAAAAATAAGCTGGGGGCAGATGTCTCCCAAGAAAGATTTCAGATATTTTTTTAGAAAGCTTAGTAACTGCCTTATATAGTTTTTCAGTGTTGTCCTCGTGCAATTTGTTTTTTCCAGGAACTCTGGTACTAGATGTTTCCTGCTAATCTTGCACTTCTCATTTAACCAAAAGTAATCTTTTTTGGCCCAAAGAGAAAACAATATTCATAAGTGTCCAGTCGCTGCCTACCAAGTGATTGTTTCAAAACTTATACCCTGTTCCTCCACGTATAAAGACTTATTCTTTAACACTTATTCTTTAACATTTGCTACAAAACCCACGTGCTTGAGTCATTCAAATTGAAATGTAAGGCCCATTCCCTTTGAAATCAGCAGAGGCCTGTCAGGTAATCCTCAGGAATTTTGCTGGAAAAATAGTTTATAGCAGAAAATATCACTTTTGAAAAAAAAAATCTTAAATGCAAATTATGACATTTTTTTAATATGCACAATTCCTGGAAATTTCTGATTTCCAGGAATTAGTGAATTTTAAGGCTACAGATGTTTTGTTTTTCTTAGGGAGCATAATGTGGGGACTTAAATATGCATCATTGCTCAAATGTGGCTTTACTTTTTTTTTTTTTTTTACAAAAGCGTATGAAGCACTTCACATTAAAAGTAATGGTGCATATTTAAGTTCCCGCATTATCCTCCCTAAGAAGGAGGGAAAAACTGTTGAGCCTTAAAATTTCAAGTTAATTCCTGGAAATCGGAAATTTCCTATTGTGAAGGCTATATTATGCTTCTTCGGGGAGGGATCTCAACTGTAGCTTTAAAATTTCAAGAGCTATTAATTCCTAAAAATCAGAAATTTTCTTTTGCAATTAAGCAACATACCATTTTGAAAATATCAAAACCTGGATATGGATTTATCATTTTTTCTAGAAGTAAATGATATTTTCTGTTATGACTTGGGTTTCCAAATCTATTTTTTCCAGGAGAATTCCTGAGAGACAGCCGACACACTTCTTGCTAAATTGCGTTAAATTGGAATAGAATGGGTTATAAAAACTGGAACTGAATGTATGGTACAAATTGTAGAATTGTGTGCATAAAGAATTGGCAGCTTTGTGATTTGTTCAAGTTCCATGCAAAAACCATAAGCATACACAATGTGCACCTAAGATATTGATGCATTTGCAAGATTTGTTTTGTTTCCAAACCATGAGATAAAATGGCATACTACATTGCCAATATTTTATTAAACTTGTATTCTTACTAAATAACATTAATTCTCAAGAGATAAAGTGCCTTTACTTAGTTAAAAAAACTTCAATTCACAAGGCTCAATGTAGCTTCCATCGTAGTACAGTGAATGTAAAAGGGGTATTAGAATATCATCTGTGTAAGAACAGTATCATAAGTTAAAACTTTGTTCTGGAGTTCATGTTTTAATGTGCTTTTTAGGTACTTACTGCTCTGTGTTTGTTATAACAGCCTGTGTTTTTCTCGTAATTACTTTGTACATGATTTAAAATCAAGTAATTTTTTTTTGTTTCAGCTTAACGATACAAGTGAAGAAGCAAAGCAGAAATTACAAAAAGTAAGTTGCCCTGATTTCCATTTATTTTTGATTTTCGCCATAAAATTTAGCTTGTGATCAAAAATTTTATTTTTACATGGCAATGTGGCAATGAATAACCGTATTTTTCAGCTTATAAGTTGAATGGATGAAATTTCTCAATTTCATTTTCGTAACTCATAGATTAGTGGATCCTGCGTACAATACAAGGCTAGAACACATACGGTTAGTGTTCCAAAGTTATGTACCTGTAATTTTAAAAGCTTTGGTAAATATTAAAAGAAAGAGAAAGTAAGGTAACTTCTGCATTTTTATTTTCAGCAAGATTTGAGTTTTGTACAGGTTTTTTTTTTTTATTATTTATTATTATTTTACAAACTGGCCCTACTTGTATTCCTTCTCTCTGACAGGCTAGTCAGAGAAGCTGTGAAGCAAATGGGAGGGGGGCAAGTGCGTGAAAAATCGGTGATATGCTGGTAGTGTGAGTTAACATTTGCTTTTTCCCATGTCTGATTGAAATCGGAAACAGTTTTTCGTTTCTGTCAAAAACATGAAACAAATTAAGGTAAGCATAGTAAATGGAGGTAATAGTTGATTTTAATTTAGCTCAGAAGCTGACGGAGTGAAAAAAGACTACCTTTCTTTCTTTTCTTTTTTATTGGAGGTTTAAAGACCACTGAGCAACTCAATGGGCTATAAGCAGTAGCCTGTCCCTAATCTAGGACCACTGGTTCCAAGGAAAGAAGAGAGCCAGCACCGTAAGACAAACGCAACATCCATGCCTCACCAGGATTCGAACCCGGGCCGATCTCAGATGAATAATCGGAAGCCATCGCTTAGACCACTACGCCACTGGGGCAGCTTTAAGACTGACTTTGCTAGTGTTGGTAATTGCTGCTAAAGTGCATGTGCTGCCAGCTTTTGACATGATTCTCACCAGTCAACTGCATAGCAGCAATCTGTTTCTGAAGTTAAACCATTGTGGGATAAATGAGGTGCACCCATTGTAATTTTGGCAGCTTTGCAAAAACCGGAGTCAAATACCACCCACATCTTAGTGGGATTGCAAGGGAAGTGCGATTGTAACAAATGACAGCTGCCAATCCAAATTGGTCACTGCAATTTTAATGTGTTGAGTGAAAATGTCCTGTTCACACACAGCAGCTGCTTTTAAACAAGTTAATGAATGGAGTAGTAAATTTCGTATGCTTTCAGAATTTCTTTTGAACGCAATATTGCGCTTCAGGTGCCCAGATCACAACTGAATTCAGGGTATCGTACTGAATTCAGGGTATCGTAGGTTTATTTTTTCTCATTGAGAAACTTCATTCATATCATTAAGCTGCTCTCTGAGGTTCAGATGTTAGCTCCTCAATGAAAGACTTATCTGCCACGAGTAAACATTTAACTGATGGAACTAGAATTTATTTACTGTTGGTGTATCAAACATCTCCATTTACAATGAGCTCTGCACACATTGAGCTTCACTGACACACATTGCACACAATACCTTCATACTCAAGCAGACATTCTTGACTCTGGTCCTCCCACGATTTCCTTGGCCTTCCTCTACCCTTCTTTCCTGCCACTTTGGGCCGAAAAAATTCTCTTAGTCGGCACCTTGTCGCTCCTTCTTTCAAAAGTACCATACCAACTAAGAATATTAGTCTGCACTTTACTAACAACATTTTGCCTCACAATTACACATCTTCATTCCTCACTTGATCTGTGTGCTTCCCCCCCCCCAATAAGTAATGCATCTTCCCAGCACACAAATTACTATGTTTTTTCTGTAGTATCCAAGTGTAACTTCCATACATCAGAGTATAAACAGTTACACTTTCATATACCATCTAGTTCTGTGTGACATTGGCAAAAAGACTCCAGCTCACTAGGTTTTGTGGAATGACCAATTAGAACTGTTAGCTGTGGGCTGATCATCCACACTGATGTACTTTTATGATTATGACCCAAAGAAGAAACTGAGAAACTTCAATGAACAATAAATAGATAATTCAAGGCCCAGAACTTGTGAAGAAAAAGCCTCCACTTATACACAGAGAAATACTGTAAATTAACACAGTGAGTTATAGTGCTAATGATAGGAAAGATCTGTGGAGTAGCCACGTGTAAGGTCTTAGTATTGCCAGTAAGCAGTATAAGGGTAAGAAATCATGTCTGAGTGAAAATAGGTCCTGTTCACAGTTAAGTAACATGTTTGAAATTCATTATGTAAAATAAAGCTCAGTAGTAGATAATTTTTAAACTAATATTATCTTTATCATTTAAAATGGTATACTTCTGTATTTAAAGTAAATAGCTGTTCTACCTCCTTGCCTTAGTGTAATGTGGGGAACACCGCCGAGCTAATGCAGTTTTTCACTGAGAACAATATCTTCTGTGAATTTTTTTTTTTTCTTGTTTTGTTTTAAGTGTTCTTCAATTGCCAGGACAAAGTGAGATGTGCTGTTGGTACCAGAATCATAGCTACAAACTGAACAGATTATGACATAAAGGATTTCCTTTACCCTAAAAGAAAACATTTACAGAAAGATGTGGAAAATCAAGTGTTAATCACTGAACAAAATGCAGTATATGAAGCAGATGCTCACTGTTATTTCTTTTTTATATCAGTTCATTTATAAACTTGGAAGTTGAAGGAATTGACATTTTCAGATCATTCTGCACCTCTTGGCATGGTTTTGACAATCACAGTTGTACAGTTCCAAAGAGCACTTCATTGTTTTTGTTGTTAGTTTGTCCATCTGATGAACAGGATTTTCCTTTTTGTAGCTTGCCTTTTTGGATGTGGGGAATTCTTGATGTCCCACTACTGATAGTTTTCTTATTCCAAGTAAGAATTGGCTTTTCAGTAGTTCTATTCACTGAGATCATTTGCAGACTCACAAGTACTACGGATTCTGTGTAGTCACTATAAAAATTTTAAAATCTCAGTGAAATAATATTAAACACTTTTTTTGAGTTGTTTCTGTGACATATTTCAGTGTTTGGGGATTTTTTTAAGCATGTGGTCTTTGGCAGTTTTCACATCCTGGAAAAATGAAATTTTATTTCCATTTTTTCAGGCCTTTTTTAAGTGTGTGTAGTCATGGAATAATAGCACTGGAATTGTTTGTGTTGAAAATTATTAAAAACAGAAAAAAGTCAAAAACTTAGGATATGGGGCTAACTCCACATAAATATTCCAAAGGAAGAGTTTTTTTTTTTTTTTTTTTTCAAATGCTTAAGCAGTTCTTCTGTAATGTGTTCTGCAGTAGTATTCTCTAATTACCTTATACACAGAGTGGCCACTTTATTATGACCACCCCCTCAGTACTTTGTTGGGCCACCTTTTGCCTATAATACTGCGTCGATTCTTCGTGGCATGGACTCCACGAGATGTTGATAGGTGGTTTGTAGAATCTGAGACCATGCTTAATGAATAGCACTTTCTGGGAGTGAGATTGCAGGGTTGTGGATCCAGCTGTCTGATGGCTCATTCAATTTCATCCCACAAATTCTCTTTGGAGTTGAGATCTGGAGATTGTGGGGGCCACCTAAGCAAAGTAAACTCGCAGACATGTTCCTGAAACCAATCCTGTACAATACGAGCACTCTGGCAGGACGCATTATCTTATTGAAAGTAGCCATCGCCATTGGGATAAACCATCCACATGAGAGGAAGCACTTGGTCCGCAACGATGTTTAGATATGATGTGCAAGTCAGACGTTGATCAACACGAATTTAAAGGGCCCAAAGCATGCCAGGAAAACATTCCCCAAACCATAACGTTGCCTCAACCATCTTGAAGGGTTGTAGCAATGCATTTGGGGTCCATGCTTTCGTGCTGTTTCCGCCAAATTCTCACTCGGCCATCGGCATAGTGCAACTGAAAACGTGATTCATCGGACCACATAATTTGTTTCCAATTATCAACTGTCCAATCCTTGTGCGAACTGGAGACTATTTCTCTTGTTAACTACAGGCAGCAAAGGTGTTCGAACAGGCCTTCGGCTACCATATCCCATCCAATGCAGTGTACGGCGAACAGTGCGTGCAGAGATCATTTAAGGGGATCCTTGATTAAAATGGTCTGTAATTTGCTGCACTGTTGCCCTTCTGTCTGTTACCAGTCTGGGCACTGTCCGCGCAGTCACTAGTCGATGACGACCGCACGTTGCATGTAGAGACCCAGTTTTTTGGCTGACAGTCTTTAACACTTTAACAACATTTGCTCTGGAACATTTCATGAATGCGGCGGTTTCTGTGATACTTGCTCCATGCCCCCGAGCTCCTACAATCGTCCCACATTAAAAGTCTGCCAAATCACATTTTTTACCCCTCTTGTCACCCAAAAATCACTTCTACTACTGTCGCAAGCACTAAGCTTTCCCTTTTTATACTAGCCTTGCCATCTGGTGGCAATAGCGTGCAGCCATAGCTGATTTGCTTAAAACTGTCAGGTGGTCATAATAAAGTGGCCACTCAGTGTATATAGGAATTTCACCACTTATTCAACATCTTTCGTGTAGCGAATATGTATAATCGTGTTCGGATGAACAGATGAATCAGTAGATTCATCTTTTATTAAGCTGAACAATTATGCTTCCAAAACTTCCCTTAGAATTTCGTCCATAATAATGCTAGAAATAGCCTTTTGAAAATTGGTAACACTTGAATGATGTGCATAACTTGTGTGCTTATCAATATTCAGGGTTTTTAATTGTGTTGCGCCTTGAATGATGCACAAGTTATTCAAGTCTCCGAAGAGACTATTCGGTAGAAAACTAGATTATTTTTGGCCATAAAATATACGTTTTGCAGTGCAGAAATTGCTTCCTGGCTTTTTGAAAGGCTTTTCACAACAGCTTTTTCATACTTTGCTATTCGTTCAAAGCTTTTTCAGCAGCTCCATGGCTATTAAGATTAAGACTTTTCAATTTTCCCCATCTCTCTTCAGAATTGTACATCCAATTGTGAAAACATTTTGAACTTGAGCATTTATGCAAGTTTCGCAAAGCATCGCCCTTTGCTTTGAATCATACTGTAACCATGGTCTGTTAAAGTTCCATTCTAGTCTGAAATCTCTTCGTCCCTTTTCAATAAATTTGTTCTAAATTCTTGTCGTGTGTAACGTCCAATAATTTCGAATAATTTTTTTAATTTACCAACATTGTCAATTTCTGAAGTAGAAGCACGCAGTATTTCACACAAAAAAAACAGTAATGTCGGTGGATTGGTTTAAAAAAGAAAATCATTTGTTTCGGTTCTTGAAGTAGATGTCGATGATATTATTCCGCATGTAGAATCTTCTAATATTGGAGGAGAATCTGAGATCTGCAGCAGAAAAAAACAACTTTTTATAGAACATGCACAGGCTTCCAATAGCCTCTTTCTTTTCTTATCCATGTTTATATACAATCAAGCATGCAGAGAACTTCAATAGTGATCCAAGCGGAATGTGAATGTCGGAATGACGACTTGACCGGAAGGAGTGCAAAACAAATCATATGATGTCGTCGATGGCGTCATGAAACTAAAACTTCTTGTAGTGCTCAAGAGAAGTGAAGATGGAACACGAGGATCAACCACAGAATTGGGTTCATGTGAGATATGGACAATGGATAGACAGAAACGTAAAAGAGAAGGGGTCTTATGTCAGCGATGACTCCACTCTTTTCATGCAATTGCTTTCCGTCTCACACACAATTTAAACAAAGAAAAAAGTAACTAACATTCAAATTTAATTTTTCAAGTACCAAATAGAGTAAAAATTAGATTGGTTTTTGCTTGGACGTCATTAAAAAAAGGGGGTAATCGGCAAAACAATTTTTTTTTTTTTCGCAAATTGCAAAAATGGTGATTAGCAGTGTGACCCCTGCCTTATATATACTGCGTCAGTCAACTAATAGTTTCCTCTCAGAAATCACATGGTCAACAGGCCGCATCCACGTATGATAAGGGTGGTTGTAATTCAGTGATCACTCAGTGTAGAACAATTTGCATATACGCATGGGTTTCTGTAGTTCACAGGTCTCTGGTGGTAGTGTGTTTAGGTTTTAAACAATGTCTGCTTCTAAAAATCCTATTAAAAATATTTTACCTTATGCCTTTGCTACAGTAAACAAAGGTGAAAGAGTTCCACCAAAAGGAGGTTAATTCCTCCTTTTTGGAAGTCATTTGGGGAGTTTGAGATAGAGAGAAGGAAAAAAAAGCTCACATGTTGTATATACTTATGTCCATAGGTAGCAGGTATCCAAAACTTGTGCCTGCATCATGTAAATTTTTGTGTCTGTAAACTATCTAATTACTCAAATCGTAAAAAAACAAAACAAATTAGATCAATATGAATATGGGATTGACATTCTTGGTTTGGTGTAGCTACATTGACTAAAATATTCTTATTTGTTCTTGAAGAAATGTTAGACAATTTTATGGCTGTTATATATGCTTAGGATAATTAATAAATGCCAAGAAGGTTAATTATTTTTGTATATTCCTATGTAGGAAAAGTTCAGCCTTTTTCTGCCATGACCACTTTCATGCCTGAGTAAAGATGGTTAACATCTTTACTCAGACATGAAAGAATTAAAAGTTTAAAAAGCAATGCCACACACTCCTCACTCTGCTATAAAAACAGGTTATGGGAATGGTGCAATTTCTAGCAGAACAAAGTAATGATTTTTCAATTTGAATTTTTTCTGAATAAGATCATTCTCTCTCCCCCTCCCTGTTTTGAGGTTTATTTGCCTGCATAAGCAACTTTCAACCTGTAAAAGCAATTCCCATTAGAACATACATTGTTTTTTTGAGGAAAACTAGAAAAAAATTTTGCTGTAATTTATTTCTCGCAGAGTGTCTTGAATTTATACACAATTTTTTTAGCAAAACTTTTTATGGATTAAGTGTTATTTTGGTGCCCTTACAGTTTGTAACAGTGTGAGTAGTGCAATTTTATTTACTACTTGCTGAGAAGAAAAAAATACTGATTATTCTAGTGTTTACTACTGAAAATTTGCATTGAGAGTTAGTTTCTGTATTTGTTTATCTGGAGAAGATGGGGATATTTTTTTTTCTTTCTGAAATTAAAAAAAGTACCATTTCTTCATTCCATGATATTTCCACTGAAAAAAGGGAATTTTTTTTTTTTCAGGTACACACTTATATGCGCACACACAGGTACTGATATATTTTACATTAGGTAGTATGAAAATATGTGCAAGTTTAATTTGTGTGTGTGTTTCACTAGTGTACATAAATTAAGGAAGTCAAGGTAAATTCAGAGTATTTCAATTAAGTACATGGAATTTGATAAGTGCTTGAATTTTTTGCCTTTGCTTTTTAAGTTCTTGTTAATTATGAGTGATTTTTTATTTCTGGATTTTAAATTTTTTTTTTTTTTTCTTGCAGACAGACAAAGGTGAGTTGCAATGCTCTGGTAAGAAAAGAAAAAAACATCTGAGGAAATTTTCATTTCTTATTGAAAAATATTTTTGCATCACTATATTTGTGTAGAATTTTTTTTCATTGTATGTGCATCTGTTTTTTATTTATTTTTTTAATTGGTATAGCAGACCTGCCAACTGTTACGATTTTATCATATTTAGTACGAAAAAACACGCTGCAGTACGATATGATTTTGCCACCAAAAATATGATTTAAAAAAAAGTCATGTTTTCTCCCCTTTTTCAGACATGTAGGGGGAAATTTATGTGTAATCCGTTTTTTCCCCCTTTGAAAGATTTTTTTTCTTGGAGAGGTTTCCAATTTTTTCTTATCAAATTCCCCTGCCTCTAGTTTCCCAATGAAAATAATGTAGGTCAAGTCGAGCGCAATTGGCAACCAATAGACGAATCCAGACTTGTTTCGTATAACGTTAAAGACTGATTCGTATTTTCGACTCTTCATCATACTTGAAACTGCTGATTGGTCAATGTTGGAATGTGGACGAGCATCTGTTTATTTGAAGAAACCTCCCTCCCCTTTCACCTGCAACCATCAAGAATTTATATTGCTGAAACAGGCTTCAAAAATTATCAGCACACATCATGCTACAATTTTTAATTTGAGTGTTACGTTTTTTGGTTCTGAGAGGTTGGCAGGTCTGGTATAGTATAACATACAGAAAAGCTATTGATAAAACCAAAATATGCATCAAAACTGTTTGATAGGTAGGCAGAGATGCCAACAACTACGGAATCTCCGTAGTTCCTACAGAAAAAGTTCTTGTCCTACGGAAAACCGCGATTTTTCTACGGAAAATTAACTGAAGTTATTAATTTTTATTTTGCTTGTTCCCCTTCCCAACGCAACGGCGGCCCCTTGACGATCTGTCATGCTTGCGATGCTGCCTGCACTTCCATTTCTGCCTCTCGAAGCTGCTCAGATCTTAGCGCAAGCTGCCGGCACTCGATGAATGTGGATTGTGGCCTTAAACTGTGTCATTCTAAGTGAAAACCCTCCCTCCCCGGCTTGCAACGTCCCCAGAATCTTGCATTGCAGAAAAGTATGCTTGGATTTTGTTGCAGAGTTCGCCAAAATGCATAATTATGCATCTAGTACGCATTGAAATTTTACAGACGCGTCAAAGTATGCATTGGGAATTTTTCGCGAGGTGTAGAAATACACGTGAAGCGCGTAAAGTACGCATTGAGAAACGCGCAAAAACACGCATCGAAGAATTTTACCAACTCGTAAAAATACGCCTTGGGACAACATTTCGCCTTTCAAAAACGGAAGTGAACGAAATAAAGATTTCTTCCGTAATCATAATTTCGTTTTCCTGTGATGTTTCCTGTGTCCAGTATTGTTGTTATACATAATTTTATTCCATAAATCTTTGTATTTCACTTTTAAAAAATCGAGGGGAAATTTCCGAAAACTGAAATTCGACGGCGCAAAAATTCCCATGTAATCTTTGGCTTCGAGGAATTTCTGCTTTTTCGTCATAATTTGGGTTATCCTCCAGGTCGATGCATAATTGAACAGAAATTTTGGGGCAATAGGTAGTGGTGAAGGACACTTTCCGCCTGAAACTTTTGAAAATGGAAATTTCGTCTTTCAAAACTTTTGGAAACAGTGAAGATTTCTCCCATAATCGTAATTTTATTTTTCACGCAATGTTTCCTCTGCCTAGTATTGTTGTCAAATTTAATTTTATTTCGTAAATATTTGTATTTCACCTTGGATATGGAAGGGAAATCGGACGCAGCAAAGGTTTCTCCCGTAACTGTAATTTTTTTCCCCAACGATGTTCCGAACGTGTATCCTGTGTTCTTACATATTCCCCCAAAAAAAGTTTGCATTTCAGCTTGATAAAGGATGGAGAGTCCGAAAACGAAAGTGACGAAGCTGAAAAATTTGTAAGAATTGTTGCATGATATTCAAAATCATTCTTATTCTCCAAGTTACACTACCTTTTATCTAAAATAGTGAAAGCTATCGTGCATTCATGGTCCTCAAACTGAAAGTTCTTTCAGCATGATGGACAAAATTGTCATGGCATCCAAGGAGTTTGTGAAGCCTGTCGTAGCTGATGTTGAGCTTAATTTTTCAAATAAGAAAAATCAGGAAGGACACAACTGGTAATTGGAGTAAAAACAAAAATGTATTAAGGTGAAATCATTTTAAATGAAAATTAACTTTAAGTTCTATACATCTGTTTTTCTAAGTTCTATACATCTGTCGGAAAATTTCACATTAAAGAATGTTCTTATATTCAAGAAAAGATACTGATCTATGATGAATTCTTAAAACATGCAGAAGTTGTAGATCCTTCACTTAGAGCCATAACATCATTTACTTCTGTATTACACGTAGTCAAATGCCTTCCATTTATAATAACTGAAAATGAGCTTGATATACTGGAAGCGGAATTCCTTGTTATCAAGCTGACAAATTAGAGACTGTAGCAGTAATAGATAGATGTCACTTAGTCAGAAATCTCAAAATTAAGAGGCTGTAATAGAGCTGTTAAGTATACTATTCTCTCGAAAGTAATGTTTGCAATACTTGTAGTTCCACGCTCGAATGCTGTGAGTAAGAGATTTAGTGCGAAAAAATAAAGCCCATTTCCAAGCTAATTTAGGTTTAGAAACTGTAGAAGCACTTCTTATTGCAAAAATGAATATGTTCTATGGGCAAGTGTATTATGAAAAAAGATTTTCTGCTGAGGAACTCAAATCTGCAAAACACTGTACAGTGAAATTACTAGAGAAAGCTGTTTAATCAATTGTTTGTTGTGTAAAAAAAATGTATCAGTCATAGTGTATATTATTTTCCATGTGAAAATTTTGGAATATTTTGATACAGATTTTCATGTATATAAATAAGTAAAAAAATGCTAATTAAATTAGTGTTTTTCCTCTGTTAAAATTATTATTTTTTTTTTTTTGGTATGACTACTGAAAAATGGTCAAAACTACTGAAAATTTGTACGAGTACTACTGAAAATATCTGAAACAGGTTGGCATCTCTGGGTAGGTAGTAATTAGTTTGCTTTTATTCCTATGTGCTTCCGGCAGTATGACAACAGGAATCAGCTCAGAAGGTAGTTGAACATTCAAAATATGGAAGCTCAAGTTTCAGCCTAACTAGGGAAGTTTGAAATTCAGTTTTGGCAGAATTTTAGATCTTCTAGCAGTAACATGCTTGGTGTAGTATCTATTCTTAAGGGAGTGACAGGAAGTTTTACACACACGCTAATGCTGTTTTGATTTTTACCAGATTCTTTAAATGGATACTAAATTTCTTTTGTCTTAAAGCAGAACTTTTCAAAAATGATAGTAACTTAACCTGGTATTATTATGTAGGTAAAGTACAGATGACCAGAATAAAAAATGTTTCAGTGAGCTTTGGGTAATATTTACCTGAGGCAGTAATTCTTGACCAACAAACCACAAAACTGTTGCAAATATTTATGACAGGCTTTGGTACACTGCACAGTGGGTCACTTTTTGAAGTTTTCAGTGTCATTACTGGATAGATTTACTGACTGACAGCCCAGAAGTAGAATTTTTCAGAACCTGTAAAAATTGTCTTCAAAGTAATGGATGTCTAAATGTAAAATTTGCTATAAAATTTATTAGGCCATTTTTAACCAATTTAAGATTTCGATAACTGCTAATTAGTATTTAGGTGCTAAAGTCAAAAACTGGCTTTACCAGGATATATAAAAAAGTTGAAGTAAACAGTGTCATTTAATTTAAATTTTATTCCTTTTAAGTGCTGCTGAACTTTTAAAAATCTAGCCACAAAGTAAAGATTAATTAAGAAGTTAAAAAGTCCATAAAAGTATTTTTGAACCTTTTTGAATTCAGTTAATAAAGCAACTCTACTCCCCTGTCAAAAGTTTTTACCTGATGCACCTACTTTTCTTACTGTAGCTGTGGCCACGTCAACTTCATACAAAACTGTAATTTGCATACATGAGATTCATTCGTTGGTTTTTTTTCTTTCTGTCTGGAGACAGTATTTCATTTTTCAAAACTTTCTAAGGCTGAAAGTTATATGAAGTAAATATTTTCCCATAATTGGATTTTTTTTTTCTGTCCAGTATCATTGTTAAATATGTTATTGCATAAATGTGTGTTTCAGCATGAAACTGTAGGTAGCAATCTCCCAAAACAAGTTAAGACTGCACAAAGATTTAATGATCTGCAGATTCTTCCATGGGTTAAAGGAGTTCGGCCTTTGCTCTTATTTCTCTTGTTCTCGAGATTGACGCACAACTGAACAGAACTGTGGAGGAAGTTAGTTTTCTTTTTGAAGACTGAATTTGAATTCTGTCTTTCAAAAACGGGAGTTAAAGTGAAGATTTCTTCCGTAAGTGTTAAACCCCCCCCCCTACATGTTCCTTCTGTCCATATTATCGTTAAATATCCTTTTATCCCATAAATATTCATGCTTCAGCTTAAAAATGAGAAAACATTTCAAAAACAGAAGTGTTGGGTGGAGCAAAGAGTTCTCCCATAAGTGTAATTTGTCTCCCCCTCTGAGGCTCCCATTATCTTGTGTTGTTGTTAATCCCCCCCCCCCTTAAATGTTTGCTGCTGAGTTAGGTAGTCTTCCAAAAGCGGAAGTGGCAAATTAGAAGATTTGTAAGAACTGATACATGATGTTCTAAAGTATTCATATTCTCAGAGTTATATTCACACTTTCTTGCTGCACTTTCTGATTTTTCACCCATTTAAAAAGTTCAGCTTTTTTTTTTTTTTTTTTTTTTTCCCCTTAGTCTCTTGTATGAATGTAGCATTTTACATCTTCAATATCATATTTAGACAGTTGTTTCATTCAAAGTTGTCTAAATGTCCTTACATCTTGGAACCTTAATGATTACGCAAAATGTTTTGGGCAGTTGTTTCATTGCCATCAAAACAAATGTATGCATCTCCTTTATTACGTTTGACTTGATATATGAAAAAGGGATCTGTACAGGCTCTTCTGTTTGAAAACCATTTTATAAATTTACCAAACAGTTTTGTAAATTTAGCTAATAGTTTGGGGGAGGGTAATCAAAATGTGGGCAGAAAGATGTTTGTTATTATGTTCTGTAGAGTTTTACTGTTAAAAACTAAGAGTTTGATTTCTAGAAACTTGGAGCACATGCAATTCTTTGTTTTTTTACTTTCAAGGTTCAAAATTGAAAGAAAGACAGTCACTGAGATGAAGTTATTTGTTGGAAAAATTAACAAGGGGGGGAAAAACCTGTAAAATCTAAAAATCTAAGGTTTGATTTCAATGCTTCCGTTTTACACGACTTAATCAAAAGTTTCAAAAAAAGCAATAGATATCCCTGTAGGTACTGAACAGAGTTCATCTAACATTTTGAAGCAATACAATCATTGATCCTCTTTTTATTTTAAAGTAGTAGTCAGGAAAAACAGTCTGCAAATATCTGCCACAAACATCACCATTTTGTGCTGTTTCTGCAAGCAGGGCTGACAACAGTGGGGATTCAGATACAAAGGCTCTTTGTTCTAGCAGTGGTAAATATCACTGAACTGAGTTCTGATTGAGTCCCAACAGGTTGTAAAGAAAGTTTTCGAAAAAAATTGCGTGTGGAGTGTGTAATGCAAGATACTGTGGGGCTGTGGTGACATAAACATCCCAGAGTGCTGTGCACGAAAGAATAGATTTTAAGGACAGAATATACACTGTTGTGGTAAAGATTAGTTGCACATGGACAATGATACGATGGTGAGGGAAGGTGTGCGTGCAATATTGCTTTATGAATATTTGAATGGTGTGAAAGCTATGGACGCACTTGGAAAACTCAGGCATGTGAATCTTCCGCTAATTAGCGGAATTCCGTGAATTCACTTTTTAGAAAAAACTGAAATCCGCTAAACTTGTCATTTGCGATCTCAAGCTTTTGACAAAAGTTTGATTGTTGATATGTTGGAAAACAAATCGGGGCAAAAAAGAGAGAGATATTTGTTGGCTAGGTGGCGATATTTCAGTCTTAAGGCGTAATTTTTCTGCTGCTGCATGGATGACTGGCAGCACTGGGCTGACGCTTCTTCTGCTGTCAGCCGACAAGATATCATGGGTGACTTCTGTTTGCACAAAACCATTTTTTTTAGGGGAACACTCCGCTGTTTCAGTTCACCTCCGTCCTTTCCATTGCTATTTGTTTTATTTATTTGCTGGGGGCAAAATCAGTTGAGAGATTGGGTGGAGCCATCGTTCACAAAGGAAAGAAAGAAAAGTTCTGTTCACATGTGATTAGACATTTACGTTACGGACCTTCTCTCTCACTGGCAGGCAAAAGTGGAATAGGCGTCCAGAAATACAAACCATTGCGGATTTCCTTCAGAGATTACGGGTGACTAACGAAAAATTACGGAAATTCAGATTTTCGCTGATGTTAAGAATGTTTTACTGGTTTTTAGAATAATTCCGTAATCCTCCGGGATTACGAAATAATGAAAATTCAGATTTTCGCTGTTATTAAGAATGTTTTACTGGTTTTGTAAATTAATCAACGTAAAAAAGCCTGTGAACAAAGTTCGTAACGCCGCTGCTTGTTTCTTTTTTCCCCCAAGGAGGAGGAATTTGTTTTGCTTGTTTGAAAACTAAGTGGAAAGAAAGCATGGTACCGAGCCGGGATTACGTCGGTTCCGCATGTTTCTTTCACCGTGGCGTGATTACATCAGCCCGAAGCCTCCGAACAAAGTTCGTGACACAGCACTTTTTTTCTTTTTTTTTTACTTTCTTTTCGAGGAGGAGATGAATTTGTTTTGCTTGTTTGAAAGCTAAGTGGAAAGAATGCACCAAGGATAACCTTGGAATGCATACACCGGGCTGGGATTATTTCAGCCGGAAGCCTCTGAACACAGTTCATGACGCAGCCCTTCATTTATTTTATTTTCTTTCTTCCTGGTTTTTTTTTTTTTTTTTTCTTCCGAGGAGGAGGAATTTGTTGTGCTTGTTTGAAATCTAAGTGGAAAGAAAGCTAGGTGCCGGACCGGGATTACGTCGGCCCGGCGTGCTTCTTTCGCCGTTGCCCGTAATTACATCTGCCGGAGTCCTCTGAACAAAGTTTGTGACGCTGCTCTTTGTTTCCTTCCTTACCCCCCCCCCCTGGAGGAATGTGTTTTTGTTTGAAAGCTAAGTGGAAGAAAGAAATCGCAGTCACGGGCCGGGATCAGGGCCTGATTTACAACGAATGGGGCCCTAGGCACAGCACAAGATGAGCCCCCTCCTCCCATCCACATTCTTGAAAGAGTAAGTGCATTTGACACTACTAAATATTATCAATTAATTTAAAAGTTGATTTAACAAATGGGATACTGTGCAGGAAATAATAGGGAATGATATATACTTTTATTAAATCTTAATGTTAGCAAGTAAATTACCACTTAAAAATGTAGATGGGTACATAAAACACTTTAATAGTTCAGTATTGCTATTTTTGTATTTAATTTTACTTGCTTAAACACTAAGCAATTAATTTACTTTTGCACACTTTTAACACTTTTGTATTTAATTTTACTTGCTTAAACACACACGCATATAATAAAATTAGCAATAATAATTTTTGCGTTTGTCACATTTATTTTATTTGTGTATCTCGGAACAGCTTTTGGCGTTTTCAGTTAATTGGATGCTTAGGCAATCACATGCCTGAAAACTGTGAAATGCGTATGGTGATGTTGTCGGACAGAGTACTTGCTATGACTGTTACAGGAAATTCAACGCTGGTGTACATGATATGTCTGATGCACACAGAATTGGCAGACCCAGTAAGGTTGAAGGTGATACACTGCAACACATGCTATTTACCAAGCCTGATGCTACACAAGAAGAACTGAAGACCTCCCATATGACTATCAATACCTGAATTCGGAAGTTGGGATACTCGTGTAAACTGCGCAAATGGGTACCTCACACTTTGGCCAGAATCGGATGCAACGCTTTTCTACTGCTGTTGCTCTGCCTGCATGAAAAACAGGAGGGCTTTTTCATCAGTTGGTCACGAGTGACGAAAAATGGGGCAAGTAAGTGCATATTATGCGTCAAAAAGCCTGGACCAAGTGGGGACAACCCCCACAGAATGTTGCTAAGCCACCCCTTCATGAACAGAAGGTAAGTTAAGTTGCTGGTGGAATTGTCAGGTAAATTATATTGCTTTGGAGTAAGTGTTTGATCTCTGTGCTGCCATAAGGTGGATTGTAGAATCTTGAAAGTCTGAGCCACTGATGTAAAGGATGAAATTTATGAGTTAATAATCTTTGCAATTTGCATATCAAAACTTTTTTAAAAAATCTGGTCACAAAACTGAGGTAGTTTTATAGTAAAGATCATGTAGAGGTGTTGAAATAAGTTACACTGTAGCAGTGTGTTAACATTTTTAGGACGGGACAGCAATTAACTCTATTCATGTGCTAGTGAGCTGTTATAGTGGTGTGTGATTGGAATAGAAACCTGATGCCACACAGAGAAAAGAATATATCAAAAATACACTCGTGTACAATTGTTAGTGAGGTGCATTATAACTAGTTACTCATATTTCTGCAGCTGGGTCATTCCGTACAGACACCCAATTTTGAAAAAGTGTGTAGCTGCATAGTTCTGAAAAAATTTTAAACTTTGCTCATTTATTTGTGTGGTTGAATAATGGTCAAAAATAATTTTAAAAAATTCACCCCCCCCCCCCCTGCAATCTATAGGTTGCTTCAAAGACATTGGAATGATTCAAAAAAGGGTTTTGTTAAGCATAAAATGAGGATTCTGCAAAAGTAAGAAAATCTTCAGAAATCAGTCACATTCTCTACGTTTTAAAGCTCTCTAAATATTGATGATCAGATGCTGATTTTGCCTTACTTTGGCTCTGGTGGGGTGCGATACAAAAAATCTGAATTTTTGTGTACATAGCCTATATTATGGCTTATTAACTCACAAAAATTGGTTGTGTTCAGTCTAGTTTTTGATATACAAAGCTTACTATATCAGGGAAAATATTGTTATTGGTACATTCGTAATACTTGTTTAAATTATATCAATATCACGTTATATTTTTATTAAATGCTCACAAATGAAAAAGTTAACAGTTAGCCATAAACAATCCTGTTTGTAATCTGGGTGTAGCCCGGAATTCCTTGTTTTTGTCACATTCCAAACCTGTAAATCCAGGTTTTTAAGTTTTTAGAAGAATTTTAGATGCTTCGGACATTTAATTTCTTAAAATGCTATGAAATGTTAACTAAAAGTTCAAGTTCCGTTTTCTTTGGGAATTGCAGTGTTTGATTAAAAACACTGCATATCCGTGCGGATGGTGAATGTAGATGATTTGTGACACCTTGAGTGTTTCTTTTGTTATCAAACAAGATCCCAAGATAACAACCTGTTAAAAGGAAGGCTTCCCCCCATTTTGAAAGTTGCATCTACATCAAATAATTTGATTTATATTAAATTTGGTTAATCCCAATGAGCTACTTTTAGAAATTGAATGGAATCCACTGGAGGCTTCAAGTAAAACTGATCCATGTAGACTGCTCAATTAACATAATATGAAATGCAAAATTTGATTGAAAAGATGCAAAGTTTAACTGCACAAGCAGTAGGTCCCATTTGTTGTGTAGCTAGTGTATGTATATGTGCATAATATATATATAAATATTCGTAATATGCATTATATGTATATTGGCAGTGAGCTCTGTTTCAGGGTTTCATGTGTCACCTCACAATTACCCTTGCATAAAATGCTCCAAGAAAAATCTGTTATAATACCTTTATAACTCTCAACAGTCAATATCTCTGGGTTTTAGAGTAAAGAGAAAAGATATCTCGTTCTTCAGTTTTTCATCAATTTTGTAGACTTTGCGAAGAACCTGAAGTATAGAACTCAAATGGTGTCAAGATTTTCAGAATTTTGCTGTTTGGTATCCATGTTGATGTCATGTCATCATTGTTAGGTGCAAAGGACGTGGCAGGTCCAGGTGGACTATAAAAATCGATGTAGGATTCCAAATCCACTGTGTCTCGTACATGTCCAACACACCAGTTAGACCATGGATGCATGCAACATAGTCTCTTTGTTTTGGAGTCTCAACTGACTTGCTGTTCATTGAAGTCCATGGATGTTGAGGTTGTTTTTGTTAGTATTTTGCTTTCTGTTGGGATAGGAGTAACACAGTGCATCTCACATATTCCTTTCAACTTTCTGAAGTTAGCATAATGCTTTTCAAGTGTATTCTCCAGAGTAAGGACCTCAGCACTTTCAACAAAAATGAAACTGACTCTTTGAATATTACTAACAGAAAATTCATAAAGAGCTTGAGCTATAAGAATGGCCACTGCATAGGTTTTTGCAGTGAAGCTTTTCCTTACCAGACGTTTAACAGTACCTCCTATCCCATCACATAAGTTCTTGCCGTGTGCAATGGCAAAGAAATGACATTCGGCATCAAACCCAAAATCAATATTGTGACGGAACAGATTGCAGCAGTTCTTATTAATTTTTATACTGGCTGGCTGCGCTATCAAAAAGTAGAACACTTTGGTGAGATGAGGGCCAATGAGCTCCTTTACTTGTGGCAGCAGCTTCTTCTGGAAGGTAAAGACAGAATTAGTGTTGTGGGACAAATGGTCACTCACCACACAGAAGCTCTGACATTTGACTTCATTATTGGTCTAGAAGTACACCACAAAAGGGTGGAGAGTAACTTGATCAGTTTCCCAATGAAAAGATTGCACCTCATCTTGGACTACGTATGTGAAGTTTTCACTGAATTCGCCCATGATTATGCACTCATTTTGCTTTAAGTTTTCTTTTGTACTTTTAGGGAAAGAGGGACAGCTATTTTGCTACAAAATGATGTTTCTTTGAGATCCATCACTTTTTCTATTGCCTTTTCAATGAAATCATTTAATGAAAGGGACACATGAACCATCTCTGGTTCTGTCTATGGTCATCCACTGAGGAAAAGTCAGTGTGTTCATGAAGATCCTCACATATTTCTTCAAGCATCTAGTTCTGGACAATTAAGGCATTTTTTCATCATAAACTCTTCACTCTCAGTGCTACACACAACTCTCCAGTAAGTATTTCTAAGAAATCATTCCTGTTCCATGCAACATTAATTTCAAGTTGTGATGATAAAGACAAGCGCAGACAGACTCTGTCCCACTTGCTCAGCTACAAGACTTACACACCACTTCGGTCTCAAAAAGGCAAACTTGGAGAAACCAATCTTGTCATTTGGATTGACACTCTTGTAGTTTGTGTACGGTTCTCTGATATTACACAAGACCAGTCTCTTTTGTTTCAAAACATTTCTACCTTCATTGTCTCGAACAGAGTCTTTTGCTCCAGGGCAAACCCTACTGTTCTCATGATCTGTATAAAACTGTATGACTTTGAGTTATCTCAGGACTAAAAATCCTTTTTCCAGGCTTGGGAATGTCAGGTAGGATACCAAATTTTTTCACAAATTATTTAGTTTTCTTTACAATGTTATTCTGTGCAATTAAATTCTTCACATATATGAGCAGTAGACCAGCTTTGTGGATAGAATGATTATTTGTATTTTTCTTTATGAGCTGTAGTAAACTTTTCTTTAAATTTTCTTATCAGAGCATCATACTCATCCTCTTCACTTAACTCATTCATGTCACTGTCATCAAATAACTCTCAGTTCTCAAATGTAAATGCCAATTTTCTCCTAGCTGCACGTGCTATCCTTTCAGATTTTGCCCCTGTGGCCTGTGCTCTTCGTTTTGATGGCAATTTCTGAATGCAAATTGGAGAGATATGCAGGAGTGAGCAGGTCGTATTGATTTCTTTCACCTTTTGAATTGCAGGCCTAAAATCATAGTCATCATCATAATTTGCATTGCTTTGTTGTTCAGAGCAAGAACACATGAAGGACAAAGAGCTTTCCCTGGTATTAAAAACACAAAGCCATTGTAGTGTTCTCTCATTTTAGTTATTATTCTCAAAGAACCTGATACTCTAGTCTTCCTTTTTTTTTCTTTTTTTTTTTTAAGCTGAATTTTTAGTGGATCACAACTATTTCCATAAAGGTGCTCAAATTTCAGTAAACAATTTTTTTTTTTTTTTTTTTTTTTTTTATACTCACAAATAGAGGTGATCTCTGACCATGTCCTGAGCTTTAGAAGGTTTTGCCCTGCTTCAGTAGGCTCTGTAAGTTGTAGCATTTACTTAGGTACTTGACCATAACTTTACTTATGACAAGGCTCTTTGCACCACAATCCAACAGCACACTCCATATTAATTAAATTAATTCAGTTTAAGAATGAAACATTAAGAACACAGTCTAAAAGCCTAAACAGGAGGAAGATCTGAGTCTAAAAGTAATCCAATATTATAAATAAGACAAAAAGAAAGTTTACTTTCACACTTTAAAATAACATTAAAACTGTGAAGCTTACAGAGCACCACTAGCATGTTCATTCCACAAAGACAAGCAGCAGACTGCAGCTGATGGCTAACTCTGAATGTATAGGTTAAGACACTTTCCAATGCTGATTTCTGCTGGCTGTCAATGAAGCCAGGAGCATGCAGGTTTTGCCTGTCTGAACCTTGCTGTGTTTGCATTGTCTAAACATGTCCAGTGTTTATAATAATTTTGCTCCATTACATGGAGCTTTTAGGTATTGGGTCATAAAAATGTTCACCCTTTTGCAAGTAAAGAAATGAAACATTAAACACAAGTAATTTGATAAAATGTTAATAAACATAAGACAAACAAATTTAATGTAATATTACAGTTTTCACTCCCCCCTTCTTTTGAGTTTTTTCCTTTTATAATCTACTGTATCTCAGTAACTAGGCTGAAAACAAGAACCAAATTTATTTAACAATTTTTCTTGGAGTATTTTATAGCTAACTGTTAATTTTTTTCATTTGTGTGCATTTAAAAAAATTAGCATGATATTGATATCATTTAAATAAGTATTATGAATGCACCAATAACAATATTTTCCCTGATATAGCAAGCCCTGTATGTCTTAAACTAGGCTGAACACAATAGCCATTATATAGGTGGTTATGTACACAAAAATTCACATTTTTGTATCTCACCCCACCAGAGATATGACCTCAAAAATTGGGAGTGTTTTTTTATCATATTCGGAAGTGGGGGTGGGGGCCATGAAGGGGTACCTAATTTCAGGATTTATTATTTTGTATTTTTCAAGGGATAAGGTTTTCTACAGTATGAATTGCAACTCTGTATGTTTCCTGTGTTTCTTAAAAAAAATTGCAAAGTAAGACAAAATCAGAATCCAATCGTCAATGTTTAAATGGCTTTTAAAGAATGTGACTGATTTCTGAACATTTTCTTAGTGTTACAAAATCCTCATTTTATGCTTAACAAAACCTTTTTTGGAATCATTCTAATATCTGTATTGGTTCAGAAATATTGGAAAGGCTTCAATATGCTAAAAATTGTGACGTCTGCCATCTTTGAAGCAACCTATAGAGGTGGGATGGAGTGGAAAAAAAATTGTTTTTGGCCATTATTCAACCCAGGGCACGAAAAATCTCAGAAATTTTACCCGTCCTCGAGGACGGTTTGTCTAAAATTGTACCCGTCAGACTCGTATAAATACCATAACTATGTAGAATTTAAATATAGTCATTCTTTTTCAGTTTTCCATTCAAATAGTGGCTTAACTGTTGGAACTTTTTACATGTTATAGTTCTTTTGTGTGAAATGCAATTTCTCAGTTGGAAATTATTAGTATTTAATGCCAACAAATAACTCTGTAATCAAATGTAATTCAAGAAAAAAACTTTTCACGTACCTCTCAGTTGTAAGTGGTCGATGTTCGAATCTTTGTATGACTTATCATCAGGCTCTTGAGTCTAGACTTTTAAGAATTTAATCAGCACATTTTCTTCACGGGTCCCGAAATTGGTTAGACAAATTAATTTATTCAATGAATTTGTCTATCCGATTTCGGAACCTGTGAAGAAAATGTGCCGACAAAATTCTTAAAAGTCTAAACTCAAGACTCGGGAGCCTAATGAGAACAGCCATACAAAGATTCGAACATCGACCACTTACAACTGAGAGGTACGTGAAAAGTTTTTCCTTGAATTACATTTGAATACAGAGGTATTTGTTCGCAGTAAATACTAATAACTTCCAACTGGAAATTGCATTTCACACAGGAACTATAACACGTAAAAGTTCCAACAGTTAAACCACTATTGAATGGATTTAACTGAAAAAGAATAACTTATATAAAACATGTTTTTTAATCTCGATACGTCAAGAAATACATGCGTATTAAATATTGTCACTTCACTGAAATTTTTTTTTAATGTGCATACAGAAAATGAATACATTTCTGCTTTCATGGCAAAAAGCTTGTTACACAGAATCTAGAATTTTCAACTGCAAAATGGCAATCGATGATCGTCAAGGATGCCAGGCAACATGCGGGAAACGGTAATGCGCGGGAAGCCAATATTACGGCGGGCATCACACGTGTGACATGTGAAGGGAAGAAGCAACCGTTGTTTAGTTGCATTGGTTAATACTGGGTCACTCCAGTATTAACAAATGAAACTAAACAAGGGATGACTGGGGGGCAGAGATAGACGGGAGGGAAAGGAAGAAGAAGAAAAAAACAACTGCGAAGTCTCCATCCTTACAGTTACACCTCCCGCTTCAGGCGTAAAATTCACACAGGAAAACTTTGAGAGGGAATGAGAAAGCAGCACATTGGCTTAGTACGTTAAAATTTTGGAAAGAAGGGTGTCGCCGCGAAACTATTTCGCCAAAACAAAGAACGGCTTATCGTTAAGAGAATGCGTAATTTCGTAAAACTGTGGCACTTAACATGCGCAAATTTTAAATTGGTAAAAAAAAAAAAATGTTTAATGAAAATGTTCTAATCGCAATCGTACTGCAAGCTTGGGGGGGTCGTCCGCGCGGACGTCTTGGTCGGGAAATTATTCGTCCGCAATGAATTCTTGAACGCCGCGGACGGGCGGTTTTGCGTGCCCTGATTCAACCACACAAATAAATGAGCAAAGTTTCAAATTTTCATTAAATCATGCAGCACAACACCTGAGTGGAATCTCCATGGAATGACCCAGCTGCTGTTAATTTTTTTTTTTTTTTTTTTTAATTGTGAACTTTTGTGTGCTGTGAACCTAAGTGTTTAATAACATTGCTATAGTGTGTATATGTTACATTGAATGCCATTACAGATGTAACCCATATCCTGTACATGTTGTTCCCAATCTATAATCGAATTTTTAACGATATGTTTTTCAGAATTAAAATCGAAAGTTATTTCTGATCACAGTAAATCAGGTGAGCACATAAGTTTCCTTGTTGTGCTGTTCTTTATTGGGGGAAAAATTGTTTCATATTGTAAAATTCATGAATCAGTGTCTCTGCATGTAACAATTTGTGACTTTCATCTTGTGGTCATAATTTCTCTAATTACTGTAATCAGACGTGTGAGGAATTGAATTTCAAAATTTGTACATTCTTTTTTCATTTGTCACAGCTATATGTAAAACCTTTGAGCCTTTCAGGTGTCTTTCCAGTTAAGATATACTTCACCTGGCACTGCATGAAACACTTTCATGTGATGTTTACTAGTTGTGTGCAGTTGCTTGTTTTCGGTGGAGCAACCACACACTTACATGCAGCTCAAGTCATCCTGTGAAACTTGATGTAGATAGTATGCCTCGTGATTCTTGTGTTTCCCAACACAGTATTCTATTAAACCATTTCAGAAATGTTGAAGGAGGGAAAGACTACCGTTTTCTGATGAAGCCAGCCAGCACTTTGCCTTTTTTAGTGTTGGAGACTTTGAAAAATAGTGTCACCAAGTCTTATGCTAATGCCATCACCACCTTCAAACCTTTCTCGTCAATTCCAGTCTCCCATCCATGTACACTGGCTGCTGCTGAGACATTGCAGTTTGGTAACTTGTTGTACACATGTGCACCCTGTTTCTAATGACCATGTACAGTAAAGTTTGGGTGCTTTCCACTGATCTCAGTTTTTTTGTTTTTTTGTTACACCTATCCTGATCGATCCATCCATCCTTTACAACAGCAGCAGAAGGGTCAAAGAATTAATGTTGCCAATCCTTTGCGAATAACTTGTCTTTTTTTTTTTTTAATTGTGCTTCGTAAGCCTCTTAAGAACTTAGCTTTCCCTCCCCAAAGTCAGGTGCAAAAAGCAGAATACACAAATATCCTGGTATTCAAAGTCTTGTCAGCTTCATGTGCTGCAAGTAGGATTGGGAGAATGTTCTACTTACTAAAGTGTAATTGTTCTGTAATAATTTGTGCAAAATGAATTCTGATAATTGTTGGTCAACCCACATATTATCCATATAGAAAACTGCACCCATCTCTGGGGGAAGGGAACTAATCTGTTCCTAATTTCCATTAGCATATGCTGGCCACTAATTTTCATTTTACCTGTACAGAGCAGCTCAAGCAGATAAGTGCCATAAAAAGCAGTTGCATGCCTCTTTATTTTTAAAATAAAATCTCGTGTGCCCACACTGATATCTGACTATTATTACACATTGAAATGGACAAAAGTAGCTATGCAGGAAGCTGCGGTGTTCTAAGAGCTGGCTTATGATCATTCTTTCGAGATGGGTTTGAATCTTGATGCAAAGCACTGGCTCTTTCCCTTTCCTGGAACCAGTGACCCTAAATTAGGGGAGAGCAACTGCTTATGGCCCGTCAAGTTGCTTACAATGGTCAATTAAACCCCCAAACAAACAAAAATAAAAATATAATGCAGTGTTCGAATTACCCAGTGGTCTGCTGGTCATTGGCCAGTAAAACTTCTGTCGGACCACTGAACTATCAATGTAAGTGTAAGATGTAATTATATGCTTTGTTTCTTCAGACAGTATTCTTGGTGACTCGTGTCATCAAAAGATCAGCCTCGTGACCTGGAATATGAAACTACATGCAGTGTACAGATATATTGCCTCAGCCAACTGTTGACCCCCCAAGGCTTTGTATCTAAGGGGGAAAAGCTTTGTAATCGATGCTTACGTGTGAACATAACTTTGTTGGTTATGGTGCAAGTTAGAGCTTTTGCCAATACTTCATTACTGACTTACTTCTGAACCTTACTGCCATTCCCCCCCCTTTTTTTTTTGTCTGAGTAAAAGTGAAAACATTCAGATAATAATTGCCATTCTATCTAAACACATCAATCTTTCCAGCTTAGCACTTTCGTTGTAAAGTCTGGCAGATCAGCCAAAGAAAATGGGTAGTATCAGTTCTGCAGGGTTTTTCCATATTTCTCTGGAAGAAAGGTACATGGCCATTTGTATCTGGAATTCTTCTGATGCAGCTGTGTGGTACTAAACAGAATCCATTCTAAAACTTCAGCTAATTAAAAATTTAAAATGCCATGCAGTTTATCTTAACATAGATGCCAACTTGTACGGATTTTCCGTAATTTTACGGATTTTTGGTTGCTGTTACGGAAGTACGGAAACGCCGCTGAAATTACGGAAAATCGCCATTTGATTTAATTTTCTGAGATAGAAAGCAAATTTTCATCAACTTATAAATTTTTGTTGGTTTTTCTGGGGGGGGATTAAATGCTACTTTCAGGGCTGCCAGCCGTGCCAAACGTTGTTCCTGCACCATTCTGCTAAAAAATCGCCATTTCGACGAAATCTGCGCCAAAAGTTAAAATTTACCGGTCATCGATATTTTAGCGTTATCTTACGACATTCGAAATCGATTCAGCTGTGAATTCGTACGTGGGATTCTTCCGCGGAGTCCCCTCGTTTTTTTTTTTTTTTTTTTCCCCCGAGATCCATGAAAAAGTGAAAAAATTTTCGGGATATTAGTTTTTGGGGGGGGTCGTATTCTGTTGGAGACGTTGTTTTGTCTTTTTAAACGTTCAGAAACGGAAGTTAAACGAAGTGCTTTCCCCGTAATCGTCCCCCCCCTCCTCCTCCTCCTCCTCGCGATCTTGCTTCTGTTCAGTACTGTTAAATATAATTTCATTGCATAATTTCAGCTTGAAATTGTAGGCAACGATTTCCGAAAACGGAAGTTTGGCCGCCCGTAATTTTCGGCGACGAGATTCTCACACTGATTCGAGGAATTCAGTCTTTTTTTTTTTTTTTGTTATCATTTGGGAGAATTGGTGGGAGCGGCAGCGCGGGGGGGGGGGTGTCGTTTTCTCCGTCGGAGGGTGGAATTTCATCCTTCGAAAGCGGAAAGTAGACTGAGATAAGATTTCTCTGGTAATCGTTTTTTTTTTTTTTTTTTTTTTCTTCTTTTTCTTGGTGTTTCCTCTACCTAGTATTGTTAGATATCATTTTATTCCATAAATATTTGTATTTCAGCTTGAAAATGTTGGATAAATTTCCGAAAACTGAGGGCTTGAAAAACCGTTATTTCAAGCCATGTTTCCCGATTCAGTGATCGCAAAAAAATATTCGTGTGGAAGAACCAAGGCTACTGCACTAATTCAGCACATGGCCAGTGTTTCTACAAGTAACATCGTATCTGAAGTAAAAAAAAAAAAAAAAAAATCCTTTTTCTCTATCTACGGATGGAAGTAATGATGCTCAAGCAAATAAACTGTATCCCATTACTATTATTATTACATATTTTGACGAAAAAATAGGAAAAAATTCAACTGTTTTGTTATCATTGGTTGAATCAAGTAATAATACAGGTGAAGGAATGTTCAACGTTTTGAACAATGAGTTTGTTAAAAAAATATCTCGTGGAGCAACTGTGTGTCATTTTCCTGTGACAATGCTAACACTATGATAGGTAAAAGGTTGTTTCTCACATAAAGAAGGTTCAGCCTGCAATCATAGTGCAGCGATGTTCATGCCATTTAGTAAATTTAGCTGCACGGAAATCTGCTACTCAACTGAAAGGATTTAATGTTGAGCAGTTTCTGATACAGTTGTACTTTTTTTTTTTTTTTTTTTTGGGCGAAAAGTTCAAAGAGGAAACACAATCTAAAACTGAGTCAAGCTGTTTGTGGTACTAAACCACACAAAATTCTAAAGCATGTCAATACTCGCTGGTTATCACTTTTGGAATCCATTGACAGAATTTTAGAACAGTGAGAGGCTCTAGAACATTATTGCAGTGACAATGAAGAAGCTAATTCACAGTATAAGAACCTTGAAAGTATGATTGGAAATCCTTCATCTAAACTTTATTGTCTTTTTTAATCTGCTACTCTTCCTTTGTTTACATCTGTTAACGTGTTCTTGCAGCAGGAAGCTCCGCTTGTGCATGTATTAAAAAGAAAACTTCATAGTCTGTTATCTGAATTGCTTGTACGATTTATCAAGCCATCGGCATTTGATGTGACAGCAACATCTCTTGCAGGTGGAAATTTTGAAAGGAGGAGAAATCAAAAGGAAAACGGATCTCGTAATTGGGTCAAAAGAGATCTTATATAGGCACAACGGCAGATCTGAGTGAAGACACAGTGGCTACTTTTTATTCTGAGGTAAGGGAATTTTACAAGGCAGGCTGCAATTACATTTTAAGAAAATTTCCACTTAATGATGAATTTCTGAGTCATGCTGAAATTGCAGATGTAGCATTAATGCAAAGTGTTTCTTTTGCATCAGTCCAATATATGTGTTCCCTGTTTCCAGTTTTGAAACCAGATGAATCTGACAAGGTGGAATCTGAATTTACTCACTACCAGTTTGAAAATTTTAACTGTGCTGTTACTTCTGGGAGAATGGATGAAGTGTGGCACAGAATTTCTTTAATGAAAAATGAAAGTGGCCAGTTAAAGTATGAGTCATTAAGCAAAATTATGAAAATGATTTTAATAGTCCCTCATAGCAATGAAAGTACAGAAAGAATTTTCAGTATTGTGAAAAAAAAAAAACATGAATGATTCAGACCTAATTTAAGCAGTCATGTGCTGTCTTCTTTATTAGTAAAAAAAATAAACAGCATTGCACACAGTGAATTATGTTATCAGAAGTTTTTGCAAATTGAACTAAGGAAGGCCAAAATGGCAACTACAGCCAGTTTATCATAATAATTTGGCAACATTCCAAGGAATAATTTTTCTTCATGTCTGGAGGTAATTTATATTTTCCTGGTAGACAGTATTTTAAATTTTCCCTCTAGCAAATTATTTTTTATTGTATTATTATTATTTTGTTAATAGTTCTGACAGATTAAAATTTGTTTCAGTGTTAAATACCCAAATTTGCCGCTGTAGACTGAATTACTGAAAAATGAACATGTTGGTTACTGAAAACTACTTTTAGAGGTTGGCATCTATGTCTTAGGGATTTGAGATACAAGGTTTTTTTTTTTTTTTTTTTTACTTAACCATGAACATTTTTGTTTCAGTGTTCGGAATCCTGCTGATTTAAATTGTATAATAGTAATAGTACGAGGTAGTTGAAAGGTTTAAAAAATGCTTTTCTCCCCTTGCGATACAGCAAATGACAAAGAAAATGGTGAATCAGAGCACAAAGAAGATGAGGGTGATGAAGATGATAGCAAAGACGAAGATGAAGGTCCAGATGGTGAAGGTGACGACTTTGATGAAGAAGATGGAGAAGGTGAAGATGATGGGGCAGATGACGATGGTGAAGATGATGAGGAAGAGGATGCATAAAGCCACAGATGACCTCAAAAGAAAAAAATTCATTATCCATAACCAAAAATGTGTTCTTAATAATTTTTCATTCACTACAAAATGTACAAAATCAAGGTATTTTGTATTGGGATCGAAACATCTTAACGCCATAGGATTTTCTTATTTATTTACAAGTAACTACCAAACACTTGAAAGTTCAAATGCTACATGATTTTAAACGTGGAACTTCGCCATTCTACTACTACTACTACTACTTGAGGTCTCTGGCCATTCCTAGTTAAGTGTTCCATATTTCATCCCTACGCACTAAAACCCTAAACATGTCATTAAGTGGATAATGTCTCACAAGTGCAAATTCTGCACTATGAACTCTTTGTTTCTGTTAACCAACCCAGTAGTGTACAATGAACTGATTTTAATCTGGCAGTGTTAGCCATTGCCCTCGTACATTTTGTGAATGTATGTGCGTGTGTGACCCTCGAGATTAAGCAGCAGTTCATTGGCGACTTTATAAATATATCGCCATAATCTGTTACAAGATTCATAGTGTGAAAGGGGAGTAGATTTGCATATATCTTTGCTCATAGTTCTCATTCATTTTTTTATTCTATGTACACTGTGTGGGTGACTTTTAAATAATTAGAAGAGTTCTCATAGATTGATCTCGTGTAGTGTCATCACAGGATTCTGTTTTTGTATAAAAAGTGAGCCTAATGTGTAAAATCTGTGCTAGGGGGTGTCCCTGCACATTTAGAAAATATTTTCTGTCTGAAAGTAACATTTCTTCCAGTGTGTGGAAACGTTTTAGCGCAAAATTTTATATTGTACGGAAAATTACTGTACTTTTAACTGGTTGATCTTACTGTACCTGCTCCATTATGTTAAAATGAAATAAGCAGGTAGGAAAAAAATCTGTGGTATTTCTGTATTCTGTTCGTACGTTTTTCCTCGTTGCTTTCTGTACGTCACCTGTTTTTGGTGAAATAAAGATGGGTACTTAAGATTATTTTTGACTGTTTACTTTTCTTGTTTGTCTGTATGTAATGCACAAATTCAGTTAGGAAATAGTTGTGAGCATGTGGTTTTTAATAAAAGTTGTGTACATCCATTCACGTCAGTTTTGGGAAAAGTTATCATAACAATGTGTTTGTCACATTTTTGATCCCAGTGATGGATATTGACACAATATGTGCAATGAATTTTTTACAGAACTTTTTTGGGCCATTGTGTCAAAGATGAACTAGAAGTTATGGGGGAAAATATGTATTTCTTTTGGTAACTCAAATTTTTTAACCTATGAATGTAACACTTACCAAATTCAAAAGTGAGCATCAAATAGAAGTCGTTGCTCTTTCCACTTTTACAAGTGAATTTCGAGGCCGTTGTGGTGCAGTGGAAGCGTGTCCGGTGCATAACTGGAAGTCCCTGGGTTCGATTCCCTGTGGCTGCCGATGAGTTTTCTGTGACTCGCTTATAAACGTGGAAAGAGCGATGACTTATATTTGCAGTGGTGAAAGGGTTGCGCCGAAGTGCGCAAATTTTCAAGTTCTGCTCCGAAATGCATAATTTTAATGAATTGCACCAAAATATAGTATGTTTTTAAAAAAATTCTGTTTTGATATAGAAATAAATTTCCTAACATCTTGAAATCTTAAAAAGCTCTCAAGTCAATTTTAAAATGGCTGTGATTAAATGATTATACATTTGGCAATTTTTTCGTAGCGGAATTCCCCTGAATCTGCTCTGTATGAAACTGTCACCTACTTACATTCTCAGTCTATTTTTAGCCTCCGGTGGGGCCCCAGAATGCATCGCGATTGCCCAGTAGCAGAAACGGCGGCGGGCGCCACAGATTACTTTGATTTATTTGCTGAATGCACCATGGGAGCAGAAACAGCACAATGCCATGACATCCGCCTCAGATTCCGCCTCAGATTTTCGGAAAGGTGTGCAGATCGTTCTTTTTTTTTTTTTTTTTTTTTATACTAATTCTTCGACATTCATTTTTTCTAGCCTTTATTTCAATTTTAAAGCAAAGAAAGAGAAATTTTGGCGCGATTTTAACATTGTACATACCTGCCAACTACTATGGAATGTCCGTAGTTTCTACGGATTTAGTTATCTGACTACGGGCATCGCTATCAAAACTTACGGATTCTACGAATTTTCATTTTGTTTAGATTTTATTTTCATTTTTCTAGTATTTCATGATATACATGTGATTCGTAAGCGGATTCACAGAATTCCGCTTTTTTTTTTTATATAGGTCATGTAGATCGTCCTCTAAAGCGGTATTTAGTGTTTTAAAATTTTCTGAAACGGTAGTTAAACGGAGTGAAAAGTTTTGCCATAGTCACTTTTTTTTTTTCTCTCTCGATGTTGCCTTTGTGTTCACTTTTCTTGTTAAACATCATTTAATTGCATAAATGTCTGTATTTCAGCATGAAACTGCAGGCAACAATTTGCAAAAACGAAACTTAGAACGGCACGAAAATTTTCCTGTAATCTTCGGGCATGAGATTCTTCCGCGAATTCGAGGAATTCCGCCCTTTCGTTATTATTTTGACCATTTACGAGATCGATACACAAGTGAAGAGAATATCGTGGGGGGGTCTTGTCGAAGAACGGAATTCCATCTTTACAAAACTTTCAAAAACATAAGGTCGACGGAATTCAGATTTTTTTTTTTTTTTTTTCTTTCTGTAATCGTAATATCTTTTTCTAACGATGCTGCCTGCCTCTGTCCAGTATTATTGCCAAATATCATATATCATTTTACTGCATAAATATATGTATTTCAGCTTGAAAATTTCCAAAACAGGTCTTACGGAGCAAAGATTTTTGCCATAATCCCCCCCCCACACACACACACACACCAGCGCGATGTTTCCACTCTTCTGCATAGTTTATTCCCCATCCCATAAGTTTTTGCATTTAAGCTTGATAAGGAAGGGGTAAATTCCGGAAAACGGAAGTGACAAAGTTGGAAAACTCGTAAAAATTGATGCATAGTGTTCAAAAGTGTTATCCTCAAAGTTACACCATTTATCTAAAATAGTTGAAGCTTTGATATCATGCACTCATGGTCCTCAGACTGAAAGTTTTTTCAGCATGCTAGAAGAAATTATCAGAAGGAGGGGGGGAAAGGAAAGAAAGAAAATCAACAATAAAGAAATAGGGAGAGAAAGATATCAGCAGAAAAAATAAATAAGCAATGGATGCTGCTGCGCAGTCTTGCTGTGTGTTTTGATTTTTCACCCAGCTAAAAGCATCCAGCCTTTTTTTTTTTTTTTTTTTTTTTTTTTTTTCTTTGGTTTATCTTGCCATAAACTGCAATTTTAGAGGCAGTATGATCATATGCCGAGTGAAGGTTCACACGCTGCACATACTTGCTTGGATTTCCCATCTGTCAAGTGTTGTGGAATTCTTAACGCATCTGACAGATTTTTATTGGTGGAAGTTTCGAACTTAAATCTCGCCGTGTTACCTATCGTGTCCTTGCCAGCAGGGGAATCAACTTGTCGTTTCACATGAGTTAAGTTTGTTTCATTAGAGTCCTTGTTTGTTGTAACGTTTTGTTGTGGTGCGTATTTCTTTTTCACAAAGAGATGAATTGTTTCATAAAAAATTCTATGTATGCCGTGCAATAATACTAATTACTACTGACAAGGCTCTACCCAATGTTGGCAGGTATGATTTTATCCCCTTCCTGGCGTTAAGTTATATCGACAGATCACGTAGGCAATTATTGTATTTCATTTTATTTTAATTTTCTTTCTTCCTTATTTTACAAACAGATAACTACAAGTTGAAGAGACATGTTGCTTTCATTCAATAATAAAGCTAGGAAGCGATGCTTTTAACGGCTTTTCCATTTCCACCTTACGCGGCATTCCAGGTGCTGATGGCCATATTTTTAAAGCGATTTCAACGTTCTCTTCTCTGTTTTTGCGGCCGTCGGTGTTCCAACGTCCAAAAATATTTTTTTTTTTGTTCCAGATGGCTTTATTTCAGCTATATTTATGAAGCTGCTGCTGCTGCTTTTTTTTTATCTTCAAAAATCATATTTTTGCGCATTTTTATCGTTAGTCCTCCGTTTTCTCAGGCGTATTATGCTGCATTCCGGAAGCTGATGATTACAAATTTTCCGTTTTAGCTTCCAGATAGTTTTGTTTCAGTTGGATTAAATAAGTGTGTGTGCGTTTTTTTTTTTTTTTTTTTTTTAAGAGCCATATTTTTTTTTTCGTTTGTAACTTTCCGTTTCCATGGCATTCCGAAAGTTGAGTTGCAGGGTTGTTGTTTTTTTTTTTTTTTACTTTTTTTTTTTTTTTATTCTTTGAGATAGCTTTATCTTGGGTAGATTGAGGTGAAAGTTTGTGTGTGTGTGTGTTTTACTAAAATCGTATATTTAATGTCTCTTGTTGCATTTCCACGGTCGTATTACGCAGCATTCCAATAGCTGACGATCACCTTTTTTTTTTCTTTACAAGAACTCTTGCCTTTTTTCTCACTTTAATTTTATTATTTTGGGGGTTTAATTATATCAGTGAAAATGCTCCCGTCACATTTTAACAAATTCACTAAATTTTTCTCAAAAACTGCAGTCAATTAAATCATAAGAGATTTCAAACGACATGTATGATTGCTATCATTTCCACACTTCACATGATCATTACGCTTTCACAGCTGTCTGAATCGTCAGCTGATGAGGCCTCCAATGCAACAGAATTGCTGCAGGAAATAATAAGAGCACAATTGTATCAGGTGGAACATCCTTTAAAGGATGGAGTTGAAAGTTTAATCAATTAACTAAATGCAAAATAAAAAAAAATCATTTTACAAATTTAAAATTATTTACTTCCTGATTATTTTAAAAAAATTCAAAAGCATTTAAGGAATGATGTTTAAATTCTGAATAAAATAAAATCTTTCTTTTTTTTTTCTTGTTGGGGGAAAAACTAGTTTGATTATTGCGACTAAATACTAATTGTACAGTTATCAAAATCACAAATTTGACAATCGTATAATGGTTGCCGTAATATCTTTAACCACTTTTATTACGTGATATTGAATATTCTTTTCTTTCGAACAACATTGTTATTGCTCAAACATTACTGTTATACACGTTGTAAGTGATGATTTTATTTGGTACTGGATGCTTTCATATAAATATTGTATAATAGAATAATATAGTACAATTATCTAAATAATTAACTCAGGATAATGTTTTAGGTTGTCATTTTTATTTGTGCTCTTGGTTTATGATTTCAAATTTATATATATATTTTGAGGATCTCAAGAACTACAGACCTATCAGCCTCCTATCAGTGGTTTATAAAATCTTCACTAAAGTTCTTTCCCACCGCTTGAAGGTACACTGGACATGGCTCAACCGAGAGAACAAGCTGGATTCAAGAGTGGCTACAGCACAATAGATCATATCCACGTACTGAGAGAACTAATTGAAAGAGCGAGGGAATATGAACTTCCATTGTGCATGGCTTTTATCGATTATGAAAAAGCCTTTGATTCCGTGAAACCATCAGCAGTTACAATGGCTCTGAAATCCTGCGGTATTGAAGATGCATACATTAATATTATTAACAACATCTATGAAAATGCAAGTGCAAAGATTCGGCTGTTTAAAAATACAACACACAGAAAAATTGGAAAAGGAGTGAGACAAGGTGACAGCATATCTCCGAAGCTCTTTAATGCAACATTGGAAAATGTCTTTCAATCACTGAACTGGGAAAACAAAGGGATAAAGATTAATGGAGATTATCTAACCCACCACGTTTTGCTGATGGCGTAGTCATTTTTTAAACTACCCCATCAGAGCTGCAGAGTATGATCCAGGAACTTGCTGACAAGAGTAAACAAGTGGGATTAAAAATGAACTTTCAGAAGACAAAAGTTATGTTCAATGCTTTTACAAGAAATGAAGATTTATCGATTGATGGAGAAAAACTAGAGATAACAGATGCGTATGTTTATCTTGGACAGCAGATATCAAGTGAGGGTCACATTGATGAAGAAATTAATCGGCGTACAAAACTTGCCTGGAGAGCTTTTGGAAGAAACAGCATAATTTTCAAGAGCAATATGCCATTATGTCTTAAAAGAAAAGTGTTTGATCAATGCATCCTTCCAGTGCTTACGTATGGTGCAGAGACGTGGGCCTTAACTAAAAGAGACATACAAAGGCTGCAGACAACTCAAAGTAGCATGGAGAGGTGCATGCTTGGTGTAACCAGGAGAGATAAGAAGAGGAACTCGTGGATCCGAAAAATGACTAGAGTGGAAGACATCATGATCAGAGTTAAATCCCTGAAATGGCAATGGGCTAGACATACTGCCAGAATGACAGACCATCGATGGACAGCCAAAATTTTAGATTGGATTCCAAGGGACAGGAAAAGACCCAGAAGAAGACCACATGGGAGATGGGTGGATGAAATTCGAAAATATGCGGGAGTGACATGGAGGAGACTGGCACAAGACAGACCGTTGTGGAGGAAACAGGAGACCTTCGTCCAGCAGTGGATTGATAATGGTTGATGATAATATATATATATATATATACACTATTAAGAGACTGAAGCAAAAAATTTTTTGACTCATACCAAGTACAACATAGAAAAGGTTATGTATTGACCGGTGTGAGTAAAAAGAGAAAAAAATAGAACAACTGAATGTAGAAAGTGTCGAGAATACTGAGCCTTGGCTTTATCAAGGACCAGCAAAAACTCTGCATTTTCTCACTTACACAAAGACCTATTTGGAAATGGGTTTCTACAAAGTCATAGATGCAAGTAATAAGCCCAACAAAAAAAATTTTAAAAAAAATATATGTCATGACCTCCGCAGAGTTGTATGACCAATCTTTAGTTAACAATTTAGCTTGCATCCATAACTTTCCTGGCCCGACCCATGCTCTTCATCTGTTACTATTAAACAGAAAGATGATTATAGAAAACTCAAGTTGTAGGAGTGACATAATGAATCAGAAATAATGTTCAGCAATAACAAATTGCCAAGTTCGCCTGAGAGAGAATTTAAACCTGAATAGCAATACATAAGTATTACAAATTCTTAACATTGCAATAAAAAAGGAAATATTAATTTTTTTCTAAAGCGCAGATTCTTGAAAGAAAACTGGATTATAAAGACCCCCCTACTCCACAACTTCTGACAACACAAAAACGAGAATAAAATAAAAACAATAATAAACTAAAGAAATGCTTTGTGAAGGTTATGTGACATAAACAATTAGTTGCAATATGTACAAAGTATTTCAGAAGTGCTTTAAGTGCATAATTAAGTAGTTATTAAGACCTTAACTACATTGAAAACACAGCACAGACTACAAGAACAATGAAACGGCCGGCTGCTTAGCCTTAGTTCCCTAAAAAACGCGCGAAGTTACCAAGAAAAGAATGAGTTAAAATCCGCAAAAAAGTTAATAGACTTGCTAGTGCCTAAATGCTTAAAGCAAAAAGAAAAATGTTCAAGAAGTTCAAACATTGAACTTGGAAAACCTAAAACCCAAAGATAATGAAGAGAGCTTACCTCTTATGCAACTTAACTTCCTTCACTCTTGAGGAAACGTGGCCGACCTTTTAACCCAAACTTCCAAACATCCCTGCCACTCCCTAGTCGCTGGGGGGGCAGTGTGGGTGGGGCTGGAGGCCTCCACACACTGAAAAATCCTACTCGTGGAGATTTTAACTAGAGAAAAAAACATAATTAAGATTGTGGACCTGTATGATCAGAAAGAGCAGAATTAACTCTCCAGAATACATGAGAAATATTATGAAATACACAAGTAGTGTATTTAATAATCTTTGCATGTATTTAATCACCTTAGTGAGCTTCTGTTGTAGACTATTCAGAATCCTATTAATTTTAATGTTAGTTTTACTATTTTTAGTATAGCTATTCTAGTGAGTGAATAACTAGTTTTCGTTTATATTTAGTTTTATTTTATAAACAGATTTTTAAGGGTTTTTTTGTGATTTTGTCTATATTTAATTTTTTATTTTTAATAGGACCTTCTTATCCATAGCACTAAGGTTCCTTTTAGTAGTTAATACCATCCTCTAGCCAACTTTCAAAAGGCTTTCATTGGTCAGAATCATATTATTAACTGTGTTGAAAATTAAAGCAGATCTGCAGGGATTGCATTCCTCCTAAAATTCCTAATATTTTGTGACCCTCCTTAAATTCCTAAAATTATACCTAAAATTTGCTATTCATCCTAAAATTTTTGTAAGCTTATTTATTAAAAACACAACCGTTATTAACGCCAATAAATTTACCATTACGGTAAGGTAAAAAGACCTGTTATTGTAGAAACACAGCCTTTATACTGTGCTGCTGAAGGGAGGGAAAATGACTCCATCGAGATGCACTTGCTTCGGGGCGGGCGCTCCACTTTTTTGCCTTCAGACAGTTTTCGAGAGTAACAAGAGATCTAAGGGGAGGGGATCATTTTCACCCCTGGTTTGTGCTTTGCAGATGAACTCCGTGGCACGCAGAAGATCGTACTTTATTTTTGTACATGCCTTGTGGAAGATTTTGAAAACAAAAATTCATGGAAAAACTAGGAGAGTTAGAAGTTGGTATGAAGACAAAAAATCTCCTCAGGAATGTTCAGGAGACCAGGCAGAAATTATTTCTCTTAGATGTAAGATCATCACTAATAGCAACCACAAAATATTTAAAGTCAAATTTGCCATTCTGCAATCAAAAGCTAAGAGACATAGAAGTTTTAAAGGTAAAAGAACCAAAGAAAGAGTCAACTCAACTTTCAGTCACTGAAGGACTTTCGGAAATAACCAGAATTTCAAGTGTTTTGCATCTTTCTGAGGAACAAATTGATAGAGTAAGAGAAGAGTGGAAACTTTTAAGTTGCGATAAGCCAACTCTAGATGAACTAGTGAAATTTTCAGAGGAAGGGCATATTCCAGTGCGGATTGATCATTACTGGCGTAATATATTTAGTATTAAAGACTCTAGCGGAAAAGAAAAATACTCAAATCTTGCTAAACTCATAAAGTCAATTTTAGTTTTACCTCGTGGTAATGCTGATGCAGAAAGGGGATTTTCGGTTAACACTGCTCTGTTAAGGAAGGACAAGGCTAACTTAAAAGACTCAACTATAACATCATTAAGAATAGTTAAAGGGGCCATTAAACACTATGGATGTGTAAGTAAAGTTCCCATAACAAGAAATTTGTTAAATAGTGTTCGTGATTCACATAAATTTTATAAAGAGTATGTTGATAAGCTGAAAGAAGAAGAATCAAAAAAGGTAAAAGAAAGGAAGCAGAAAGAGAGGGAAAATAAGGAAAAGCAGCTAGAGAAAAAAAGAAAAGCTGAGTTTGATGACAAAATAAAAGAAAATGATGCAGAAATAAATAGACTTAAAAAAGATAAAGAAGCCTCCCTAGCAGTAATTCAAGAGGGAACAGAAAGAAAGAGAAAAGCTGTAGAAAAACAAAATACTGTTGAAATAACAGTTGCCTCTAACTTGATCATACAAGGTTCAGCTGAAATAAAGAAAACTGAAAGTAAATTAGTTGTGGTGGAAGCAGAAAAGGATAGGCTAATCAGGAAAAGGTTAAAACAATAATATGAAAAAAGTAATTCAGTGAACAATTGTACATAGTTCTTGGTTTTCAATTACCTTTTTAGGATATTATAGTTTAATGTGAAACCTGAAAACTTTACTGTGAAAATCGTGAATTGCTTCTGGTTCAACAGCATATTAATGTTCAAAGTGAAACTTGAATGTGGTAAATATACTTGAATATGATAATAACACGTGAAAAGATAAGAACTGCACATTAGAAGTAAATCATACTTAAACTTTAGACAGACGTTATGCAAAAAATTTGGGTGTGAACTTCGACCATATATACTAATGGACTGCGCATTGGCAATAGCTGCATCAAAGCCGCCATGGCTCCAACATTGGGCACGTCATCATCAGACTCCAAATTTCGTGTAAAAATGCTGTTATGATTACTAATTTACGCTGTAGAACTTCAGTGTTTTCGGTGTATTATGTGAATGCGCCTCATATATAATGAAAGTTCTTCAGGTAAGTTTACTTATGAGCTATATACATGCATGATTGTGTTGTTTACATTTTGTGATTTATAATGTGATGAACATTTGCGAAGAATTTGGAACATGCATTCCATTTTTTTTTCTTAAGTTACTATATTTTTATATCAATAGCTGCAAGTTTCTGGTTAAGTAATTGAACTTTATTGACTTAGGTATTTAATTCGTTTCTTACCCATGAAAAATCATAGAACTTCCTTTACTATATCACTCAGAGCAACCATAAGCACAGCAGGCGTAACCCATCTTTATGACTGATGTCATGTGATTTTATGTTGGAGCCAGAAATTTTGATGTCATGCGCAGTCTATCAGTATATATGGTTGAAGGGTGTGAAGCAAACTCTTTACAATGTATACAAAGTTGTTTTACTAGATGTATACAAATATACACCTAGTTTTTATTGAAATACACTCCTAAAATTTTCCTAAAATTTTTCCTAAAATTCCTACCTAAAATTTTCCAGAAGTATGCTATGATCCCTGTTATTGATATATCATTCACTTCTATTTGATCCACAGTTCAAGTATATCGTTGAACGTTCATGTCAACATTTGGTTTCTTATTTTATAATTTATTTTATTTTTAATAAAGACCGATTGTCCTTGTCATTCGATCCGGCGCTTAAACTTCTTTCCTTGATGACTCCGATGTTCCATTTACTGCAAATGTTTTACCAAAATCGATGATTAGCATTTATAATGGGGAGTCCACTTTGCCAAATCATGTAATTGCAATTTGAAGCTAATGGATCATAACAGTCCCGCTAAAGTATTAAAAATAGTTGAAAAAGCACATTTTTTATATCCAGCATCCGTAAATTACCAGACTAGTTTCAACAGCATATTTCCGCTGTCATCTTCAGTGGTCGTATATGCCGACTTTGCGGCCTGTTGTACTACTTGCAATGTCGATTATCTTCACGAATTCCTCTTAAAATATTTATGTTGACACACGTGATCTTTTGTTATTGCACGTTTCTTATACGTGTTTTTTCGCGTAGTCTCTCATTTGCGCCTTTTTTAAGTGTCCATCTCAGAATTGTTTAGATTTTCGTATAACTTGTGTTCTTTTATGTTGTATTCTTATTTTTGTTTTTTCTCATTCTTTTTCAGTTGTTTATAATTTTGTTCTATTAAATATTTCCATGGTAGCCAATTACATTAATAATCTTTTGGTTAAGGTCCACATCTCTGCACCATACGTAAGCACTGGAAGGATGCATTGATCAAACACTTTTCTTTTAAGACATAATGGCATATTGCTCTTGAAAATTATGCTGTTTCTTCCAAAAGCTCTCCAGGCAAGTTTTGTACGCCGATTAATTTCTTCATCAATGTGACCCTCACTTGATATCTGCTGTCCAAGATAAACGTACGTGTCCGTTATCTCCAGCTTTTCTCCATCAATCGATAAATCTTCATTTCTTGTAAAAGCATTGAACATCACTTTTGTCTTCAGCAAGTTCCTGGATCATACTCTGCAGCTCTGATGGGGTAGTTGCAAAAATGACTACGTCATCAGCAAAACGAAGGTAGGTTAGATAATCTCCATTAATCTTTATCCCTTTGTTTTCCCAGTCCAGTGATTGAAAGACATTTTCCAATGTGGCATTAAAGAGCTTCGGAGATATGCTGTCACCTTGTCTCACTCCTTTTTCAATTTTTATGTGTGTTGTATTTTCAAACAGCTGAATCTTCACACTTGCATTTTCATAGATGTTATTAATAATATTCTTGTACGCATCTTCAATACCGCAGGATTTCAGGGCCATTGTAACTGCTGATGGTTTCACGGAATCAAAGGCTTTTTCATAATCGATAAAAGCCATGCACAATGGAAGTTCATATTCCCTCGCACATTTAATTAGTTCTCTCAGTACGTGAATATGATCTATTTAGCTGTAGCCACTCCTGAATCCAGCTTGTTCTTTCGGTTGAGCCATGTCCAGTGTCACCTTCAAGCGGTGTGAAAGAACTTTAGTGAAGATTTTATAAACCACTGATAGAAGGTTGATAGGTCTGTAGTTCCTGAGATCCTCAATGTCACCTTTTTTATGTAGCAAGATCATTATAGTGTTGTTCCAATCCTCAGGAATCTTCCCTTCATTAAGGCATCGAGTGAAAATTTGGGCGAGTACTGTTTCGGTTTCTCCACTTGCTTTTTGTATGATGTCTACAGTAATTCCATCTTCTCCTGGAGCTTTTCTCCGCTTCATGTTTCTGATTGCATGTGCAACTTCTGATGGGAGGACTGGAAGAACTCTGGTACTGGTACCTTTCACGATGTCTGGAGTACATGTATCATCCCTTTCATATAATTTGGAGTAGAAATCTTTCACTCTTGTCAAAATTTCGCTTCTTTTTCTCGTTACAGAACCATCTTCTTTTCTCAGTGCCATAATCTGTTTTCTTCCCTTACTGAGATGTCCCTTTGCTATCTTTAGGCTTTGGTTGTTTTCAATTGCTTTCCTTACTAGTTCACAGTTGAATTTCCTTACGTCTTCAGTGATACTTTTTCGTACTGTCTTGCATAGCTCTATATATTCCACTTTGGAAGTCCCATCTTCTTTAGTTGTCCTCATCTCTCTTCTCTTTTGCATCAACATTTTGGTTTTTCCTGATAATTTGTTCACATGCAACTTGTTCTTAGACCCAGCTAATTTTGTTGCTGTTTCCATAAGAGCTTTGGTTACTTTCTGTTAACTACAGAAATATGCACTTCTTCCGATGTTAGGCCTTCTAAATCAGAGAATCTGTTCTTCAGTTCCAACGTGAAGGTATTACGGTGTCTTCTACAGTAATTCCATCTTCTCCTGGATTAGTTATGTCAATACATTTTGTTTGTGTTATGAGCTTGCTACGTTTGAGTTTAGTGTTGAGGTGCATCTTACATCTCGCCAATCTATGGTCACTACCTGTGTTGAACTTGTTTAGCACACTGCAGTCTTCTATGACGAATTTTTTGTTACACATAATAAAATCAAATTTCACTTGTCCCATTTGGATGTCTCCATGTCCATTTCCTGTGTGGCTTTTTCTTGAAAAAGGAGTTCAAGATGAAAAACCCTTCTGCCTCTGCAAACTCAACGAGAGTATTTCCACGCTGGTTTCTGTTGCCGTGACCGAATTTACCTACTGAAGTTTCATTCTGTTGCCGTTGCCCTATTTTTGCATTGAAATCTCCCATAATTATTTTCAAGTGCTGCTTACCTTTATTATTTAGATGACATATTTCCTCATAAAATTCTTCAATTTCTTCTTCAGGATGACTTGTGGTGGGTGCATAAGTTTGAATAATCTGAGCCTGGTATCTTCTCGATAGTTGGATAACGAGTCGTGCAGCTCTGTCAGAGGAACTTTCAACTTCTACAACTTTATCCTTCAGTTTCTTGTTTATTATAAATCCAACACCACTAGTTCTGCCAGTATCTGTCCCATGATAGTAGAAGAGATGTCCACTTTTCAGTTCGATGAGATCTCCTTTTCTCCTTACCTCACTTAGCCCCACGATGTCCCACTTGATCCTTTGTAGTTCCTCTTCCAATTCAAGAAGCCTTGAATCAGAAGATAGGGAGCGTCCATTGTACGTTGCCAAGGTCAGCATCAGATGGCAGCCTAGTCCAGTCCTCCGGGGATTCTTAGCACCCTCTGCCTTCGTGTCGCACTGGCCGCTGCCTTGGCCAGGTACATTCCAGCTGCCGGAGACTGAGGGCCAAGATTTAAGTTGTGGAGTCATTTTGGAGGGGTTTGGCCATAACTTACCACGCTGGCCAAGAGGGTTGGTGAGTGTGGGATAGAATTTCCTCTAATCCTGATGGTATAGTTATACCGCTATTGGCGGTCGTCAGAGCCCCTTTAGTAGGAACAGGATGTACCACGAGAAGGCGGGGTTGACATTTGTCAAGGAGAGGCTGTGATGTTACGCATCACCTGACCTTATATATATATATATATCCCTGTTTAAATAATGAGTTCAGTTCTCCTATACACCAACCTGTCATATGACTTTGACATGAAGATTTACTAGCATAAAATTGACAATTTTAAATCACATTTAGTAGCACAGTGATGTAGGATTATAAATATTAATCTCATTCAATGGAAAATGAAACAGCAAAGCTGTGTAAGTAACTGGTAAGCATTTAGTTATTAAATAGTTTTAATTTGTGAAAAAAGTTTAGAATGTATAATTATTTTTTAATTTTAACATTTACGTTATGCTAATTATTTCCGAAATTAGTTTACCAATGTGCTCATGAAAAGACTGTGACAATTCAGATTTTTCACTTTTGAAAGCTAGTGATTTTCTGTAATGTAAAATTAGAACTACCATTATTGTGTGATTGTGAGTAACCATGCTTGGAAATTTTGCCATGTCTTTCCAAGTATTAATTGGTGCTGAAAAATATAGATAGACTTACCCCCACCCCCACCCCCTCCAAACGACGCTCAGGGTATCATTTTATTAACTGCTCCGAAATGTAGATTTTCCTGCTCCAGAGGCTTGTAAATGTCCTTGAAAAGCACCAAAATGTCACAGGTTCCTGCACTGTGTTGTTCTCTTCGAATCAGGAACCCACAGCTGTCACATTTCTGGTTTTCACACAGTTGTGATTCTGAACTATGATAAGTGAATGCAAGGGTAATTCTTTTGAACTATGATAAGCGAATGTGAGGGAGTGTAAGGTACTAGGATCTCAAACCGGGTTTGCGATCTGCTGAATGCTTGTAGCCCAGGAATTCAGTCTAAAATTTTGGTTGTCCATCGGTGGTCTGTCCTTCTGGTAATACGTCCAGCTCATTCCCATTTCAGATATTTTACTCTGATTGTGATATCTTCCATATATGCAGTGTGTGTGTGTGTGTGTGTGTGTGTGTGTGTGTGTGTGTGTATCACAGCAAAAGCAAAAAAGTGAACAAACAAAAAAAAAAAACCTTTGAACAAATTTGAAATTCCATAGTGCCAGAGGCTGCACAAGAGAAAGATCAAAAAACAATAGTGTAAAACAAAGCAAAATTTTGAATTAAAACAACAAAAAAAAAGATCAGCAATCACCAAATCCATCACCCAAACCAGGTTAGCTTCAAGCGATGAAAAAAATACCGAGCCTAAGAATGCAGAGAAGCATATTAATGACTGACTCCTTGTCGGCTTCATCAAGGGCAAGCAACAAGAAAATCACTCGCTAATCTACTGAGATCAGAGAATTGTGAGTTTCTGCTATTTTAGTTTGCTAAAAAGACCAATTAAATTTAGGGGAATAATGTCAATAAAAGGGATTACTAATAAAACCCCGAACCCAGCAAACTAAAACACATTTGCCCGACCTCACAACAAAAATAATAAAAATGAATAAAGAGAGCCAAACTCCCTTAACACAAATCCAGTTAATAAAAAACCCAACCAATAAATGGTACCAAAGGGATACTTTAAACTTGTCAGAAAAAAAAAAAAACTACCAGCCAAAAAATCACCCCGTAGATGTAGCAGTAAGTGCATTGTTGTTTTCAGGCATGGTAGGGATGTACTGTTTGCTCCTGCTAATTAATTTTTCTTTCAGGAATTATTTTAATTTGGGGGGGGGCTGTTCTCACCACTTTAAAGCAGGCTATGAGCTTAGGATTAGTATCTTCCTTCATTCGAACCTTCTGTTGCATTTCCTTTATTTTTTTTTGTATTGTTAGAAGTCATTTTGACGGTAGACACTATAATTCGTGCATGAATACTAGTATTTAAAAGAAATCCATCTTGTTGCACGATTATATTTATTCAGCTAAAAAATGAAATCTATATACAGTTTAAAAACACATGCGCACTTTCGGTGTCACATTGACACCTTCATCAGATGTAATTTCACCATGTGGCTACATGCTGGTCTTAAGTACGTGGAGTAGATGCATCATGGGAAAGGTAATGTCAATGTCACATGATATACCAGATAACGAGACAATCAAAAAAGGCATAGTTAGCCAATGATCACTTAACAGAAGCAATTGCTATTGTGCTGTCCTTCCCAACAAGATTGCTCCAAGGTTCAGGTAAAACATAAGGATAATAGTCATTACAGCAACGTGTATTATAAGCCGAAATATAGAGGCTTTCTGCAAATAACAAGGAATAAACAGAGTTAGGTGTGTTTATGATTTTAGCGTTGTCCCAGTCTGGGATGGAATTTCCAGCACTTATGGTTCTTGCAAAAGAGGTGCTTTGGTGATTCATTTTTAGATCATATCTGTGTTCATTTAATCTCAAATCCAAATTTCTTTTGGTAGAACCCACATAATGATTGTTTAGTTCACCAGAGATAGTGTCGAGCATAAGGGATAACATACACACCCCATTTTTTCCCTTTGTCAATTTTGTCACGATCATTGCGGATAATGGTATATAGATTGCATGATCGTATTCCAAACTGTATTTTATGACGAGAACATATGTTGGTAAGGAGGTTTACAATATGAGGATTAAAATCAACAGATCCAACATAATTTTTAGGCACTTGCTCACTAATTAAAGCAGTTGACATAGAAAGCCGTACTTTGTTGTGCACTCCCTTAACAACGTTGTCCGGGTAACCATGGTTTTTAGCGAGGGATGATATCCATTGTAGTTCTTGAGCTCTGGCGAAATGGCTAGAAGAATGTGAATATGCTCTTCTAAATAGGAAGTGCATAGCAGAAATTTTATGCTGAAAAATGTGAGCAGAATTGTACGGAATTAGAGTGGGTGCGGAAGTAGGTTTTCGATAAAAGGCAAAAGACAGGGAATTGTCAGAAGGGGTACGAGTAATTTGAAAGTCAAGATAAGGCAAGACGAAATTATTTTCAAGTTCTATCGTGAGTTTGATGGAGGGGTATTGAGCAGACATAGCGTTGACAAACTGCTGTAACTGATTTATGGTATATGGCCAAATTACCAAGATGTCATCAACGTAACGGATATAGAAACTAGGTTTTTGTGGGAATTCTTGTATGACTTTATTTTCAATATGCTGTAGAAGAATTTCTGCTAAGACTGCGGATAAAGGTGAACCCATGGCTGTCCCGTCGGTTTGTTGGTAAAATATGTTCTGAAATTTGAAAAATGAACGCTTTTTAATGAGATAAAGAGCATTCATTATGAAAGCAATACTTCCACACCCACTCTAATTCCGTACAATTCTGCTCACATTTTTCAGCATAAAATTTCTGCTCTGCACTTCCTATTTAGAAGAGCATATTCACATTCTTCTAGCCATTTCGCCAGAGCTCAAGAACTACAATGGATATCATCCCTCGCTAAAAACCATGGTTACCCGGACAACGTTGTTAAGGGAGTGCACAATAAAGTACGTTTTTCTATGTCAACTGCTTTAATTAGTGAGCAAGTGCCTAAAAAGTATGTTGGATCTGTTGATTTTAATCCACATATTGTAAACCTCCTTACCAACATATGTTCTCGTCATAAAATACAATTTGGAATACGATCATGCAATCTATATACCATTATCCGCAATGATCGTGACAAAATTGACAAAGGGAAAAAATGGGGTGTGTATGTTATTCCTATGCTCGACACTGTCTCTGGTGAACTAAACAATCATTATGTGGGTTCTACCAAAAGAAATTTGGATTTGAGATTAAATGAACACAGATATGATCTAAAAATGAATCACCAAAGCACCTCTTTTGCAAGAACCATAAGTGCTGGAAATTCCATCCCAGACTGGGACAACGCTAAAATCATAAACACACCTAACTCTGTTTATTCCTTGTTATTTGCAGAAAGCCTCTATATTTCGGCTTATAACACACGTTGCTGTAATGACTATTATCCTTATGTTTTACCTGAACCTTGGAGCAATCTTGTTGGGAAAGACAGCACAATAGCAATTGCTTCTGTTAAGTGATCATTGGCTAACTATGCCTTTTTTTGATTGTCTTGTTATCTGGTATATCATGTGACATTGACATATTACCTTTCCCATGATGCATCTACTCCACGTACTTAAGACCAGCATTTAGCCACATGGTGAAATTACATCTGATGAAGGTATCAATGTGACACCGAAAGTTCTCATGTGTTTTCAAACTGTATATAGATTTCATTTTTTAGCTGAATAAATATCATCGTGCAACAAGACGGATTTCTTTTAAATACTAGACGTCATTTTAGTGGTTCTGGGCCTTCATGTGGGCCAAATGATAAAAGAAGTTTGTTGTAAATACACTGGCTGAAAGTGAAAAAAGAACAAGGAGACTTCTGATACCAACGAAATTTATACAGCATAATAACTGAATACAGAGGATAATGTGATCAAAACATTATGGCAAAATACAGCTGTATTTGCTGGTAAACTGAAAAATAACATTTCCATGTAACATGGTTAGTACGAGGTTGAACCACCATGAACTGCGTCACACTGTGCAATTCTGGCATGGAGTCTGTCGTACAGATGTTGGATGTAAGTTAGAGGTATTGAGTTCCAAGCATCCTCAATCTTGACGCGCAAATCGGGGGATGTTCTTGGCTGGCCGTGTAGACCGGATAAGTTGTTGTCCCATAAAATACCACACGTGCTCAATGGGGGACAAATCCGGTGAACATGCAGACCATGGAAGTTGTCTCACACCCTGAAGTGCATGTGCCGTTTATGGGCGTGTGTTATCTTGCTGGAAAACACCATGATGGACCGACCTTACAAATGGCACAACAATGATCTGAATGATGTTGATGTAGGAGGTGCTGTGTAACGTACCCGGTAGAAACACTAGTTGTGTACGGGAGTGATAGCTGATCGCTCCCCACACCAGGAGACCAGGTGTAGGCCCTGTGTGTCACTGGCAATGCAAGAAGGGTGGGGACGCTCCCCTGTGCATCTGCGAACACGCATACGGCCATCGGTGGCTCCCAAGCAGAATCTGAATCTGCTTTCATCGCTGAACACGACAGATCGCCATTGCGTTCTCCAGTGCAGGCGTTAGCGACACCACTGCAGTCGTTCCTGATGGTGGCTGGAGTCGGAGGTACACATGCCAGAGGCACACGTGCACATAGTCCTGCATCCAGTAGACGGTTGCGGATTGTTCGCACAGTCACGTCGGCTGCAACGGCAGCTCGGATTTTCGTCACAGTGGATGTTCTGCTTGACAACGCCGCTCTTCTTATGCGTCGATCGGTCCGCTCATCAGTCAGTCTGTGACTCCCGGTTCCACGTCTTCTCGTGTGGCAATGTTCCTCGGACCATCCACGCCACCATTGTACCACCACCGATACTTCCCGTCCAATTCGCTCCGCGTTACTACCCACCCGGCCTCACCGAGTCCGACTAGACGACCTCGCTCAAAGTCAGACTGCTGAAATCGTACAAGTCTTCCATGTCCAGGCATTGCAGCTTCTTCAGGGGTCTTCGCACGTGTCTCCTTTTCCTAAATTTGGCTGTTGCTGTACGCTGACGACTGATTACATTCGCTTCGCCGTACTCCTTAAATACCACTGACGATAATTTGCATATTATGCCATGCTGTGGCGTAAGCGCTCACTGGTTGGTCCCGAAATTAACATCACACCTACGTCAACTCAACCTCATTACCAAATGTAAATTTCATGATAGTCTGCCAATTCCTTCTTGGTGTTCTTTTTTCACTTTCTGCCGGTGTATATTGCTGGTTATTGCCAAGCAAGACACAATGTTATCCCTTTGAAATGTAAGTAAGTCTTTTTATATATTATAGGATTTGTGAGTTTGCACTAAGATTAATTTTTTTATATTTTTTTGTGTATTTTGGGCTTAAAAATTGCTTTACTGGTGCTTGAAGCCATGCCCTTTGGTATATATTTTATTTTAATTTAATTTTATTTTGCAGAATATTTTTTTTAAGTTTTTAGCTGTGGGTATTAGGGACTTTACTTTGCAACTATGTGACATGCAACTTAGGTTTCTTGTTCACTCTTGGAGTTACAACTGTACTTTGCTCCTTGGGATTTATGTAACTCCTTTTCCTAAATTTGGCTGTTGCTTACTTTTCAATTTAGTTGGTTGCATTTTCTGGTTTTAATTTTTGTTTATGATTATTTAAAAAAAAATTTGGTACTCACTGGTTATTTTTTGGCTGGTAGTTTGTCTTTTTTTTTTTTTTTTTTTGTGGCAAGTTTAAAGTATCCCTTTGGTACCATTTATTGGTTGGATTTTTTATTAACTGGATTTGTGTTAAGGGAGTTTGGCTCCCTTTATTCATTTTTGTTGTGAGGTCGGGCAAATGTGTTTTAGTTTGCTGGGTTCGGGTTTTTATTAGTAATCCCTTTTATTGACATTATTCCCCTAAATTTAATTGGTCCTTTTAGCAAACTAAAATAGCAGAAACCTAAATTCTCTGGTCTCAGTAGATTAGTGAGTGATTTTCTTGTTGCTTGCCCTTGACGAAGCTGACAAGGAGTCAGTCATTAATATGCTTCCCTGCATTCTTGGGCTCGGTATTTTTTCATCGCTTGAAGCCTGGTTCGGGTGATGGATTTGGTGATTGCTGATCTTTTTTTTTTTTTTTTTTTTTTTTTAATTCAAAATTTTGCTTTGTTTTACACTATATATATATATTCAGGAGTGGCTACAGCACAATAGATCATATCCACGTACTGAGAGAACTAATTGAAAGAGCGAGGGAATATGATCTTCCATTGTGCATGGCTTTTATCGATTATGAAAAAGCCTTTGATTCGGTGAAACCATCAGCAGTTGCAATGGCTCTGAAATCCTGCGGTATTGAAGATGCATACATTAATATTATTAATAACATCTATGAAAATGCAAGTGCAAAGATTCGGCTGTTTGAAAATACAACACACATAAAAATTGGAAAAGGAGTGAGACAAGGTGACACCATATCTCCGAAGCTCTTTAATGCCACATTGGAAAATGTCTTTCAATCACTGAACTGGGAAAACAAAGGGATAAAGATTAATGGAGATTATCTAACCCACCTTCGTTTTGCTGATGACATAGTCATTTTTGCAACTACCCCATCAGAGCTACAGAGTATGATCCAGGAACTTGCTGACAAGAGTAAACAAGTGGGATTAAAAATGAACTTTCAGAAGACAAAAGTGTTGTACAATGCTTTTACAAGAAATGAAGATTTATCGATTGATGGAGAAAAGCTGGAGATAACAGACATGTACGTTTATCTTGGACAGCAGATATCAAGTGAGGGTCACATTGGTGAAGAAATTAATCGGCGTACAAAACTTGCCTGGAGAGCTTTTGGAAGAAACAGCATAATTTTCAAGAGCAATATGCCATTATGTCTTAAAAGAAAAGTGTTTGATCAATGCATCCTTCCAGTGCTTACGTATGGTGCAGAGACGTGGACCTTAGCTAAAAGAGACATACAAAGGCTGCAGACAACTCAAAGGGGCATGGAGAGGTGCATGCTTGGTGTAACCAGGAGAGATAAGAAGAACACATGGATCCGAAAAATGACAAGAGTGGAAGACATCATGATCAGAGTTAAATCCCTGAAATGGCAATGGGCTGGACATACTGCCAGAAGTACAGACCATCGATGGACAGCCGAAATTTTAGATTGGATTCCAAGGGACAGGAAAAGGCCCAGAAGAAGACCACATGGAAGATGGGTGGATGAAATTCGAAAGTATGCGGGAGTGACATGGAGGAGACTGGCACAAGACAGACCGTTGTGGAAGAAACTTGGGGAGACCTTCGTCCAGCAGTGGGTTGACAATGATGATGATATATATATAAAAGAGATACATTATACATCTGTAGTTCTGTGTAAGAGCCAGAATTCCAAATGTAAGTAAAACCAGATATGCATTTTATAAGTCAAAATGGATAAAAGGTGAAATTTTGGCATATAAACTGTACTTGCAACTTGATGATGCTGTTGGCTTTGAGTAATACTAATGACAATTAAGTTTCTGCTGTCAAGTGTTACTTTTTTTCTAGTGTTTTCCTTGTGTTTCTCTGCAACTTATGACCATATTCCATAGTGACCAAAGGGATGTTTGCTTTCAATTTCTTATATATTTTTTTCTTCAGTTAGTTTGACTTTAATGAAAAGTATTTTGCTTTTAACTGTTTGTTAAATGTGTACACATTGTGTCTTTGATGAGGAAACCTGAAATCTTGTGGAACAAAAATGCCTCACCAAGGTATGCCCCATGTTTAGATATAACTATAATTGAACTTTTTGACTGTTTGTTACAATTTATTTTAGTGTGTGTGATTTCTTATTTGGCACGAATATAGTCTTGACATTTTTTTTATGAGTCCTTAAAAAGTCCTTGATTTTTTTTTGGGGGGGGGGGTGTGAGCTATGTGTTCAGTTGCTGCTGTTAATCTGCGATTCCCAGCATCGCACGGGGCTCCAAAAAGCAACCTGCCAGGTGGTTTGGCAGTTTGTCGTATGAGAGTCTGGAGAATTTTGAGGCCGCTGTGGTGTAGTGGAAGTGTGTCCGGCGCTTAACCGGAAGACCTTGGGTTTGATTCCCTGTGACGGCCGATGAGAATTTTTCCGTGTCTCACTTAGAAACGTGGAAAGAGTGACGACTTTTATTTGATGTTCCTAATCCACGTCAACTGTGTATTTATTTTATTCAAAAGTGAGAATCTGTTATAATTTATAAATGGCCTTTAGAAAATTATTTGAAACAGTTATATGCAATAAATTTCTATGTAAAGAAATTTATTTTTCTCAGGTGAAGATAGAAAGTATGACTTGTTCCTAGCGTACATGTACCTCAGGAATATTTTTTAAGGCTGTAAATTCAAAGAATAGACTGCATATACTCACAAAGTACTGTGCATAAGCTGTAAATAACAAAGCCATGCAATTTGGAAAGAATATATTGCTGTAAATGGAGCAGAGGAGGGGGAGGGGGTTGTACTCTTAATTCCAAGTGAGCACATATAATTGAGTTGTAATTGTTATAAATCAGTTATGTATTTTTTAAGTTTCCAACAATGTCCAAGTGGTGTGTGCAGATTTTAAATGGGTTTATGTTGGAGCCTACAACAGTAGTAATGGCATTAAGTCATTCCTTTTTGCAAGTTTATTTCTCATTCTTTGTTCCAGAGTGAAAATCTCTACTTTCGTTTAATGATAATTCACTTTCCACTACTGGCTCTCATTACACTCACTGAACAAAACAACTGTGCAACTATTTAGTAACTTATATGATAATTGCATAATGAATATCATAGCTGCTGTGTATTATCTTAAGGAGGATTTAGCACAGTTGCTCACAATTGTATTTTGCAAGATTTCATTGACAAAATATGCAGTGTACAATTCTTGGCACGTGTATGTATACTATTAAGTTTTGAAGAGTTTCATTTTGCTATATCTGAGTGTGACTGAAAGATAAAATTGTGTGTGAAGTATGTTGTGCCTAACTGCCTATGCAAAATGTGCAGGCAGCTTCTAAAACAGACCATTACATATTTTAGTAACTTCAATAATGGGAGTGTCTTGTAAAAGCAAACAGGACTGGGGCTAAAGCCAAGGTTTGTACTGCTGAAATTTTAGGTTTTATTTTCTTTTTTTCAATACTGTTAGGACGAAACAAATTGGTGAAGATACGTAATCCATGCTAGAGCTTCTGAAATTGCTTTACTAAGTGCACAAAACTTTACTTGATAAAAACTTCTTACCCTAAGGGTTAAATGAATAATTTGTATTAAATCTCATTTTTTAGGGTTTTGCATTTTTGTTCTACATTGAGTAAGTTTATATTGTGAATTATTATGTGATGTGTTAATTTTTTTGCCTGTTCAAAAAAAGTAAGTTTTCCTCCCTTCCCTCAGTGTTTTGTGTAATGAAGAGTGATAAAAATGTTATTCTTCTTCCATGGTAGAAAGGAATTCTCAAGTCAAGCTTATGGTTGAAAACCTCTTGCCTGAGTCAATCACCGCAAAGAGTAATTGATAGCCATGCTTAAAATGTAGGTGGGTTGATGCAAATGTAATCATTATCAAGGGGTTGATGCCCATCAAAAATGTGTTTGTCATACAAGGAAGAAATAAGTTAATGCAAAAAAAAGAAAAAAGAAAAAAAAACTTGCCTATATTTTATTGAACATTTTAAAACAAAATAAGATAGCATTAGCTTTGCTACTAGTATAGTAGAAAGCAAAAAGAATAGTGGTTTAACTTGAATTGCCTATGTGAGTGAATTTTGCCGAAATAGAATATTAGTCTTCCTTCATGACATTGGAATCAGCAGGCTTTTTGCAGGAAAGATGAGAATTTACAATTTTATATAAACATTTAATGATTTCACCTTTTTTATTATATATAGTCTTTGTGTGCAGAAAAAGTAATTCTGGTGCTTGTTATAATAACTGTAAAAACTAAAGTGCAGTGCAATGACAGATTGTTTTGTTACAGAAATGCTGCAAGTTCCTTGTGCAAAGGGTATTTTTTAGTCTAAGTAAATTTTAAAGATACAAAGGTTTTCGTAGGAAAATGTTTCTTAAACTTTAGCTGTCATAACCAGAATGGAGTGAAGAAAGCCTTATTGAGATTACTTATATTTCAAAATTTCTTGAAGTTTAAAAACATTATAGTAAAAACCCATTAAAAGATTCCTTTTGATTTTCTAAAAAATTTCTCTTCTTAATTGATTCTGTGTGAGTGCAAATATTTAGCATCTTACAACGAAATTAAGAAAAAATCATTGATGTAATTAAGGGAAAGTTTTTCAATTATGTATTAAATGTGAATTTTGTAATTTCTGATATTAGTTGTTAAAACAGTTATATAAAAAAGAAACAATGCCTCTAAAGTTCATTCAAGGCAAACTTGTAATCCGACAACCTACCAGTAACTGTATGCTGTTATTGTGAATTGTGCACATCTGTTTCTACCATGTAGTATAAATACATGTATGCTTCAAGTACAGTCAAACAGAAAGTTTTTTTTTTTTTTTTACAAATAACTTCCTATTTTATTATGAACTATATAATGCAAATTTCTATCTAATGAACATTTTTGGGAAAGTTTGAAACTTCTAAAAATTACTTCCATTTAATGAAGCTAATTTCTATTTTGCAAAGTTTGTATTTTTAGAATCCCCATGCTTGGAGTAGTTTTATCTGAGATTCACAAGTAACTTCCCATTTCCCACTCTTTTTTTTTTTTTTTTTTTTTTTTTTTTTGTCCCTTCATTCACAAGTTCTTCATTGCTAACAAAACTTGTTCTTCCACAATTGTTGAAGGTATTGTGGGAGGGAAGAATTTGTACTTGATGATCACAAACACTCAAGGAGCTAATACAGCTTCTCCTTTTTTTCCTTTTTTTTTACTGAACATGTAAGAAGTTGTCAAACAACAAGTAGGGCCAGTTAAGGTCTGCAGTAAGGGATGCAAAATTTGGTAACAAAAGAAAGGATTGACATGTACCACTCATTCTCTGGGGGTTACATAGTTACCCTTAGGTTTCAGGAAAATATTAGCAAATTTCATAGAATTCTTGTCTCTCTAAATACTGGACAGTTAAGACATCACTTTATTTAGATGTTTCTTAGGTATTTTTTCTTTCATGCAGACAAGTCTGGCCTTTAAATGACCACTAGAGCATCACTTCAGCTTTGTTGTTGGAAAAGGAATGCACTTTATATTGTTGTGAGGCGTGAGCTCATTGTTCTTGTGATATAACACATTTAATGTTCTTGAACTTTAATTGCAGCCCTTAAAGTAAACCTGAAATATTGGGTTTATAGTTTTGGTATGGTTGTGTATCGAACCTTTTTCTCTGACATAGTTTTTTTTTAAATTGGGCATTTAACAACCACCACGAGCAACTCAGTTGGCTATAAGCAGTTGCCCGTCCCTAATTTAGGGTCACTGGTTCTATACTCTGAGTCAACCTAAGAGTGAACCACTATGAAGGGTACGAAACAGCTACCTCCGCTACAAAAAATAGTCTCTGGCATTTAGAGCAAAAAGCATCAGAATTATTGCTTAGAATCCATTTTTGTTTGCTCAACAGTTTATCAGACAAAATTGCTATAAATAAAAAAAAAAAAAACTAAAAGTTAGAGCGCTTTTAGAAATAAATTTGTTCTGAGAAGTTGCTGAATCAAGAGCTTTGCACTTTCGGCTATTTCTGCTCACTTGGGATACAACTCTGACAGGGGGAAAGGGTGGAAGATCTCTCCCAACATTAACAACACAGAGGCAATAAATTGACAATCGGGGAAACTCGAAGGCAGTAGGGGAAGCAGTTCGGCCTCCACCAGACCCGACTGCTTGTGAGATGTGTGGGGGGTGGGGGGATCAGAAAGGAAACAGTAGAGGAGCACATTAACGCTGATGGATACCGTTCTTGTGTTCCATGGCGAGATGTGATAAGGCTCTACCGCCTTTCCCAGTAGTACACTTTTTTGGAGTATAGGTAAGAGAGAGGTGTCATTCCATGTGAAATCAACCAGCAAAAATAGCATTTTCAACCTGACCATTTTTGATTTTCATGAAACTTGGTATATTTGTAGAATTCATCAATATAAACATATATTAATTTTTTTCAGAATTTTTAATGCATGAATTTTTGAGTTATTGATTTTTGAAATATCAAAAAATCCCTAAAATTTCATCACCTGAGCAAACACTTTAACTGTCAATTACTCAGGTTCTAGTAGAGCTAGGGTCATAAATTATGGCTCATGTTAAAGATCTTGACTTGGGCTTTCATTTGATATGCCACATGACACTATTAAAAAATTTAATGTCAATTTTGAAATTAAAATATTAAACGTGTTTTTTTTAAATCTGAAAAAAATATGTTTAACAAACATTATTTTTCTACATATTCTGAAAGTTTCATAATGGGATTACTATGGGATCACTATAAAAAAATAAATAACACAGAAGGACGTTACTAAACGCACCATCAGTGACTGGGGAATTGTTTATTTTGTCTGTCTAAAATGTTATCCCTGGTCTTACAAACACTGCAAATGTTAATGAATTAATTATAATTAGTTAAAAAGTTAATATATATCCATAAGGATAACAAATTGTGTTTCTTTCCTAGGTTTTAAAGTAAAAGCAAAGTAAAAGATGGATGCCAACAGACCATCCACATCAAAAGTTTCAAGTGTGGTTTACAATGTTGCAACCCCCTTGAAAAACCAAACCATAAATATAACAAAAAAAATCTTCGACCAGTTTCCAAGAATCTATTGCTACAGAACTAGTTGCTCAAAACTGGAGACAATATCTGCGACAGTTGTCGTAAAGCAATCCAGAAATTTCACTCTGAAGCTGCTGAACATTCCTCTTCACCTTCTGACAGCTATAATGAACAAGAAGCCGAAGGCCATGCTGTTCCATCTGAAAACATTGAAGTATCAACTCCTGAAAAGAGCATGCTATAGAAGCATTTAACAGAAAAGTTTACAATGTCTGGATGAAACACCAATCAAGTTATTGTGTCTTTAAGACATCTCAAAGACACAATAACAGAAAATCAATACATAGTAATTTGTGACTTTGCTGAAAATTATTCTTTTGTATTGCAAGATGCAGCTCAGGGTTTTCACTGGAACAATGCCTAAGCAACCCTGCATCCTATAAGTTATATACTATCGAGATGAGAAAACTCAGAACCTAGGTCATGTAAGTTTTGTGATTATATCTGACTGCCTAATTCACAACAGTATAGCTGTCCATCTGTTTCGGCGTTACCTAATTAATTTCATGGTCACGTTTTTCTCAAAAACCTGAAAAGATATTTTATTTTTCAGATGGAGCAGCTTCACAATACAAAAACAAGTCAAACTTCCTCAGCTTGTGCTACCACAAGACTGACTTTAATATAAAAGCAGAATGGAATTTTTTTGCAACAGCACATGGCAAAAATGCATGTGATGGGATAGGGGGGTACTGTGAAGTGATTAGCTGCAAAGGCAAGTTTAAAACTTTTTTATAATAATCAAATTATGACCCCACGCCAACTCTTTGAATGGGCCACTGCTAATATTGCCTCCATTCACTTTTGGTTTGCAACAACAGAAAATTACAAAGAGGAGGAAATTATCCTTAAAAGTAGAATAACTTCTGTTAAATCAATAAGTGGTACTCAGAAACTCCATTGTTTCATTCCTGCAGGAAAACACAAATTACTAGTCAAAACTTACTCACTTTCTGAGCATTTTAAGAAGAAATATGTGCAACAGATGATGGGGAAGAGAACATTAGTAGTTTTGAAAATATGGTAGGTTTTGTGATTAGTAAGTACTCAGAGCACTGGTGGTTGGGATGTGTACTTGGTGTGAATGAGGACACAGAAGAGGTAAAGTGAGCTTCCTGGAGCCGCATGGTCCATCTCCATCATACAAATATCCTCAATCACCGGATATACTGTTGATTCATAAATCTGATGTTTTGTTAACAGTTAACCCAACAACACAACAGCTACTGGGAGAGTATATAATTTAACAATGACTGAGACAAAGAAGGCAAATCAAGCACTGGCATACAAGTGCGGCAAAATTTAAAAGAAAGGAAAAAAGCAGGATACATATAGAAGATAAAATAATTTTGTAAGTGTAAATATGCACACAGAACCTTATGCTGAATTATGAAATGAATTGCTTTGGGCCACAGTTTCAAATTACTTAGATGTTTATTTTCATTCTTTAACATTCACAATGTTTAAAAGAACAAGTATGACATTTTACACAAACGGTGAAACCACATAAAGAATACCCTTCCAGTCATGGGTGGAACCGGTAAGTACATCTGGCACATTTCAATTGCATTGTTCTACATTATTTTTTTTTATAGTGATCCCATTATGAAACTTTCAGGATATGTAGAAAAATAATGTTCGTTAAACATATATTTTTTTCAGATTAAAAAAAACATGTTTTTTAATATTTCAATTCTAAAATTTACATTAATTTTTTTAAATAGTGTCATGTAAATGATAGCCCAATTCAAGATCTGTAAAATGAGCCATAATTCATGACCCTAGCTGTACTAGAACCCGAGTAATTGGCGGTTAAAGTTTGCTCAAATGATGAAATTTCAGGGAAATTTCAAAAATCAATAACTCAAAAACGGGTGCATTAAAAATTCTGAAAAAAATCATGTGTGTTTATATTGATGAATACTACAATTATACCAAGTTTCATAAAAATAAAAAAATGTTGGGTTGTGAGCCTTGTTGATTTAACATGGAATGATGACCCAGAGAGAGCTAGTGCCTTAAGACAGCCACAATGTCCATGCCTTGCCGGGATTAGAACCCAGACCTTTCTCGAACGAATAGTCAGCCAGCGCTTCTACCACTGTGGTGACTTAAGTATTATTTGTGTTTTCTATTGGTTTGAGGTTCAGGACAGTGAAGGAAAAACAAGTAAAGCCTTCTATTAAACGAAACTTAAGAATATCTATGTAAAGCCATCAAGTTTAACTATCCTACAACTTTCTTTTATGGACGTTTCACTGCATTTATTCTAATGATCTGTCTTATGTGCATCCAGGTTGATTCTGTAGCATCCTCTTTGCAGGTAGAAATTTGTAATCTAAGTAGGCAAGCAAAGTGTTTGTGCCTACAATGTGAGGGACAGGTTGGGGATTTTAGTTACATTGATCTAATTTTTTTACAATTCGTATATTAAAAAACTTGTGCATTTTTACTTCTCGTAATTGAGGGGAAAAAAATGTTGCTGAAATCTGATGTTTTAGCGATTAAGAACCGTGAGCGTTTTCCAGTCAAAAATGGTATAAGGGGCTGATCATTAATACTATTTGCAGAATTCATGTTCCCCTTTTCTGAACTAATTTTATTTTCATGTGGCTGTAAAAAGACTTTTGCAATTTAACAATGTTGCTGCATAAGTTTTGTAACTGCAAAAACAAAGTGACTTCCAGATTTCAACAGAAATACCCATTTGGCCTTCCCCAAACATGATTTGACTATTTTCATGGTGGCGTGTGTGGTTTGTTTTTGCCTTAATTCAAAGACTATTATAGTTATCAAGACAAAATTTAATACTGAGGGCTTTTGTGATACCGTGATGGGGAGGAAGTGGCCGAGCTTTTAAGTGGAAAGCTGTTTTGTGCTGCCCTGGTTGCACAATGGTGGTCTAAGCGATGGCTTATGACCATTCATCCGAGAAGGGTCCGGGTTCGAAAACCCGATTAGGCATGGATGTTGTGTTTGTTTTTACGGCACCAGCTATCTCCTTTCCCCGGAATCAGTGACTTTAAATTAGGGACGGGCGACTGCTTATAGCCCGTTGAGGTGCTCACAGTGGTCGTTAAACCTTCAATTTAAAACAAAAAACAACAAAAAAACCCTTTTGTTAAGAAAGAAAAGTCAAAACTTTTATAAAGATGACCACTGGACCACACAGTAGCCGCCCCGGTGGCGCAGTGGTCTAAGCAATGGCCTCTGAACATTCGTCCGAACGGGGTTCGAATCCCGGTAAGGCATGGATGTTGTGTTTGTCTTACGGCACGGGCTCTCTCCCTTCCCTGGAACCAGTGACCCTAAATTAGGGACGGGCGACTGCTTATAGTCCATTGAGTTGCTCACGGTGGTCGTTAAACCTTCAATAAAAAACAAAAACAAAAAACACAGTACTTTACATGTTACATATGGTTAGTTTGTTGCATGTGGTGTGGAATCTGCTGTTGCACAGTCAGTTTCTACTGTTATTTCCCTTTAAGACAGTCCAAATATGGAGGAAATCTATTCCTGTGCCTCGTAAAACACGTTTACCAATGACATTTCACTCATACAGTAAGTCTTGTGATTACCTCTTAAACTATTTTAATGGGGGGGGGTTAAGGGAAAGATGGGGAGAGATCTCAGGTTGTCGACTTCAAGTCTGGATGCAGTGTCCGAGTAGAGAGTAATTGCACGTTTAGCTGCAGCCACGTGCCTTTACTGTCTCCTTGGACACATGTTTTAGCTAAAAAAAATAATTAATTATAAATTGTTATTTTTGAGGTCCTTTACCATCACTGGGCAGCCTGGGCTTAGTTGGAATCTCTGTAAATCCGCCCTTGCCAAAAACGTTTGTGCTGTTAATAAACAGTAAATTCATGCACATGGCACTTGTCTGTTCTTTTCAGTCTGCAGTGCCATTGTTCACCTAGCGACGCAATTTTGAACTAATTTTTACCCCCAGATAAGTAGTTTCCTATGTATACATGTAAAGCTCCCCCCCCTTCCAATGATCTTACAATAATCTCCAAATAAATAAGTTTTTCGTTTAAGCTGTAAAAATTCTAACCTTTGACTGAATATCATTATTTATTTTAAATCAATGACTAGTCAACAAAAAAAAGAAAAGAAAAAAAAAAGAAAGATGACACCAAATTTTTGGGTGTAAGTAAGCACGTCTTTTGAATCCATTCTGATGCAAATTAAATTTATCAAAGCTATTCAAAGTCAATAGAACCAGTATGGAAAACAATAGTATCTAACAGAAGAAAGAAGTTTTGTAATCGGGTTTTTAATCCCTCAGATATTGCTGTAAACTGAATCGTGAGCTTACGCCCTCTGGTTGAAGACTTGTGCGTTAAGAAAAATATGAATTTATATGAGAAACATTTCGCATCGGAAATGCTCTCCAACACCGAAAGAATTTTTCAAATAGAACTCTTAGAAACAGCGATATCAACAAAACTAAAATGTGACTTTTTACGTCTCTTGGTGGGAAAACCATGCATTATTTTAGGAAGAAAGTATTCTCAAAAGGTTTCTCAATACGAGCGGTACGGTCCAAAAAAAAAATTTAGTCGAGTTTTCAGGAGTGCGGATTTTGCTACAAATACATCAGAAGCAAAAATTAACACTTATGCCCCCTGGTGGCCAAACCATTCTTTACAAAACATTAGAAATTATATGATTATATGAAAAAAAAATTCCTTCAGGTGTTGCGTGCAATACAGGGAATAAAATTCAAATCGGAGTTTTAAAAGCAGGAATAACGCAGAAAGCGCAATTTGCGGAAAGTCTATGATTTACTTGAAAATTTTGAATTTTTAGGAAAAACATTTCGCATCGGAAACATTATCCAACAAAGAAGGAATTTTTCAAATCTGACTCCTAGAAGTAGAGATAGACATAAATAAGATATACATCCACGCCACCTGGTGTAGAAACCATGCATTATTTCAAGAAGAAAATTTTCCTAAAAGGTTTGTCGACATGAGTAGTATCTGGCAACAAACGACTTTTTTTGCAATCGAGATTTTAGAAGCTCATATTTTGCTGCAAATACGTCAGAAGCGGAAATTAAGACTTACACCACCTGGTGGCCAAACCATTTTTTACAAAAATTAGAAATTACGTGCAAAGGATTTTCCATCCGGAGCTGTATTCGATGCAGAGAGAATTTTTCAATTCGGAGATTTAGTAGAGATATAGGGTAAAAGCAATTTACCTTTACGCCCCCTAGCGGAAAGTCTACGAATTACTTTAAAATTTTGAAATTACAGACGAACTCTGTTAAGACAAGCTGTTCTGGATCGAACAAATTGCTTGTTATAGCCATTACTCGTATATCTGGGAAAGACCCAAAATATCAAGGGAATCATTCAAAAAATAAATTTAGTTATCAAATATAGTACATACAATGTTGAAATACATAGTACTTACGTTTAGTTGAAATTACTGTACCATATTTCAGTTAGTTGTGGAATTCTTGAAAAATGCATACGTACAGTACTACGTACACACAGAACTATATGTACCATTATGCATACTGCAGTACATATGTAAGTACGTATGATGTGATGCAGATTAAGTTGAAATTCTTGAATAACGAACATGTAAACTACATACGTACTGTATGAAATACAATATGTACTATACAGTATTCGTCAAGAGAACTGCAATTGTTAAAGGTGCTTAAATCTCTACTTTTTAACCATTCTGATAAGGGGAGATCATCATCATCAATCACTTCAGTGCTTTCTACTAAAGTCTCCTTCAGAAGACCAGCCTTCATAACAATTTTTAATGGTTGTCGGAGTGACACTATCCCAAGCTTCTCTCATAAGACGACAGCATCGAATACGGAAATCTTAATTTCTAGCTTCTTCTCCATTTTCTGGATTAATTGTACGGTTAGAAATCGCCGAAAATGGCACTTAAAACTCCTAATAATCCCTTGGTCCATAGGCTGTAGAATTGATAATGTGTTTGGTGGTAGGAACACAAGTTTGATAAGTTTTCTACTTTGGGATGTGCTAGGCAGTTGTCTATTAACAGCAAAATGTTTGTTTTTCTTTCATAGTTCACGATCCCATTTATGAAGTTCTCCCGTAAAGATATCTGATGTCCTCCACGCCTTTCTGTTTGCTTTTTAATCAACCGGGAGATGCTGAACATTATTAAAACGTCGAGGCTTTAACGATTTGCCAATCGCCAATAATTTTCTTTTTTCATTTCTTGCCATGTTCGCACAAATTATAATGGTTAGCCGACCCTTTGCCAATTTACCTCCAACGCATTTCTCGCCTTTAAAAATTTGTCATGTCAGGGGTTACCTTGTAAAAAATGCCCGTTTAATCAGCATTGAATATGTTCTGCTCACTGTATTCAGAAATGAAGCTGGGCCAGACGCTTTTTAGCCATTGACTTACAGATTCCATATTCGCAGACACTGATTCCCCTGACATTTTTGCGTAAACAATATTGTGTCTGTTCTTGAAGTGATCAAGCCACCCATTACTGCATATAAAATTCTCGTGACCGAACTGTACTGCAAATTTTTCCGCTTGCACTTTTAAAATCGGTCCATTGATAGGAAAACCAGCATCACGTTGAACTTTAAACCAACAGAGTAAAGCTTCATCGATATTTTTTTTTACACTTTTTCATTTTTTTGCAATCTGTAAAATTGTTTTCAAATGCTGATGGAAGCCCATACTTTTTGCAAACAGCTGAATTTTTCTCGCCGTCTTGCACTTCCTGAATAATATCCATTTTCTCCCTGATGGAGAGAGCCTTTCTTTTAACACCAACCATTTTGCTCACAATATCACACTTAATAAAAAAAGGGAGAGGGAAAGCATAAGTGATGTCGCAAGAGTATAGCTGCGTGCGACTTTCTGATTTAAAAAAAAGGTTACGATATGTCCCGTGCAAAGTTTAAATACTTAATGCACTAAGAAAACAGCGTGGTGTTAGACCATAGCAGCCAATGAGAGAAAGCGAATTCCAGGAACCCTCTCGTAAACAGTGGCAAAGGAAAGGCTGGGGTGCTTTCCCCACCAAATGCCTCCCCCACCTACCCTTGGGCTGATATGCAAGACGTCATAAAACACCCCGCTTTTCTCTCTGAGCATGTGACACACAGACTGTCTTTTTGGGTAGCAGATGGCTAATTGACGCCATCTTTCAATGCTGCGCTATCTTTACTGGGTGTTAAAAAAAAAATCAGTCTTGCAAATTTGCTCGCTGTAACAGTGTTGATACTCCTAAAGCGGGATAATTTAACACTAATTGCATGTGAAACCAAACTTCTGGCATTTACTTGATATAGCTGGGACCTCGTTATACCCGAGCTCGTCTTAACCAAGTTCGAATGTATATGAAAAACATGTCACCCTGGAAACACTATACAACAAAGAAGGAATTTTTCAAATCGGACGCCTCGAAGTAGAGATATCGACAAAAATAAGATATACATCTATGCCCACTGGTGGAGAAACTAATATTTTAAGAAAAAATATTCCGAAAAAGTTTATCGATGTGAGTGGCATCAGTCCACGAAAGAAATTTTTCAGTCTGTATTTTATAGCAAATGCATCGGAAGAAAAAAATTAGCTCTTACGCCCCCTGGTGGCCAAAGTAATCATCAAAAATTTTAAATTATATGCGAAAGATTTTCCATCAGGTGTATCCACTGAAGAAAAAATTTTCAAATCAGTTTTAGAAGTTATCGGGGGGAAAATGTAATTTACTTTTACGCCCCCTAGCGGTAAATCTATGCGTAATTTGAAAAAGTAACTATATCTAAAATACTCTTCAATATAAATGGAATCGAAAGATAAAATATTTTTTTCAATCGGATGTTTAGAAGCAAAATGTGGACTAAACTTCTTTTTTTAATTCGACATCTGCATTTACGCGATCTAGCGGCGAAATTGTACATCGTAAAAAAACGAAATAAAGGATCATCATTCGCATATTTCAAGCTTCCCAATGCAAAAAGAATTTTTCAAATCGGACTAATAGTTGCAAAAATATCGTGGGTACAAACGGACGGACAAACCGGTAACATAAGCACGATCTTTTTTTTTTTATTACAAAAGACGTGTGAAAAAACTGATTTGTATTTGCCTACTTTTGCTAACAAAGGACGCGTGGGGAACCGTCTGTTGCTGCCTACTTTTGCTAACAAGGACTATCCGTGTAAATCATCATGTGTTAATGCGGGTTTTAATTTTTTGTTAACGTTTTAGCCATAGATTATTTTCAAGAGGTGTTAACATTATGCAACTCCTGGTTGACGTCATCAGAAACTCGGGTAATGTATGCTAGAGGTTTGCACGGGCCTTATTTGTTCAGCCCAGCCCGGCTCACGCCACGCCCTTGCGTTTAAGGCCCGGCCAGTGATGTGCCTATTTTGTCTTTCTATTTAAATTGTAAAAATTAAATGAAATGAGATATTATTGAAAATAATTAGTTAAATGTAAGCCTAAAAATATGAACTAAACTTTGGAGATTATTGCGAAGAATGTAACCTGAAGTGAGAGAGAACTAAACGCATTCAAAATATATTTTCAATTCAAAGTAGTATTTTAAAAAATACAATTATTTAAAGTGCACAGTGAGAGAAAAGTAAAAAAAAAAAAAAAAACTTGTTTGAATTGCTTTTAACCTCTAGTCTTAAACACTAGTTAATTCATAAACTTAAGTTTTAACATTAACGATTTAATTTTTCTATGTACTCCAAATAAACATAAGTACATTAACATAGCTGATTGCAACATTTTCCCTTATGCGGTATATAAAAAGAAAATTTAGACGAGAAACTTGTGGCAGAAACGCATTTCTCTTTTAAGATTTCCCAGATTTTGAACTGTCATAGCTTAAAAAAATTGTTGCACTGCACAAAGTTTTTCGGCTGAAGAATTTCTGCATTGCCAACAGCTCAAAATGCGCCCAAATATCACTTTTCCCGCTTAACGTTATCTATTAGGACGTATTCTCCTGTGGCAGTTCTTTTGATTTCTTAAATTCTACGGTTTTTGAAGTGAAATTTGCAACTATGAGTACTTGAAGACATGGACAGCGGTCTGCTGCCTGTAAGCTTTGAGAGTGGGATGCCGTAGGAGTATAATAAATGCGTGTCGTTCCTTTTGCGGCCGGTGATAGCCACTTGCTTATCGCAATTTGAGACAAACTTATCATTTTTAAGGTGAAAAGTTGGAGCTTCAAAATTGTTAGCGTGCGTCAGAGATGTGTGTGAATCCCAGTGGGCCGCCCCGGTGGCGCAGTGGTCTAAGCGATGGCCTCTGATCATTCGTCCGAACGGGGTCCGGGTTCGAATCCCGTGAGGCATGGATGTTGTGTTTGTCTTACGGCACTGGCTCTCTCCCTTCCCTGGAACCAGTGACTCTAAATTAGGGACGGGCGACTGCTTATAGCCCATTGAGTTGCTCACGGTGGTCGTTAAATCTCAAAAAAAAATCCCGGTGGCGCAGTGGTCTAAGCGATGGCCTCTGATCATTCGTCCGAACGGGGTCCGGGTTCGAATCCCGTGAGGCATGGATGTTGTGTTTGTCTTACGGCACTGGTTCTTTCCCTTCCCTGGAACCAGTGACCCTAAATTAGGGACGGGCGACTGCTTATAGCCCATTGAGTTGCTGATGGTGGTCGTTAAACCTCCAATCAAAAAAAAAATCCCAGTGGCGCAGTGGTCTAACCGGTGGCCTCTGATCATTCGTCCCAAAGGGGTCCGGGTTCGAATCCCGGTAAGGCATGAATGTTGTGCTTGTCTTTCGGCACTGGCTGTCTCACTTCCCTGGAACCAGTGGCCCTAAATTAGGGACGGGCGACTGCTTATAGCCAATTGAGTTGCTCACGGTGGTCGTTAAACCTCCAATCAAAAAAAAAAGAATCCCGGTGAGGCATGGATGTTGTGTTTGTCTTACGGCACTGGCTCTTCCCCTTCCCTGGAGTCAGTGGACCTAAATCAGGGACGGGCGACTGCTTATATCCCATTGAGTTGCTCACGGTAGTCGTTAAATCTGCAATAAAAAAAATGTTAACCTTCCTTCATACACTCATCAAGAAAATAGTGCCCCCCAGGAGGAAGCAACCGACAGGAATGAAACTTGGTGGGTAGGTGAGGCGAATGATTCAAATATCGCACGCAAGAGGGGGGGGGTAGCGCTGTGTCTGACAGGCTAAATGAAGTCCCGTTGCGTGTGCTGTTGTGTTGGTTGCATCCTTTGCAAGAGAAGTATGCCTCTGATAAAAGTTCGAGATACGCGGGCAGCGTCGTCGGAAAGCGGGATACTGGCAGTGCGGACGTCATCATAGCACGCTGTTGGCGGCAGTGGATAGAACAGGGCACTCCGCAGCGACAAAGTGTCGGGGAGACCGCCACGACTGCGGATATTCAGCGAGCAGTGGTGCTCTCAATGTGTCGTCCGATTAGTGGCAGTGGCGGCCCTAGCCCTTGCGTGTCTACTGGTCATGAAATTGTCTTTTTTGTAGCAGCACCGGAATGAAGACAAGTTTGCGCGCCTAGAAGAAAATACGAACCGGTATGTAATCGATGTCCCATGAAAGCGAAAAGCAGCGGAAGCAAGAGTACAGAGTGACAAGAATGCCTGGTAGAAGCCAGCGACGTCGATTTACGCAACTTATGAACTTGGAGAGAGACCTGATCACCGGGCTGAAAACCACAAGGTGGTCGGCGCGCCGTATAGTCCGTCAAGTGGATTGTTCTGACCATACCATCTGACCGTGTTGGGAGCAGTGGACACGTGACGGCGCTGCCACGCGACGGAACGGCTCTGGAAAAGAAAGCTTATAGAAAAGGCAAAAGAAGCTGAAGTTCTAGATTCTGAGATAACAAGTTTAGCTAAGATACTTAAACACAGTCTTTCACTGTGAAATTTCAGTCTCCATAAATTTTGTACATTCATAGTTTTCATATTGCCTTAATAAAAACATGTAAGTTTTTACAGCATTATGTTGTTTAAAAAATTTGTGTATTAATAGATGTAATGATAAATATTCCTGAAAATAGCCATACCCAATCCTAGATGAGATTTGAATGTTTTTATTACTTTGAACACGTAGAATTTGGTGACATAGTGCAAGCCATACATAATTACACTGAAGAGCAATTGAATTCGAGACAGGTGGCGCTGTGGATAGCCCTGTAAACGAAAACGACGACGTATGCAGCGATCCGACAACATAAGGAGTGGTGCAACGGGAATCAGTATGGGTAAGACTAATGATCTAAGCGCATTTGATCGTGGGCAAATTGCCGACGAATGGGTCACTCCATCTCGGAAGTCGTGCAGGGACTGGGATTTTCATGAGCCACTGTCATGTGTGCACCGTGAGTACATCGAATCCGGTAAACCTATCCCTGCAAGGGCCAACTGCCGTGGACAACAGCGTGTGGATGAGCGGAGTCATCGTCGGCTAGATCGCATTGTAACAGCGGATAGACGGGCCACAGTGCAAGAAGTCACTGCAATTTAACGCTAATGCACAAAAACGTAAGCAGCCACACCATCCAGAACCATTTCTTCGCTATGGGGTACAGAAGCCATCGTCCCACAAGGGTACCGCACATCGCAGGGTGCAACTATTAGCATGGACGCAGGAACATCGCCACTGAACCCTAGACACGTTGGAAAATGTTGCCTGGACTGATGAGTTGAGATTCACGTTGGTACATGCGGATGGCAGGATACGAGTACAGCGCAAACCAGCAGGGTGTTTGTCAAGCTGGTGGGGGTGGCATTCTCGTCTGGGGACTGTTTACGTGGACTGAAATGGGACCCCTGTTACGTGTGACATCGTCCCTCACAGGTCAACGTTACCGGGACATCCTGGACGACCATTTGCTCCCGTTTGTGCGTCTCAACATTCTACTGGGAACCTCATCCTGCAACAGCAATGTACCGTGCCATAGGTGGCCCAACGAAGTACTGAGGGGTGGTCATAATAAAGTGGCCACTCAGTGTATAAGATGTGCTGTATGCATTCTGAAAACATAACTCGTTGCTGTCATAGATAAAAGGAGCGATTTATCAGACCTGCAAAAAAGGATGATTATCGAATTTTGGGCCAAGGATTGTAGTAGTTCTGAAACAGCGCAGGTTGTGAACTGTTCGCGTGCTGCTGTGGTTAAAGTGTATCGTAATTGGAGAAATGGCCCCATTGCGAATAAGCGTGTGGAAACTGCGGAGCCCTACGTGCCATTGATGTGAAAAGTGAAAGCCAGATTCGAAGGTGCGTGAGGGCTGGTCTGCACGCTACAGTGAAGCAACTCACTGGCCGAATGAACCAGGGGGCTACCGGAAGTGTGTCTAAGACGACAGTTCGGCGAACCCTGTTGCGTATGGGCCTCCGGTGCAGACGGATGGTCACTGCATCTATGCTAACGAAGGTGCATCGGCAGAAAAGGCTTAAATTTTCACGGCAGTATCGGAATTGAACCTCTGCTGATTGGCAAGGCATTGCTTTCTCCGATGAGTCCCGTTTTCTACTTCACCGAACGGATGGACGTTGGTGTATAGGGCGAGAAACATCTGAGAACAAACGCTGTTCAACCATTGCTGGCAGAACAC